>CM076584.1:1180953778-1181553778 GCA_034641835.2 Pinus albicaulis
CAGTAAACATGTGCAGTAAGAACAGAGTAAACCATCACACAAAGCATCACACATGAACACCAGGATTTTTAGGTGGAAAACCAAGTCAGGAGAAAACCACCGCTGCAGTTGCTCAGCCTTCAATATTTTATTATAGAGAAAACATCTTACAACATATGTGCTGGCGCAGACTTGACCAGCACGCAGGCACCCACCTGCGCTCGTTTACCAGCCTCTCCTGGAAGGGAGCTCCAACCCCCTGACTCGTTTACCAGCCTCTCCTGGAAGGGAGCCACGACCCCCTGATCTCGTTTACCAGCCTCACCTGGAAGGGAGCTACAACCCCCTGACTGAAGGCTACAACCCTCAGCACCACCTTGGACCACGTTTCATCAATTTTCACACTGGATCCAACAACTTCAATAGAACACCACTAGCAGGCCACATTTCATCATATTTCCAGACTGGACCCTTTCCAAACTTTTAAGCACAAACATACATCACCAACGTATACTTATCAACACAGATCAGATAGCAGAAACATAGCAGAACAGATCAGATACCTCATACCCCTTGCTTCAGCAAACCCTAGTTTGCATACGCGCTTTCCCTTTACTTATGTCGCGTATATACGCGCTTCCGTCCACACAAACCAGCGTATACCTCAGTGTATATTTGATTGCGCATACGCGCTTTCTCTTCAGCGAAGCCGCGTATATACGTGCTTCTTCCGCGGTGAAGTAGCGTATAGATATTTAATCATTATAGAGTAGCATACTTCTTCAGATCAGATATTTAGTTCAGATTCAACCCTTTACATCAGACAGATGTTCGCCTAGATGTTCCCCTCATCACAGATCTAGGCCTTCCATGAGCAGATCTAGTAGATACAAGTGCATTTCAGATCTAGATCCCCTTCTTCATCATTGGTGCATCATACATTCAGATCTATCATCAAACCTTTACCCTTTCCATACAGATATACTTCACAGAGAAGTATTCATTCAAGCTCAGACATCTTGCACCCACACTCATGATTTGCATAATGAATTTCTTCTCCTTATATAGGTTTACCCTTTTTCAATACCATGAGCCCCTTTTTCAATACCATGAGCCCAAAACCACATTACTTCTGATGGTATTCCTGGACGGGGTCATTTAGGCGGATCATTACCCAATTCAATGGGTCAATACCATGGTGGTTACCCCTGGTTTTTCACTTTTTGAGCGCTTTTACCCATACGCGACTTGGCACGTTCTTGTGGTTACCCCTGGTTTTGCACTTTTTGAGCGCTTTTTCCCATACGCGACTTGGCACGTTCTTTCCCGCGTGGATACGCGACTTCCCCTAGACAGATCCGCGTATGCCTTGAGACATACTCCTTTTATTACATGCTGACTTCTTTTCTTCACTGCATTTTGTACACTCTGTAGATACTTCATATTTAGCTCATCAAGAACATATTATATCAAGCACAACTTCAACAAGTAAGTTGCCATCATCTTTATCAAGAGGGTTGTCATTCAAGGACAACACTCAGCATCATATTGTCAAAAAACATCATATCACATCAGAATTACATCATTTACCAAGTCCATCAAGTCAAGAATAACTTCATCGTGGATTGCCATCAAGGACAACACATGTCAATGTCAGCCGCATGTCTTTATCTTCATCTCGGGTTGCCATCAAGGACAACACTCGACATCATATTTCCAACAATCTCCCCCTTTGGACTTGATGGCAACCACGATGGTCTTTGGTTACCACAGCAGATAGATACCATGTCACTACCCCAAATATGTCACTCTCCACCATATCATTATCTTATCTTCGTTCAAACACCATGTCACTCTCCCCCTTTGACATCAAGGGCAAAGGGCGAATCAAAAACCAACACTCTCCCCCTGTTCTCCTCATGTGGAAGAAACATTCTGCAGATCTGATATGTGCTGAAGTGGCCAAGCTCCCCCTGAGTTCATGCTGAATCTTCAAACATATTTGTCAATGAAGTACATGACTTTATGAACTTCCTATCACCAAAGACTCATACTTACATCAAATATCCAACCAAGTGGATTTACATATGAGACTCAAGTACCCAACCAAGTGGGTTTACACATTTCGTTCCGCCTACCCAACTAAGTGGGTTTACAAAAATTTGACTCACTACCCAACCAAGTGGGTTTACAAATTTGACAAGTCCTTAGATGACCGAATATTACAAACTCACTTTTACACCATGGGTCTCAATAGGACCTTTTCATCAAAATACAAATATGACCATTTATGACCAACAATTTAAAGACTTTAAGGAACATATTTAAGAATCATCATAATGCCAACACTGCATTATACTCAGCAAAGCTAATGCTCCCCCTGAATCTGTGCAACCAAGCAATCTTTTCAAATGACTAAGGCTCCCCCCTTAGTTTGTGCATCCTGAAAACTTCCACCAACAAATCATCAAGGCATCTTCATAAAAACATTAGAAACATAATTATGAGAACTGAAATGCCACCAGAGATACCAAACAGTATCAGAGATACCAAACAGCACAGCAGCTATGCTGAAGAGAGCTGAACCAACCAAAAATTGTCAGCAACCAACCATACGCGGTTTTCTGTGCAGGAACTTGCGTATATACGCGACTATGTTTCAGGAAACCCGCGTATCCACTACCACATTCTAAAAATTATGCAGATTTGTTCTTTTGACTGGCAGAGAACACTCCCAGCTTCTGTCTTAGATATTGGAACGCTTCCCTGGGCAGAGGTTTGGTAAAGATATCAACAACTTGTTCTTTGGAAGGAACATACTCCAACTTCACCGTTTGTTCAAGCACTTGTTCACGTAAGAAATGATACTTGATGGGAATGTGCTTGGTCTTCGAATGCATAACAGGATTCTTTGAGATACTGATGGCACTTGTATTATCACACATAATGGAGATAGAAGTTGCACATTTGATTTGAAAATCTTGCAAGGTTTGCATCATCCATAGGAGTTGAGTGCAACAAGATGCGGCAGCTACATACTCTGCTTCAGCTGTTGATAAGGCAATAGAATTTTGCTTCTTGCTGAACCAGGATACTAACCGGGGCCCCATATAGAATGCACCACCACTAGTGCTTTTTCGATCATCAACACTTCCAGCCCAATCTGCATCAGTGTAAGCATGAAGAGTAAGATCAACACTCTTTGGATACCATAGACCAAAGTCTTGAGTTCCTTGTAGATATTTGAATATTCTTTTAACAGCCTGAAGGTGAGACTCTTTTGGATTAGCTTGGAATCGCCCAACAATCCCAACTGCATGCATAATGTCTGGTCTAGTCCCATTGAGATAAAGTAGACTTCCTATCATCGATCTGTATTCTGGTTGATTCACTGTGAGAGAATCATCATTAGAGCTAAGACTGCATCCGGTTATCATTGGTGTACTTACAGGTTTGCATTCTTCCATGCCATACTTCTTCAGAATTTGCTTAAGATACTTTGCTTGTGATAGAAATATACCATCTGCAGTTTGATGCACTTGCAAGCCAAGAAAGAATGTTAGTTCCCCAAGTAAAGACATTTCAAATTCTTGCTGCATAACAGAGGCAAATTTTTGACTCATAGATTCTTCGTTACTCCCAAAAATGATGTCATCAACATATACAACCACAATCAATAGTTTGTCATTTTCAACTTTTGTGTATAAGTTGCTATCAGCAGACCCCTTTGAAAATCCTTGTTGATGAAGATATTTATCAAGACGATAATACCAAGCCCTTGGAGCTTGTTTGAGACCATATAGAGCCTTTTTAAGTCTACAAACAAGATTTGGATCATTTCCCAAAATGAATCCTTCTGGTTGTTCTATATATACTTCTTCTTCTAGATCACCATTAAGAAATGCAGATTTAACATCCATTTGATAAACTTTGATTTGTTGATAACTTGAAAAAGCAAGAAACATTCTTATGGCTTCATGTCTAGCTACAGGAGCAAAAGTTTCTTCAAAGTCTATACCTTCTTGTTGAGTATACCCTTTGCAAACCAATCTAGCTTTGTTTCTTACAACATCCCCATTCTCATTTAACTTGTTCTTGAAAATCCATTTAGTTCCAATGACATTTTTATCATGAGGTCTTGGAACCAAATCCCAAGTGTCATTCTTTTCAATTTGAACAAGTTCTTCATCCATGGCTTGCCTCCAACATTCATATTTGCTAGCTTCATTGACATTGTGTGGTTCAATTGTGGATATGAGTGCCAAATGATTAGAAGATCCTACAAGAGTTCTCCTTTTTCGTACACCAGATTCCTTGTCACCCAAAATTTGAGATTCAGGATGATTCTTTTGAACATATCTGGATGGAGCTTTTTCAGATAGATCATCTTCAGGTTCTTCATTGGATCCACTGTCTATATCATTGCTATCTGATGTAGAAGGCCATATGTCACTATCATCTTCTTTTGTTGTTTGTTTTTCTTCTTTAGGAGCTGCAGGAGACTCATCAATAACAACATCAATACATTCAACAACCTTTTGAAGCCTCTTATTGTAACATGTGAATGCTTTGCTTGAAGATGAATAACCAAGAAGTATCCCTTCATCTGATCTAGGTTCAAACTTGCCAAGATTTTCATCATTATTTTTGATAAAGCATCTACTTCCAAAAACTTTAAAATGCTTTACAGTGGGAGAATTACCATACCAGAGTTCATATGGAGTTTTGTCACTATTTACCCGAACATGAGCCTTGTTGAGAATGTTAACTGCTGTATGTGCTGCTTCACTCCAGAACATGTCAGGAACATTAGAGTCAACAAGCATAGCTCTAGCCATTTGTACAATTGTTCTATTCATTCTTTCTACTACACCATTTTGTTGAGGAGTGCCTGCTACAGAGAACTGTCTTTTAATCCCATGTTGTTCACAAAATTCAAAGAATTCATTTGATGAATATTCTCCTCCTCGATCAGATCTAAGACACTTGATTTTTAGATCTAATTCATTTTCTGCCAATGCGTTGAAGCTCTGAAATTTTTCAAGTGCTTGATCTTTGTGTTTAATGAACCCGATCCAACACATTCTAGAGTAGTCATCAATAAATAAGATATAGTATTCATCCCCACGTAATGAATTTTTCCTCATAGGTCCACAGATATCAGTATGAATGAGTTCAAGAGGCTTACTTGATGATCCTTCTTTGGCATTAAATCGTACTCTGGTCTGCTTACCAAATTGACAAGATTTGCATATGGTATTTTCTGGAAGATTGATCTTTGGAAGATCACGAACAGCTTGAAGTCTGCTTGCTTTGTTGATTTGAGAGAAACTCAGATGCCCCAGCCTTCTATGCCATAGCCAATTTTCTGAATATTTGCTCAAGTAACATTGATCTATGCCGTTTAGTATATACAGGTTGCTTGGATTTCTTTTTCCTTTTATGATGATTTTACCTATTTCAAGATCACGAACCACAAACTCTTTGGAACTGAAGACCACTTCTGCTCCTTGATCACACATTTGACTAACACTCAATAGGTTATGCCTTAATCCATCCACATACATGACATCTTTAGCCTTCACCTTTTCTTTTAGAAATACCGACCCTTTTCCTTTAATTACAGCAGGAGTATCATTTCCAAATGTAACTTTCTTTTCTTTTTCCAGAGCATTATAAGTATGAAGTTTGCTTTTGTCACCTGTCATGTGTCTTGAGCACCCACTATCGATGTACCATTGATTTTCTTCACCTTCTGCAAATAATGCTATCCCACAATTTTCAACCGTCGGTTCTTTCTTTTTCCACACTTTAAAGCTTGAGGGAAGACGTTCTTTTGGCTGGATCTTGTTCCTGCATTCAGATTCTTCATGGCCAAATTTATTGCAATAAGTACATTCAACTTCACTTTGAAGAGGAGAAAAATTGTTATAGGTATTCTTCTTTGGTTCAGTATCCAACCTTTTCTTTCTTGCTTCTCTTGTCATGATGGTTTTATATGCAACACATTGAACAGCTTTATGACCAAAATTGTGACATGTGAAACATTTCCCATTGAAGTAGAAGTTTCTGCGATCATGGAATCTTCTATTTGAATTTACCTGTTGGGTGTAGCGTCTTTGAAAGCTATCCCTGTTAGTGTTCCTTGAATTGAGATGGTCCTGCTTTCCCTGTAGCGATCCGTTATTCCCTTGCTGAGTTGCTGAATGAAGTAAACCACCTGTAGCTACTTTTAGTTAGTTTGGTGCTGAAGCTTGAGAAGATTCTCCAGTATATCCAAAACCTGTCTTTATAAGAGGAGAACGTTGTACCTTGATAATCTCATCTAAGGTTTCAGATCCTTTAGCAAATCTAAGATTCAAGGTCTTTGCTTTCTCAACTTCTTTTATTTGACTTACCACTTCACATTCCAATTTTCCAATATGTTTCTTTGCTTCTTCAAGCTGCTTTTCAATGGTTTCTCTGATTATCTTTTGTTCTTCTAAGAGAAATTTATAATCTTCTAAGCGTAGTTTGAGTTGATTGTTTTCTTCAAGAAAATCATTTTCCTCTAGAGCATCCATAAAAGTATCCTTTTCTTCTTTTTGGTCAAATGCCATGAGAAGTCTAAGATCTTCTTCACATTCTTCCTCACTATTAGATGACCCATCACTATCTTCATTAGTATAGTAACTTTTCTTAGAGCTAGATCGGTTCTTATTCCTTCTTACTACTTCTTTTCCTTTATAAGGACATTTTGCAGCATAATGACCAAGTTTTCCACACTCAAAACATTTGAAGGGAAGCTTACCTTTGAATCTTCCAGTACCTAGTTGGAGCTTTCTCACGAAATTTGCTTCTTCTTCATCGGATACATAGCCGGATTCTTTGACAACCTCCTTTTCCTTTCCTTTTGTAGATGCCTTAAAAGCAGCTTCTCTTATTTGAGAAGGACCTCCTTGTCTCATTTCAAAAGCAGTCAGAGTACCATGTAATTGAACAATAGTAAGCGATTGCAGATCTTGCCTTTCTTCAATAGCCGAAACTTTAGAGTCAAATTTTGAAGTCAAGGATCTTAAGACCTTTTCCACCAGAGTAGTATCAGTTATGGTTTCACCCAAATTTCTCATTCGATTTACAATATCATCCAGACGAAGAAAGAAACTGGCAACATTCTCATCACTATGCATCTTCAAATTTTCATATTCAATTCTAAGCGTTTGGAGTTTTGCATTTTTTACCTTTGTATCTCCTTCATAGATCAGAATGATTTTGTCCCATATTTCTTTTGCTGAATGTAGCTGCATCACTTTAGCAAATTTTGATTCAGACATGCTTCCCAGCAAGACATTTACTGCTTTGGCATTGGTTTCATACTTCTTTCTTTCAGCTGCATCAGTAGGAATATTTGCCGGGTATTGATAACCTTCTTGCACGATTGCCCATACATCTGCACCAAGACTTTGCAGATATGCTTTTGTTCGTACCTTCCAGAATATCAGATTTCTTCCATTGAATAGAGGTGGCTTTATAGACATCACTCCTTCTTGACTTCCCATTGTGACGGATCTCCTTCAAGCGATCAAGCTTCTGCAGAAGGACCTCGCTCTGATACCAATTTTTGGGAAAAATACTGAGAGGGGGGGGTGAATCAGTATTTACTGCATATTCAAAACTTTTTACTTTTTCATTCCTTAAAAACCCATACGCTACTTTCCTGAAGCAGACTCGCGTATATACGCGGATACCCTTTATTAAACTCACGTATACACAGATATCTAATTATGTCATTAGTTCTTCACTTAAATCATTCCATCATTCAATCATCAGATGTTTAATAAACAGTAAACATGTGCAGTAAGAACAGAGTAAACCATCACACATAAGCATCACACATGAACACTAGGATTTTTAGGTGGAAACCCAAGTCGGGAGAAAACCACCGCTGCAGTTGCTCAGCCTTCAATATTTTATTATAGAGAAAACATCTTACAACATATGTGCTGGCGCAGACTTGACCAGCACGCAGGCACCCACCTGCGCTCGTTTACCAGCCTCTCCTGGAAGGGAGCTACGACCCCCCGACTCGTTTACCAGCCTCTCCTGGAAGGGAGCTACGACCCCCTGCTCTCGTTTACCAGCCTCACCTGGAAGGGAGCTACGACCCCCTGACTGAAGGCTACAACCCTCAGCACTACCTTGGACCACGTTTCATCAATTTTCACACTGGATCCATCAACTTCAATAGAACACAACTTGCAGGCCACGTTTCATCATATTTTCATACTGGACCCTTTCCATACTTTTAAGCACAAACATACATCAACAACAGATACTTATCAACACAGATCAGATAGCAGAAACACAGCAGAATAGATCAGATATTTCATACCCTTTACTTCAGCAAACCCTAGTTTGCATACGCGCTTTCCTTTCTCTGATGTCGCGTATATACGCACTTCCGTCCACACAAACCAGCGTATACCTCAGTGTATATTTGATTGCGCATACGCGCTTTCTCTTCAGCGAAGCCGCGTATATACGCGCTTCCTCCGCGGCGAAGTAGCGTATAGATCTTTAATCATTATAGAGCAGCATACTTCTTCAGATCATATATTTAGTTCAGATTCGACCCTTTACATCAAACAGATGTTCGCCTAGATGTTCGCCTCATCATAGATCTAGGGCTTCCATGAGCAGATCTAGTAGATACAAGTGCATTTCAAATTTAGATCCCCTTCTTCATCATTGGTGCATCATACATTCAGATTTATCTTCAAGTGTAACCCTTTCCATTCAGATATACTTCAGAGAGAAGTATTCATTCAAGCTCAGACATCTTGCACCCACACTCATGATTTGCACAATGAATTTCTTCTCCTTATATAGGTTTTTCCTTTTTCAATACCATGAGCCCCTTTTTTCAATACCATGGGCCAAAACAATACCATGAGCCCAAAACTACCTGGACGGGGTCAATTAGGCGGATCATTACCCAATACAATGGGTCAATGCTATGGTGGTTACCCCTGGTTTTGCACTTTTGAGCGCTTTTGCCCATACGCGACTTGGAACGTTCCTTTCCGCGTGCATACGCGACTTCCCCTAGGCCAATCCGCGTATACCTAGAGACATACTCTTTTTCATCATAGAATTAACACATGCTAAATTCCTTTCTTCATTGCCTTCTGTTCACACTGTAGATACATCAGATTTCCTTCATCAAGGACATATTATATCAAGCACAACTTCATCAAGTAAGTTGTCATCATCTTTATCAAGTGGGTTGCCTTTCAAGGACAACACTCGCATCATATTGTCAACAAACATCATATCACATCGTATTTACATCATTTACCAAGTCCATCAAGTCAAGAATAACTTCATCAGGTGGATTGCCATCAAGGACAACACATGTCAACAGTCGCATGTCTTTATCTTCATTCAGTGGGTTTCCATCAAGGACAACACTCTGCATCATATTTCCAACAACTTCCCCATAGTACATCCCTTGCATGTGTTTAACTGCGCAAGAGTACCCTTGGGAAGACCCGTAGAAATTTACTGCATGACCTTCAAGGCTCCGTGGTGTAGATGGCCCAATCTCCTGTGCCATAACTCACCCTCATCCCGACTCACCAATTTTTCCGCCTTACCCATCAATGCTGCGCATCCATCTACATCAAGTTTACATAGATTCTTCACATGAATCCCAATCTTCTTGTCTTGTCTTGTTGCTTTGTATCGAAGGAAAGATTTATCATCACTGAAAACAACATTATAGCCTCTATCCTCCAACATTGCAACTGAGACCAAATTTTTATTCAAGCCTGGTACATGCATACATATTTTAATAGAAAGGGTTTACTTGAATGTCTCTGGATGGTAACTGTACCAATCCCGGTAGCACTGTACCACCCGTCATCACCCATTTTGATATGCATCTAGAGGTCCTTCTCCTCCAAGCTACTGAAAATTTCTTTGTCTCTCGTCATGTGAAAGGAAGCACCATTATCCAAGTACCACACCGATCCCATTTCACTTGACACCATGCATGAACTGAGCGAGAAGTCAAGCTCAAATTGTGAGGCCAAAGCCTCACCAAATGCAGATCCTGAAGCCTTCTTGTTCTTCTTCTTTTATGGAAAATAAGTGGCATAATGTCCATGCTCGTGACAGTGAAAACACTTCAATCTAGACATGTGGCGCTTCTTGCCATCTTTGTCGGACTCAGATTTGGAAAGGAATTTATTTCCTTTTTCTTTCTTCACCTTGGCAGCTAAAACAAAATCTTATTCATCATCATTTTTCAATGAAGATCCATCCCTGTTATTCCGCCTGAATTCTTATTGCACCAAATCCGACCAAAGTCGTTCCTAATTTGGCAGCTTCTCCCTCCCATTGACAAAGTCCTGATAACTATGCCAACTCTTGGGAAGTCCTAGAAGAGCTAGGCTCACCAAGTCATCATCCGCGACAGTAATTCTGACGCTCCCAAGATCATCCTGACATTGGACAAACTTTGTTAAATATTTCGGAATGGTGTTGATCCGGATTTATGCAGGAACGCAACAGAATAAACATATAAACATAAATACAGAGATGCAGCGGAAATAACACTTCACTTCATTAATATCAACGAACTGAATTTTGCTTACAGACAGAATGGAAATAAAACTAGCTAGGGCGCTGATAGCTATCTCTGAGAAGAGATGTGGTGGCTACAGACCTCTGAACTGTGTTACAATGAGGCTCGAGGGCCTATTTATCATTTATAAACAATGGGAAATCCTAAACAGCCAAAACCCTAACCCTAGGAGATGAAGCGCCAAAACTATGGGCCCCGTTTGGGTAAATTGGTGTTTCAACTTCCGAGGGGCGTAACTTTGGCATACGATCTCCGTTTGACGCGTACCATACCTCGTTAGAAAGATCTATCCGAGGACTACAAATTTGGAACGGGCAACATTGGTCCATGGACCAATGTTGCCCTCCGTTTTCCCAAAAAACGTCGTTTAGGGCCTCAAAACGGCTCCGGAAGTTTAGGACCCGAAAAACTGCTAAAAATAGTAAACTGTGCCGAAACTAAAAAACGGAAATAGACAATGGTGGAGCCCCAAGTGGAATAGGCAGGTGACTACCAATATCCACCTGGATCATTCCTCCCCCCTTAGGAAGCAATGGTCCCCATTGCGTTAAGTTCCTCCATGAGATGAGGAAATTTCTGCTGAACTTGGTCCCTGGTGAACCACTTTCCATGGTGCAGGAGTTGGCCAGCTTTGACAACCCGATATAGTTGGATCTTCTGCTGGCGAGTGTTCTTGATTTGCATGTCCATGATGCAATCTGTGGTGGCCTGTTCCATGCAGTCTGGATTTAACTCGGTTGGTGTGAGTTGTTCTGCAATGTCCGAGGTGTCCAGTAGAGGTGGGAAGTAAGGATGAAGGCGATCCACATTGAAGACTGGGTGCAGACCAAGGAATGGAGGAATACTAAGCTCGAAGGCATTGTTCCCTACAGCCTTGGTGATGGTGTATGGCCCGTATCGGAGCGGGAGAAGCTTGCGGTGGGGTCCAGTGAGGCGCTCCTTCTGCAAATGTAGCCATACTTTGTCGCCCACCTGGAAGTTGTGTGGCACCCGGTGTTGATCATGGCGTTGCTTGTACTTCGCATTGGCTCTGTCCAATATATCATGAACTTGTTGGCGGATGTGTTGAATGCGCTCGATGAAGCTACTTGCTTTGTCAACTTCAGACTGGACGTGCGCTGAATCAGCCTGAGCAGCTGCAAATGGCATGGCTACGTCAATGGGACATAGTGGCTGGAATCCCAAGCCCACCTGAAAGGGGCTATGGCCAATTGAACTGTGGAGAGCCCGGTTATAACTATGTTGTACATAAGGAGGATCTCGTCCCATGTGCGTGGATGCTTTGAATTGTACATGCGCAGAATGTGTACAATCATTCTGTTGACGACCTCTGTCTGGCCATCTGTTTGGGGATGGAAAGCTGTAGACTTGGTGAGCTTGGTATCCAACATCGACCAGAGGCTGGACCAAAATGTGCTGAGGAACCTGCTATCCCGATCTGATATGATAGACTGTGGGATCCCAAAGTGCGCCCACACTCGTTCAAAGAAGAGTTTAGCAGTGGCTTCTGCTGTGATATTCTTCTTGCAGGCCGCCATAATGGCCATCTTCGAGAATCTGTCGACGACCACAAAAACACTGTCATTTCCCTGCTTAGTAGAAGGCAGGCCCGCCATGTAATCCATGGAGATGGATTCCCAAGGTCGACTAGGGGTAGGTAGAGGAGTATATAGGCCTTGCTTCTTGATGGTCGGTTTGGCAATGGCACAAGCAGTGCAGGATCTGATGTGCTTCTCGACATCCTTTCGAAGGTTCGGCCAATAGAAATACTTCTGCAGGATTGCTACTGTTTTCTCGACCCAGAAATGCCCAGCGACTCGACTGTAGTGTGCTTCCCATATCATCTTGGCACGCTCGCTTGAAGGAACACAAAGGTGTCCCATGTGACATAAAAGTGCATCTTGGAGGTGAAAGTTTGGAACTTGCGTACCCCCCAGGAGTGCCTTGTAAGTTTGGCTGAATTCTGGGTCACTCTCATAGAGAAGCGGCCAATCAGAAGTCTCGTGCCCATAAGCGTTGAGTACAGTGGTGAGCGCCACGATCGGTGGTCGGCTGAGGCAGTCTGCAACATGATTGGTGCTACCCTTCTTATACTTGATGTTCAAATGAAACTGTTGCAGATATGTAGACCACTTCTGATGGCGATCATTCTGCAACTTCCCTTCTGTCTGTATGAACTGCAGGGGCCTGTGGTCTGTGTGGATGATTGTTTCCTTCCCCAAAATGTAATGCTTCCATTGTCGACAAGCTTGCACAATGGAGTACATTTCTTTGTCATATGTGGGGTACTTTTGTTGTGGAGGACAATGTCAACGTGAAATGCCAACGGACCATCTTTTTGTTGAGTAGGCCCCGCCCCAATAGCATAAGATGGAGGGCCGCATCTGTCTCGTCTCAAATGGAAACATTGCAAGTACGGTAGAAGTGAGCAGCAGGGCGAACGAGAGAAACCGGTTTTTCAGTTCTGTGAACGCCTTCTGTTGAGGTTCTGACCAAATTTTTTTTTCTCTCGCTCCTCCCTTGGTGACATGACTCAAGGGCCAAGTGATATGAGAGAATCCCAACACGAACCTCCGATAGAAATTAGCAAGACCCAGAAAGCTGCGAAGCTCTGTTATAGTGGTTGGGGCTGGCCAATCCCGAATGACTTGGATCTTGGCTGGATCCACATGCACCCCCTTTCATCAATAATGTATCCCAGATATTGAACCTGGGTCATGCCAAAAGTGCACTTCTCCAAATTGGCACATAACTTGTGTTGCCACAGTGTTTGGAGGACTTGTCGGATGTGGTGAAGGTGCTCTTCCCAAGTCTGGCTGAAGATCAGAATGTCATCCAAGTACACCACTACAAATGAGTTGGTGAATGGCCGCAAGATGTCATCCATCATCCTCATGAAGGTGGCGGGGGCATTCGTCAACCCGAAAGGCATGACCAGCCATTCGAAAAGGCCTTCCTTGGCTTTGAAGGCAGTCTTCCACACATCGGAGGGTTCAATTGGTACCTGGTGATACCCAGACTTCAGGTCGATCTTGCTGAAATATTTTGCACCTTTGAGTTGGTCGAGAAGATCATCAATCCGTGGGATTGGGTACCTATTCCGGACAGTGATCTTGTTCAGCGCCCGATAGTCAATACAGAGTCTCCACGTCCCATCCTTCTTCTGTACCAACACGATCGGGCTCCCCCAGGGCGATGAACTTGGTCTGATGTGACCTTTCTGCAACAGCTCCTGAATCTGCCTCTTGATTTCATCATTCTCCAGAACAGAGCGCCGATAGATCGGTCCATTAGGTAGCGACGCACCGGGGGTCAGATCAATCGGGTGCTTGACCTGACAGTGCAGAGGAACCCCTGTGGGTGAGGTGAATATGTCCCCGTACTCCTCCACAACCTTATCCATTTGTTGTTGTTGTGCGGAGGAGCCCTGTCTGGAGGTCGTGGCCACAGTCTTCTTTACCACAGAGACGGATCATGACGAATTTCTGGTTTGGGGAAATGTTTTCTTGCATTGTTTTGCGATAACCAAAGAGATAAGCGACGGGAAGTGGTACCTACAGTATCTATCCTATTATTCCCAAAGTAACAATAACAACACGATAGAGACTCATGCAAGAAACGTAAACGCTTCCACAAGTATGGTTGTCCTAATAATACATCGAAACATCAATAGGAGCAATGTCACATAGTACCTCATCTGTGAAGGGCTTGATGGTATAGGGAAGGCGACACTGCTGGCTGACGCGGAGATCTCTTCCTTGGTGAAGCCACCCGATGGTGTATGGATGTGGGTGAGCTGTGGTCGGCAAGCCCAACCGCTTCACGGCGTCTGCTGAAATGAGGTTCTTTTGGCTCCCATTGTCGACAATGAACTGTACCGGGGAGCCCTTTACCCACATCCGGGAGTGGAAGAGACGTTCCTCCTCCTCTGGATCTTCCGGTTCCTCCTTTTGGATCTTTGCAGTGGCAACAGTGGCGTTGGGCTCCGCATCAATAATCTATTTCCCTTTTTCATTCGCCTTTTCAGGTTCTGATTCGGAGTCAGAGCATGCATCTGACTCAGAAGCCCTCATCTCGGCCACTAGCGACTGCTTGGCCCGACACTCACTTGTGTTGTGAGTGGAGCTCTTATTGAACTCACACCACTTTCCCGTGTCCTTCTTTGGCTTTACGGTGTTGTTCTTGTCTTGTGGCTTTGACGGGTTATCTTTAGCCGCCATGCTCTGTCGCAGTTTGGAAGCACCTTTCCCTTGCTTTTGATTCGCAGATCCAAAGTCTCGCTTCTTCTTCTTGAATTTCTGCTCAATCTTGGCAAAGATACCTAAGATGCCGTACTGGGCGAGGAGATGTCAAGGAACTCCATTTCCTCCGAATGTATCTAGGTGTACAACAAGATACTTTAGCACCCGCATGTTTCTCCTCGAATCTTTGATACCCAACTTTGTGCGTGTGGTATGGAACAGATTCGTCACCATGCACATCTTGATCCCTTTGTTGTCGCAAATAAGGGTCCATCGTATGTACTTGTCCTCATAAATTCTCCCCACGGGATAGTACTGTTCCTTGATGGCGTCTCCGAAAGAATTCCAAGTTGGTACGGCCGAGAAAAGAGAGGGTTATGTCTTGTCCTTGTTCTCATAGTAGGTTTCCCACCAGTCCTTAATATGGGGGCTAGCTTTGAGGAGCGCAAAAATAATCTTCTCCCGGTCCGAAAAGTCATGAACCGAGAAATATCCTTCTAACAGATTCAACCATCTATCTACAGCATCTGCGTCTATTTGACCCTCAAATATGGGAATGTCAAAATTTCATTTGTACCTTAAAAGGAGTCGCGCCTCCGCAGTGGCCGCCGGATGCAGATGCGCCGCCGTGGGTAGTCGTTGAAGGATTCGAGCAAAGTTATCCATCATCACGTTCCTTTGTCTTTCGAGGGCCTCTCCTCGAGCAATATTTTGATAGGATCTCCTACTCCCTCATCTTTCTTTTCATCCCCCATGGGTGTCCGTCGAGGTTTGTGAGGCTGATCTTGCAAAGGTTCCACCAGATCAAGCCCTAGCTCCTTATACCCCGACCTCGTTGGGGACATGCAAAGAAGGATCGAGAAAAAGTAGCCCACTCTGATACCACTGATCTGGATTTATGCAGGAACGCAACAGAATAAACATATAACCATAATTACAGAGATGCAGCGGAGATAACACTTCATTTCATTAATATCAAAGAACTGAAATTTGCTTACAGACAGAATGGAAATAAAACTAGCTAGGGCGCTGGTAGCTATCTCTGAGAAGAGATGTGGCGGCTACAGGCCTCTGAACTGTGTTACAATGAGGCTCGAGGGCCCATTTATCATTTAGAAACAATGGGAAATCCTAAACAGCCAAAACCCTAACCCTAGGAGATGAAGCGCCAAAACTATGGGCCCCGTTTGGGTAAATTGGTGTTTCAACTTCCGAGGGGCGTAACTTTGGCATACGATCTCCGTTTGACGCGTACCATACCTCGTTAGAAAGATCTATCCGAGGAATACAAATTTGGAACGAGCAACATCGGTCCATGGACCCATGTTGCCCTCCGTTTTTCCAAAAAACGTCGTTTAGGGCCTCAAAACGGCTCCGGAAGTTTAGGACCCGAAAAACTGCTAAAAATAGTAAACTGTGCCGAAACTGAAAAACTGAAATAGACAATGGTGGAGCCCCAACTGGAATAGGCGGGTGACCACCAATATCCACCTGGATCAGGTGTCGCCTTTCTCCATTTTGATTTTCCCGAGCTTGTCCTTCAGTGCCAATTTTCTATGATCACTGCTGCTCTGAAACAGGTCTGTCAAAGATTTCCACATTGCATATGGTGTCTCTTTTCCATGGAGACTTGAGACAATGTGGTCTCGTACTCCTTCCAGTAAGATCCTCCTCGCCTTTGCAACCTTCTTTTTCCAAGCATCAAGATTTGCGGCATCTACTGCATCGAGTTTTGGAATGTCATTGTTGATGAATTATTTCAACCCATTGTCCCCCAATACTGCCTCCATTCTGTCTTTCCACACAATATAGTTAGAGATTCCCTTGAGTGCATTCTCCAATATCAATCCATTGAAAGCCATTTCGATCCTGATTTTCCTGTCTCACCAAGAATACTTTTGCAAATTCAAATTCTATTTAGTCACAAACTCAACTTCTCCACTGCTATAGTGATTTTTGGTTCTCTGATACCATGTAGAAATTATACAAACATATGTATATAAATAGATTCAATTTTATCAAGCAATGCACTAAATTTAGATACTGAATCCTTCTACAAATCAATTGCGGAATATGAACACGATCGCCAATCACGATAAGTAAAGAAAAAATACAATCAAACCACAACACAGATAATTTCCCGGGGAAAGATTGCTTCTCAAAACCCCTCTATCTTCTATTGTATATTCAGCATGGAATCATGAAAAAATTACAATGCACTCTTCTCACAAGAGTCTCCTGCACTCTCACAACTGTCTCACACTATCCTAGACAAAATCGACCAAGACTTAGCCAATTATCAGCCTCTAAACAACCTGCTTTGCTCGTGCAATTCCTATTCTTTAGGAATTTTGGCCTTCCAAAACTGCGCAAGCATCATGGGAAATCCAATGTATGTTTGGTTTCATGCATCCCACCCGCTAATGCTACAACTGATAGTTAACATCCATTTAACCTTTGTCTCAACTAGGTCTCTATTGGAATTGACATGCATGCAACTATTAATAGTAAATCTTCAGTTGCATGTTAGATCACTGGTTGTGAATTAAATAATATTTATTTCAATTGATCTCTGACTAGTGAAACAATCAGTTACAACTGGGTCAAATGACTTTAACTTACCTATATTGAGTTAACTAATTTCTCATGCATTAACTAATGCACCAACTGCAATTCAAACTCCATAACTAATAGAATTACTTTGCATGCTTCAAAAACTACCCTCAACTCGAAATTCATGAGCTAACTGAGTTTATCACACTCAGTTAACTTTTACAAGTGATAAGATTACAATTTATTGTCCAAATTAATTAAGTGAAAATTAAATTAGACACTGCACAAATTTAATTAATTAAATTGGCCTTCACACTAATGTATCGCTAGGACCTGTTAATCCCACACTAATGTGTGTGCTGTAATTTCTTGTTGGAATTCAACAAATTCAAGAGTTAGCTCACTTTAGTGGAGCATATGCAAATGCCGATGTATACCACGTTACCAGGTTAATGAAAATTCTTGAGCAGAAAGATACTAAAATATTACAATTGGAGCAACAATTATCAAAGCAAGGAGATAAGTTTCAAGCTTAGTTGAAACGAGAGTTTGAGTCTCAACAATGACACATCCACAAGATTGATGAATTGCAACATAAGTTAAAGGATGGAATCAACAAACTACAACATGAGTTTCATGTCACATATCAAAAGAAGGATGCTTGATTGGACGAAATTTCATTAAAAATACAAGAAGAAACGAATAATGTAATTGAATTTCCAAAGTTTAAGTAGGAGGCCATTCAAGTTAATAAGCAATTAATTCATGTACAAGAACAATTATATAATGAGATAGGTCTTGCGCAAGCTTAGTAGAACCTGGTAGATAAAGTATTCAATGGTGTGACCAATAAGGAAAATAAGTACAAGGAAGTAGCCATGCAACTAACTAAGCTGATTTCCTGGAAAAATGTGGAGAAAAGAACCACCCTATCCTACCCATAATCACTATGATGCAAAAGAAGACAATTTTGAAAGCCTGGAAATCTCATCTACACAATTCTAAAGAAATAGTAGAGATTGCACAATAGAGCCGTGCTCGATTAATGCAATCTATAATGTAGGTAGTAAGAGATACTGAGCTATGAGTTAGATGTTTTAGCAGACAAGTCATTAGAAGTTGATACACTGCGAAAGAAGGCGAAAGAAAACCGACAGGAGGATCAAAATCAAATCAAACAATTTTAAAATATTGATCTGGATTCCATCTAGAGATTGTTGGTCAAGCGGCATAGTTACTTCTTGTTGACCAAATTAATTTCCGACAGAATTACACAATAATTTCTAGCTATTCAAAATCATGTGTTCGAATTTTAGGTCAATGTCTGACTAGATCCTCCAACACAACTTGCATTGCTTCTAGAGATTCATTCACGATGCTGATAATCCGATGAGGCTTCCCATGGAATTACTTCAACAAGTTAAAGGCTTATTTATATTAGAGGCATCAAAACATAATTTTACTTTTCTATTTTCATTATAAGTTGTTAGCCAAAAACACTAGGAAGAAAGATTTATCCTTTGTTTTGTAATATTATTTAAGCAGCAGAATGACCCTGAGAAAAGTAATATGATTTTTCTAAGAAAATAGATTGTGCACTGTTGTAAGGTTTATCTTTTCTTAATATCATTCTAGACAACTTTGATTTCACTTTTCAACGAGATCAAGCAATTATTGTATCATTTCTTTAATTTGCTTATCATTTTCATTAAAATCAAAACTATTATTATTTATTGTTTTGATATTGCATGATTGAAATTGGTTACTATTCACTAATCAATTTAATTGTTATTGAGGCTTTGAAGAAAGGATATGTTTTTGAACATTGTGGATGAGAAAAATTCATTTAAGTGTTTGAATGAATTATAGTTTCGTTTGCAGCTGATTTCTTTTAGCTAGTTAATATGTAGATATGTATCACATGTTTATTATTGATATTTTTGTCTAAGATATGACAAATATAATACCCAAGATTCAACGAGATATTAATAGCGATAGATTAATTTTATTATATTGTAATTATTTTTTACATTATTTCCTTTTAAATTCCATTTAATTCATTGTATTTAAAATAAGTCTCCATTTTTTGGAGCAAGTTCCCTTAGTGGAAACCATACCCTTATATCAATCGAAATCGCTACACCAAATGAAAAAGGGTCTAATAGGGATCTTGACCAAGTGATTTTTCTAATGTTGATATGGTAAATATTGGCCATCAACAAGTCCTTATCTCTCTTCCCAGTAATATTCCTAAATTGGTCTTCCTTATTTCACAATATTTAGCACGAAAAGTGAGATCACATGTAATATTCCGAATAGAAAATAGACAATAATATAAAGCAACATAAACAAGTACTACATCAGATAGAGAGACATTGTAAAAACACTGCAAACATGGAGAAAACACTGAGCCATTGTATTATAATATGAAAGATAACAATAGATACAAAGGTGATTAGAATGATGGAACCTTGGCTTGCTCAAGGAAAACTGGAAATACTCTCAGAATCCCTCAATGAATGCCTACTCTATCAAGGACTGCGTTACTCCAAATGTTGCTGCTACTGCTATTGGAACTTCTGCTACTGTTGGAACGAAGCTGCTCTTTGGGGCTGTTCCCCTGCTCAGAAATTGTGAAACTTTGGAAATGATCTCTCCAATAAATGGAAAAACCCAAGAAGGAATCCCAGAATGGCTGACCTCAGAATTCGACCTCCCTTGGAAAATAACACACTCCTAGCGAGTACGTTGGCCCTAAATGATAAACCTGCAAGTAATGGCCTCCTCCTACTGCAAAATGATGATTTGTGAAGGGATGATCCCTTCACAATACACTCGGGCTGAAATCCTTGATATCCCCTCACTCCTAGAGCTGCCTCCTCTCCAAACTATGTAATATATGAGAGAGACTGCACTGTCCAAGTAAGTGTGTGATCTCGGTTGAAGGAACTATGTGCTCTCCGTTGAAAAACGATGATGGATCTCCTCACCAGAGTGGGCATCCAAATTCATCGGAGGCTAAGGTTGGATCTCCGCTTGGAGACACCTGTGTGTTGAACAACACTTGCAGACTTCGCTCAGCAGCAAAAGCGTGCTTAATGTCAAAAGAAATAAATCGTAAGATGCATAATAGAATAAATGAATGGTGAGCCTCCTCTCCCTTTTATGCTTGAGAGCATTTCTCTCACCCAGGTCCCAATCAACTGCATTGTCCCTCCTTGACCACGCTATCCCTGCCACTGCGCTGTCATGGGCCCACACTGTCCCACCCTGCCCCTTCCCTCATGCTGTCACTTGGCTCTCCTGGGCCCCACACTGCCAACTAATATTAGCCTAAGTGACTTTAGGGAATTATTATTTCCTTAGTGTGGGTTATGGGTCCCATCACCCCTTTTATTATCTGATCAACGTTAGAAAAGAAAAACTGGGAAAAATTAATATTTCCAATTAGCTGCTGCTAATTGGGAATATTACAGTCCTCCCCGCCAAAAATTTGCTTGTCCTCAAGCAACTGCAAAGACAGATGCTGCAAAATTTTCTCACTCTCCCAAGTGGCATCCTCATCCGACAAATTCATCCACCTCACCAAGTACTCTCTAACTATCCTGCTCCGTAGCTGTATCTCCCTAGTGTCTATGATGGCTTCTGGCTGCAACATCAAATGCCCCTCACCATCTGTAGGCAGAAGCTCTTCTGTTTCAGTCACCTGATACCCCAATGCATTTTTCAGGCATGATACGTGGAAGATGTTGTGGATCCTGCTATTTGTGGGTAGCTTCAACTCATATGCAACCTCCCTAATCCCGCGGATCACCCTGTAAGACCCATAGAAGCAAGGCTTGAGCTTCTCGGCCCCCTTCTGCTTCAGTGTGGACTACCTGTATGGCTGAAGTCGTAGGTAGACCAAGTCCCCTACCTCAAACTATCTCTCGACCCGTCTCTTGTCGGCATACAACTTTTGTTGGTTCTGTGCTATAACTAAGATATCCTTAAGAGCCCGGAGTATATCCTGACTCTCTTGGATCCAGTCCTTGGCCCTAGAGGCCTTGGTAGCTCCAAAAATCACATCAAAAAAAGTCAGAGCATGGTATCAATACAAAGCATAAAACAGAGCCATACCGATAGAGATGTGAAAAGTGGTGTTGTAGCAGTATTATCCCAAGTGCAACCAGTGTAACCATGCCTTCTGCTGCCTTATGACATAGTTTCGCAAGTATCCTTCCAACCACTTGTTCATTATCTCTGTCTGCCTGTCCATTTGAGGGTGATAACTGGTGCTCAGAGTCAACTCTGTACCCACCAAACGAAAGAGCCCCTTCCAAAAGCCGCCCATGAAATGACTGTCATGGTCACTGACAATGGTCTTCGGAAGACTATGCAATCTGAAAATATCTCTGAAGAAAAACTCCACTACCTGTGCCGCCGTGTGTTGTGCTGATATAGTGAAGAAGTGAGCATACTTTTTTAGTTGGTCAATGACCACAAAGATGCAATCCTTTCCATGCACCGTGGGAAACCCAGTGATGAAGTCCATCAAAATTCTTTCCCTTTTCCCCTCCGAAATGGGAAGAGACTGTAGTAATCCTGCTGGGTGTCTCATCTCCCCTTTTTTCCTCTCACATACTTCGCACTCCATGACATGCTGGAGTATGTCCTCCTTGAGGCCTATCTAAGAGAACCTTTCCCTGATGGCCCTGTAGGTCTTGGTGAACCCCTGTTGACCTGATAATGGTGAGTCATGGGAGGCACCCAGTATATTATCCTTGAGATGAGAGCTCCCAGTCAAGAATATCCTATCCCTGAAGTATATAACCTCATCCATCACCCTGTACTTGTCATCTGTGATCTGACCATCCAGTACCTCACAAGAAAAACGGTCCTTGGAGTACTCCACCAGTAACTGAGCCCTCTAGTCCATGTCTATGCTCATTAAAGAAAATGCTTCCGGTCTGTGGGATAGAGCGTCGACCACACTGTTGTTCTTCCCATTGACATACTCAATGTCAAAGTCATATGCCTGGATCTTATTGACCCACTTCTGCTGCCTCTCTTGCAAATGCTTCTGCTCTAGAAAAAACCGAAGGCTGTTGTGGTCAGTCCTCACCCGAAACCTGTTGCCCACCAAGTACCACTGGAACTTGGCGAGTGCATGCATGATAGACAACATCTCCTTGTCGTATATAGGATACAACCTCTTAGGTGGCAATAGATTCCTGCTCTCGAAATCTATGGGGTGACCTTCCTGCATCAAAACTGCGCCCACTCCCTCTCCTGATGCATCACACTCCAATACAAAGGGCTGCGTGAAATATGGAAAAACCAATACTAGGCAGCAGCTCATCACCTCCTTGAGCCTGTCAAAGGCCCTCTGCACTATGGTCATCCAAATAAATGGCCCCCTTTTGGTAAGATTTGTGAGGGGTGCAACAATTTGGGGAAACCCCTTGATGAACTTCCGGTAGTAGGTGAAGATGCTTACAAACCCCCAGAGCTCTATCACGTTCTTCAGTTTTGGTCATTCCCGAATGGCCCAGATCTTCTCCTTGTGGAATCTCACTCCATCCACACCAATGAAATGCCCCAAATAGAGCATCTCTGTCAGCCTAAACTCGCATTTGGAGAGCTTGGCATAAAAATGTTGCTCCTTCAAAATACGCAATACAACCTCAATGTGCTGTAGGTTCTCCTCCCATGTCTAGATGTATATAAAAATATCATTGAAGAATACCAGCACGAACTTCCTCAACTGACCACGAAAGATGTGGTTCATACAAGACTGGAAAGTGGCCGGTGCATTGGTTAGCCCGAAGGGCATCACCAAAAACTCAAAATGGCCGTAGTGACATCTAAAGGCTGTCTTGGGGACATCTTGGTCCCTCACTCACATATGATGGTAGCCCGACCTCAGATCAATATTGGAGAAGAATTTTGATCCCCTCAACTCATCCATAAACTCGTCAATCCGCAAAATGGGGTATCGTTTCTTCATTGTTTTCTTGTTGAGATCCTGGTAATCGATGCACATCCTGAGTGTGCCATCCTTCTTCTTCACCAATACAACAGAAGAAGAAAATGGGATAGTGCTGGGTTGGATGTGTCCCAACGCTAAGAGCTCATGAATGGCTCGCTCAATCTCATCTCTGTAGGATTTGGGGTGCCTATAGGGTGTGGTGATCATAGCTTGAATACCCTTCTCAAGCTCAATGGTGTGCTCAAACCTCCGATCTAGTGGCTGTCCTGAAGGTATATCTCGAAAAATCGTAGCATACCTATCCAAGATCGACTGCACATTTGGGTGAACTGCCTGTCCTATAGCTCCTGCCTCTGATATACGAAGCTCCACTACCTACTCTATATCTCCCTTCTAGAAGTCTGCCTCCATTTGGTGTGTTGAAACTGTCTAAGGAGGATAAGTGTGCATGCCTTGGATCATCACATGCTTACCGCTCTTCTTGTCCATCCACTCCATCTCCAGTGTCTCCCAATCTGTGGTGACCTTCCCCAACGTGATCATCCATTGCACTTCCAACACCACATTGGTGTCTGGAATGTTGACCACAAAGAAATGATCTGTCATAGTGTAAGTCCACGAATGCACCAAATCACACTTTCTTAAGAGGGGTGGTTTTTCCCTCTTAAGTTCTTGGTCACAGGAAAAAAATAGTTGGAGTCAAGCAAGTTAGTGGAACATTCTAAAACATAAACATACTAGATAGATAAATAACATGCATATTCAAACATAAAACTAAACTAAAACAAATAAAACAAAAGCTCTAAATAAAGTCAAACAACTTCAATAATCTAAACGACGACGCTTACGTCCCCTCTTATTGAGTGCTGGTAGGAATGAAGGATGAAACTCTTACCCACTTTCCAAGGGGCCCTTAGAAGTAGGGAGTTCCAAGTCCTGATGCAAGGATGTCTTTACTTACGAGCTGCCTTGGCGCAAAGTCTCCCTCTCTCTACTATGGTGGATTGGAGTTGTTGGATGGCCAAAAACTGAGTCCCCTCTATCTTTGCTCCGGATCACACACTGCTGGTGCTTGGGGCAATTCTAGCCAACATAACAATGTGCTCTCAAATTTTTCATCTCTTGGTGGGCTTTTATTGGAAAATTCAAATCCTCCTTCCCTCTCTTGGTACATTGTGGATGGTGACCTAAGAGAGGAGGGTGATTCCATTGTGTGCCACATTTATTCCATTGTGTGCTCCCTTGAGGTCCTAAGGAGGCTTGGGCGGCTGTCCTTAGGCAGCCTCAAGTGTGGGATCAATGTCTTGGAGTGTGCCTTGTGGTCCCGGAAAGTGAATTCCACTACACTCAGCACCGCCGGGATTTTTGAGGAAAATCCGTGAAAAGGCGCGCTTATTGAAGAATAGTGTGCGCAAAGGCGCATTTAGCTGGTTCCTTTAGTGTGAAATTTGATTTTTCCTCTTAGACCTTAGAGATTTTTAAATACTTCAGATTCTATAGTGTCTCTCAGCCCTATAAATCCTTCTGCCTGACATTAAATAATGTCATCTTTGCTTATCCGATTTTCCAGTGATAACAGTCACTGCCAATGCCGACACATATCTAGCACAATGCATATTTTTGGCACCCGGTACCAATACTGAGAAACCATCAAATCTCTTTGTCGGTATGCCCCTCTTCTCTACCAAATGGGCATCAATAAAGTTATGAGTGGCCCCACTGTCAACTAGAACTAAAACATGCTGCCCCTGAACAGTGCCCCGGACACGCAGTGTCAAATACTTCGAAACCCCTCGCAAGGAAGAAAGGACTCTCCCCTGTGGGTGAAAACACTGCTCCTCCTGCTCCTGGGGGAGGGGGTGGATGACCTCCTCTCTGCACTACACCACCCCCTCTCTGCACTACAATGCAGTCTCCTGCCTCTATCTCCTCATAGGCATATTATTCCTCGTCACTGTCGGAGTAGACCTATATGTATTGTGCCTTCCCCACGACACATCGATATCCCGGTGCCCATGGCTCCTGGCATGTGAAGCATAGCTTCCTCCGTCTCAAGTATCTATGGGCATCATCATCCAAAGTCCCTTGAAATTGGTTCCCCTTTGGAGGTGGAAATTTCGTGTCCTTCCCCTTCGGCTAAAATGCCGACCTTTGGGGGAAAGGAGCTCTAGTCCTAGGAAAAGCATCCTGCAAATACTTGGTCCTCCCAACTGCATCTTGAAGTGTAGCAGGACTCGTGGATCTGACTAGCCCACACAGAGGTTCTGCAACCCATCAATAAACATGTAAATCCTCCTGGCTAAGGATAATTCAAGCACCATCACCGAAAGCCTCAAGAACTCGGAAATGTAGGTTTCCTGGTTCTCGGTCTGCTTGAGCTTGGTCAGCTCAACAAAATTCTCTTACAGATCCTTCTGGTCAAACCGCTTCACTAATATCCGTGTAAAATTTTCATACATTGTCACTGCTGAGTGACCCAGTGTGGCCATCCCGTGGAACCACCAGTCATGTGCCTCTCCCTCAAGGTGCAAAACTGCCATATTGATGGCCTCTCCCTCTGCCATCTGATTGAGCTGGAAATAAATGTCCAGCTTCTCCACCCAAGCTTTCGCTAAAAAATTTGAGGAACCGTCAAATGTTGGCAAGAAAAACCTGCCCATGGTATGCTGCATGTCACCGTCCTGTGTGTATCTACCCCTCTGTTCTGGTTGCGGGGTTGGCTGTCCTTCTTGAGCTGGCAAAAATCATGGAAAGTGAGAGCTTCACCAAACTCTCACCCATAGGATTGATACTTTGCAAAATAATCTCCCATATGAACCGACTCCTAAGGACCTCCCGTCTCGGTGCCTATAGTAAGAAATGTGGGCATCGTAGAATGTGGGGGAGTGAGTGACACAACCTGTTGCGCTGTGAGCTTCTCCTGTAAATGGTGGGAAGTACCAGACCCTTCACTGATGTGAAAACCCCTTGGGGTTTCACGCTATCTATGGTCTGCGGTAAAATTTTTACCCATCTCTTTGGTCCTCCTCGAAAGCTCCTGCACATATTTTAGGAGGATTTTCTCAAACTCCCTCCCTTCATCTCTCTCCTTTGCAATTGGTTCTTCCTCCTTTGTGTCCACTACTGGAACACAATCCCCTTCTACAAAAGTGGTCTCAATTCTCTGCTCTTTGTCTTTGTACTTCCTTCCCCGGTAAGTGATGTATGGTTTTCTTGTTGGTGTCATAGAATAATCTGATCCACAGGCTGAGCTAAGTCTATGAGATCTGATACCACTTTAATATTCTGAATAGGAAATAGACAGTAATACAAAGCAACATAAACAAGTAACTACATCAAATATAGAGACATCATAAAAACACTGCAAACATGGAAAAAAAGTTGAGCCATTTTATTATAATACAAAATATAACAATAGATACAAAGGTGATCAGAATGATGGCACCTTGGCTTGCTTAAGGCAAGTTAGAAATACTCTCAGAATCCCCCAGTAAATGGTTGCTCTGTCAAGGACTGCGTTAATCCAAATGTTGCTATTGCTGCAGCCAGAACTGCTAGAATGGAGCTGCTCTTTGGGGATGTTCCCCTGCTCAGAAAATTGTGAAACTTTGGAAATGAGCTCTCCTCCAATAACCCGGAAAAACCTAGGAAGGAATCCCAGAATGGCAACCCCGTAATTTGACCTCCCTTGGAAAATAACGCACTCCCAGTGAGTACATTGGCGCTAAATGATAAACTTGAAAGTAACGGCCTCTTCCTATTGCAAAATGATTATTTGTGAAGGGTTGATCCCTTCACAATACCCTCGGGCTGAAATCCCTGATATCCCCTCACTCCCGGAGCTGCTTCCTCTCCAAACTGCGTAATATATGAGAGAGACTGTGTTGTCCAAGTGAGTGCATGATCCCAGCTGAAGGTACTATGTGCTCTCCTGTGAAAAACGATGATGGATCTCCTCACCCGAGTGAGCACTTGAAGTCCCTTTTATGATTTAGAGCCTTGCTCTCACCTGAGCCCCACTCAATTACGTTGTCCCTCCTTGACCACGATGTCCCTGCCATTGCGCTGTCATGGGCCAATGCTGTCCCACACTTCCCCTTCGCTCACGTTGTCACTTGGCTCTCCTGGGTCCCACACTTCCAACTAATATTTGCCTAAGTGACTTTAGGGAATTATTATTTCCTAAGTGTGGGTTATGGGTCCCATCACCCCTTTTATTAACTGATCAAAATTATAAAAGAAAAACTTTGAAAAATTAATATTGCCAATTAGCTGCTGCTAATTGGGAATATTACATCATAACCTTGATCGCACATCTGGCTAACACTCAAAAAGTTATGTTTGAGTCCTTTAACTACAAAAGTGTTGGGTAAGTGTTATATTGTTTGCATGACTAGCCCCATGCACCTTTACGTTGCACCAGGTGTAGAGGGGGTGGTAGTGCCCCAATTTTTTTTTGGGTGGAAATACCCATGGTTTTGCGCATGGATTTTTCCATGATGGTTTCTCCCATGATATTTTGTAGATATAGTCAAGGGAACAAAAATTATGTTATAATCCAAGGTTAATGGGTTGGGGATTTATGAATACTTTGACATGTATATAATGTATTGTAACATTGAAAGGAATATAATGAAAAATCAATTTGGTTTTCTCGGTTTTGGTTCTAGGAGAAAAACATTTGTGTGTATTTTTATGTTCTCATCATTGTATATTTTCTGTTTTTTTAAGAATTCACTTGCAGGTAATTTATGTATGGGGTTAAAACCTACATTCGACATCAGAGTAGATTTGGATTCAAGGGGATGCCTTTGCGATTGAGTGGTTTTTCTTGGGCCTGTGGTAGACCTTGTTATAATGGGAAATCTGCAGGATCAATTCTTATGATGAAAGGAGATGGAGAACAATGTAAAGATAGTGGAAGATAAAGATAGAGGATCTATTGGTGGATAAAGATCAAGGGATCATGGTGGATTTAGGTAATAAACTATTGGAAATGTCGACAAAGGGCTGGACCAAGTTGGATAGGAAGGCAAAGAGCACAATAAAATTTTGTGTATTAGATTTAGTATTGTTGAGATTCAACAAGATGATGAGCTTAGTGAAAAGAGTCGCCTTCACTAAGTGGGCCCGCAGGCTATTTTTGGCGCAAGTCTATTTTTAGACATGGTGATCATATTTCAGAAGTTGCAGGATGCTATTTGTGGATGGTTCATCAAGTTGGAAAAATAGATGAAATTATATTTTTGGAATATTGGGTGAAGTCTATTTATAGATCGTCGATCTAAAAATAGAAGTGTCAATTATTATTAGCTCTTAATAATAATCCGACAATAAAAAACAACTTATTCTCTTGGAGCACTTAATTTCAGTGAGAAGATTTGGAAAATCAGTGGGCTGAAGGAATTACGCAATTCCTAGGGTTTACTAGTGGTGCATGCATGGAGGACTCAGTTAGAACTGAAGTGGCAAAGTTATGACAGAGTTGGAAGAGTAGTTCATGGAGTTGTATTCAGTTTAACTCAATTAAAGTGAGTTAGACTTAGTTGAGCCAGTTGTATCTATTCTAACTGAATGATACACTAGTGAGAGTGGAGTGAATTAATTCAAAAATAATAACTCATTAATCAATTGAAAAAATACAACAGTTAACTACAGTGCATGTCAGTTCCAGTGGAGACCCAGTGGAGAGATAGGTGAAAGGGCAAGATGGACTATCTGTTGTGACTGTAGTGATGCATTGATTGCACCACACACACATTGGAGTTGCCAATGAGGATTGCGCAGTCAAGGCAAGGGTAATTCGAATTCATTCAGAGCTATTCTTCAGTCGGGATTGCGCAGTGGAGGCAGGCTAGTAGGTGGCAAGAAATCAGTGCATGGATTTGCAGATTTCTTTTGATTAGTGTGTGACGATTGATTGTACTAAGAGCTTGATGTACTAAGCTTTGTATGAGATTGTTACATGATCTCCATGACACATAGTATATGATAGTTGGGGTTTTCATCTTCAGGCTTTCCCGTTAAACAACTGTGTTATGTACGATTTTTTTTATTTATGCTTCACATGTGTTTGCAATTAATTTTCTGCAAAATATTAACAGTGGAATGATTCTATATTTTGCAAGAAGTTAAATATTGTGAGATCAGGGGAATTTGGATGTATGCATGCTTAGTGTATATAATTTCTACATGGTATCAGAGCAGTATTAATTCTTGAATATTGCAGTTGTGAAGAATTGCTGAGTTTGTGCTGGTGGACAATTCAAATTTGCTACAGAAAATTATTGGTGCAAAAGTTGAGTATACATTGAAATGTCTTTCAATGGGTTGTGATTGGAGTATGCCCTTGATGGGAGCTCGAATTACATATCCTGGAAGGATAGGATGGAGGCAGTGCTGGAGGATAATGGACTGAAGGAGTTCATCGGTAGCGATGTTCCTAAGCCTGGATCTAGCGATGCTGCATTACTTGATGCATGGAAAAAGAAGATAGCAAAGACAAGAAGAATTCTATTGGAAGGTGTCAAGGACCATATTGTGTCTAACCTTCACGGTAAAGCCACTCCATTCTTAATGTGGAAGGCTTTGACAGATTTTTTCCAAAGCAGCAGCGACCAGAGGAAGTTGGTGCTGAAATATAAGCTCAGAAAAATAAAAAAAGGAGAAGGGTGAAAATATTCCAAAATATATCATGAAGTTTGTCCACTGTAGGGATGAACTGGGAAGTCTGGGGATTACTGTTGATGATGAAGACTTGGTGAGCTTGGCTCTCCTTGGGCTTCTGAAGAGTTGGCATAGCTACGAAGACTCTATCAATGGACTGGAGAAACTCCCGGGATGGGAGTGAATTTGGTCGGATCTTGTGCAGGAGGAGATAAGGCGGGGTACCAGGGATGGCTCTTCATCGAAGAATGAAGATGAAGAGAATTTCACTTTGGCTGCCAAAGCTGGGAAAGGGAAGGGGAATAAATTTCCTTCAAAATCCGATGCTAAAGGAAAGAGGCAGGATTTGTCCAAAGTGAAGTGTTTTCACTGTCACGAACATGGGCATTCCGCCACTAACTTCCCACAGAAGAAGAAGAACAAGAAGGCTACTGGAGCTGCAGCTGGAGAGGCCTTAGCGTCGAAATTTTAACTTGATTTATCTTTGATTGCATGCTTGGTTTCAAGCTATATGGGATTGGTGTGGTATCTTGATAGTGGTGCGTCTTTCCATATGACAGGAGACAAGAAGTTGTTTAGTGACTTCGAGGAGAAGGACCTCAAGATGCATATAGAGATGGGCGACGATGGTCGATACAATGCGACCGACATTGGGACCATTACCTTTGAGAGGGAATCCGGTAATCCATTTTTGTTGAAGGATGTTATGCATGTTCCAGGTCTGAAGAAGAACTTGGTCTCGGTCGCAATGTTGGAAGACAAAGGTTATGATGTTGTTTTCAGTGAGGGAAAAGCCTTCCTTCGACATAAAAAAATGGGTCAAACCAAGAAGATAGGGATTCGAGTTAAGAATCTCTACAAGCTGGAGGTAGATGGCTGCGCTGCAATGGTGGGCAAAGCAGAAGAGGTGGTGAGCCGGGATGAGGGCGAATTATGGCACAGGAGATTGGGCCATCTTCACCATGGTGCTTTGAATATTTTGCAGCAGATTTCTATTGGACTTCCCAAGGGTGATCTTGTGCAGTCATATCAGTGCAAGGGATGTACTATGGGTAAGTTTGTGAAGACCACCTTTCATGAGAAGGAGAACCATGATTCGGTGATCTTGGAGAGAATTGACACAAACGTGCGTGGACCTTTCTTGGTTGCTTCAACATCAAAACACAGGTATTATGTTATATTTTTTGATGAATATTCTCGTAGATGCTGGATCTTATTCATGCAGAAGAAGAGCGAAACATTCTCAAATTTCTGTGAGTTTAAAGCATTGGTGGAGAAGGAGTCAGGGAAGCAAGTGAAAGCTCTACGGAGCGATAATGGTGGTGAATACATCTCGGGCGAATTCAAAGACTTCTATAGAAAAGAAGGAATTCAAAGATAAATCATAGCACCTCATAACCCACAGCAGAATGGGGTCGCGGAGAGGAACAACAAAATGATCATGGGTGTTGCACAAGCTATGCTTGAGAGGGAGCTACACTTGCATGCAGAGGAGGAACTTCTTGTTCCCAAAGATGAGCCTCTATATGTGGATCAGCCATAGGAGGAGATTCATGGAGTGGAGGAGTCCACTCATGCAGAACCAAACATCAGACAAGGCATAAAGCGTACCACAACAACTGAGAAACTAAAGCTTGATGCGGCACAAAATGTAGGAGTCCCTACATCACAGTGCAGATAGAGACAGTGACCTGACCGATTTACTGGATACATGGCTCTGATGAGTAAGTGTATCATGACAGAGCCATCTTCTTTTGAAGAAGCAGTGTAGGAGCCCACATGGGTAGATGCCATGGTGGAGGAGTATGACTCCATTGTCAGAAACATTGCTTGGGAGATTGTTCCAAGGTTGGTGGGTAAATCAGTTGTAGGATCAAGATGGATCTACTGTTGGGTATGTGTTATATTCTTTCCGGTGGGTAGTCCGCGTCCATGGTTTTGTGCATGGTTTTGCACATGGTTTTGGGGTACGATGGTTTTCGGCCCCTGGTATTTTTGTAGATCCGGTCAAGGGAACTACGGTTATGTTCTAATCCATGGTTTATGGATTGGGGTTTATGTATGCTTCAGCATGTATATATATGTGTTGTAACACTAAAAGGAATATAATGAAAAATCAAGCTGGTCGTCCCGATTTGGGATCCAGGGGAAAATCTCTGTGTTTATCTGTTTTATGTTTTATGCTCTTGCTATTGTTTATTTTCTGTTATAAGATTCGTGTGTAGATAATTTCTGCTCAGGGTTAAAACCTGGCATTTGGTATCGTGAGGTCGTTTCTGGCTCAAGGATGCATTTGTCGCCGAGGGTTTTTTGCTTGGGCCTCAGGTAGACCCCGGTTCGCTGGGAGATCTGGGCAGGGATCTATCTCTGTCAGAAAGAAGATGGAGGATCTGCTGGTGGATAAATATCAGTGGATCGCGGTAGATCCAGGTACTAAACCAACGGCAATGTCAGATGAAGACTGGAAGAAACTGGATCGGAAGGCTAAAAGCACAATACGGTTGTGTGTCTCAGATTCAGTATTGTTGAATGTATCTGGGGAAGCTACGTGTTCCTGCGAAAAAAGCTGTATAACCTGAGGATGAAGGATGGAGACTCGGTGACAGAGCATCTGAATGCCTTCAATACCGTGGTAAGTCAGCTGTCATCTGTTGATATTAAAATCTCAGATGAAGATAAGTGCATCAGTTTGTTGTGTTCTCTACCAGACTCGTGGGATAGTCTGGTTATTGCAATAGGTAGCAATACAACTACCTTGAATTTTGATGACATTGTCTCAGCCTTGCTGTCGGAGGAAATGAGACGGAGAAATATGGAGGGTCGGAATGGAGATGCCTTATCTGTACGAGGAAGGTCCCAGAACAGAAACAAGAATAAGGTTTCGAGTGGGAGATCTAAATCTAGAAGGAGATCTAAATCTCCTGGAAAGTTTGTAAAGGTGTGCTGGAAATGTGGAAAGGAAGGACACTACAAAAAGGAATGCAGATCTAAAGCTCCTGAGAAAGGAAAGGGATCTGATGAAGCTCCTTCTGCAGAGGCAAAAACCACCTCGGATGAAGATGGGGATGTGTATTTGGCTTCTTCTTCAAATACACATGTAGATCATGAGTCATGGTTGATTGACTCAGGTGCATCCTTTCACTTCACTCGCCATAGGGAGTGGTTCTGCGAGTATGAGAAATATGATGGTGGTGATGTCTTCCTAGGGGATGATAGGAAGGCCAGAATCGTCGGACGTGGAAAGGTCAAGCTGAAGTTGCAAGGTGGGAGGATTAGAACACTTCCTGGTGTTCTGCATATTCCTACATTGGCCAGAAATCTGATTTCTGTAAGCAAGATGGATGATGCAGGTGTAAAAACAGTGTTCGAGAAAGATGCCTGCAAGATGGTTCGGGGAGCACTGGTATTAATGCGGGGAGTTCGGACTAGAACTCTGTACAAGCTACAAGGTAGCACCGTTATTGATGGGTGTAACAGTTCTATGGTTCCTGAAAGTGGGATGGAAAGTCTAGTTGTCTCTGGAGAAAATACCATGCTATGGCATCAAAGGCTTGGACATATTGGAGAGAAGGGCCTTCGGATACTGCATAGAGATGGTATGGTAGAAGGTATGTCTAATTGTTCTCTGGATTTCGATTTCTGTGAACATTGTGTATATGGGAAGCAGAATCGGGTGATTTTTCCTTCTGGTGCTAAGAGGGCAAACAAGATATTAGAACTTGTGCACAATGATGTGTTTGGGCCTGTGTCAGTTCCATCACTGGGAAATTCTGTGTACTATGTTTCATTCATAGATGACTTCTCAAGGAATACATGGATATATTTCTTGAGGAAGAAATCTGAATTCTTTGACAAATTTAAAGAATTTAAGGCTCTGGTGGAAAACCAGACAGAGAAGAAGATAAAGGCGTTGAGGACAAATAATGGTGGGGAGTTCTGCAAGAAGGAATTTGAAGAGTTCTGTAAGAAGTGTGGTATAGCACGGCAGAAGACTACTCCATACACACCTTAGCAAAATGGAGTTGCAGAAAGAATGAACAGAACACTGATGGAAAAGGCAAGAAGCATGATTAATGGTACCGGGTTAGGACAAGAGTTCTGGGCAGAGGCAGTGGAGACTGCATGTTACTTAGTTAACAGATCACCTTCATCAGCGTTGGAGGATAAGACCCAACATGAGGCATGGACTGGTAAGAAACCCTCTATTTCACATCTAAGGGTATTTGGATGTGATGCATATGTACATGTTCCAAAGGAGAAAAGGACCAAGTTGGATAATAAATCTGAAAGGTGCATCTTTATTGGGTATAAGGATGGTTGAAAGGGTTACAAGCTTTGGAACCCAGAAACAAGGAAGGTTGTGTACAGCCGAGATGTGGTGTTTAGAGAAGTGAAAGATGTTGTTAAACATGAAGTCCTACCAAAGGAACCCGAGAAGATAGAGTTTGAGCTAAAGGAGGATGAATCAGACTCTACAACAGAAGAAGACTCAGAAGATGAAGAGCCACAAACTCCAACTTTGAGAAGATCAGTTCGGGAAAGAAGGCAACCAGAAAGGTATAGTCCATCTGCTTTCTGTTCAGGTTTTGCCTTAACTATAACTAATGATGAACCCAGAACTGTCAGGGAGGCAGTAGATTCAGAGGATGGAAAACTCTGGAAGGAGGCCATGGTTGATGAAATGGCATCCTTGCACAAAAACGATGCATGGGATCTGGTGGAGTTGCCGGCTGGAAGGAAGCCCATTGGGAGCAAATGGGTGTTTAAGAAGAAGACGAATGTAGAAGGCAAGGTGGAGAAATACAAAGCTCGGTTGGTAGCGAAAGGTTATTCCCAGGTGTCGGGAATTGATTTTGGTGATATTTTTTCTCCTGTTGCCAAAGTTACTTCTATTAGATTATTTTTATCTGTTGCTGCTGCATTTGATTTTGAGATAGAACAGATGGATGTGAAGACAACATTTCTTCACGGGGATCTAGAAGAGGAGATCTACATGAAGCAACCTGAAGGCTTTGTGGTGAAGGGTAAGAAAGAACTGGTATGCAGGTTGAAGAAGTCTCTGTATGGGTTAAAACAGTTACCAAGGATGTGGTATCAGAAATTTGATACCTATATACGGGGACTTGGCTTCACCAGAAGCAAGGAGGATCACTGTGTTTATTTTAAATTAATTGGTGACCGTGTTATTTATTTGGTCTTGTATTTGGATGATATGTTGTTGATTGGAAATGACAAAGAAATTATCCAAGATTTGAAGACCCAACTGTTCTCCAAATTCGACATGAAGGATCCGGGTGCTGCAAACTATATTTTGGGCATGGAAATTAAGAGAGATCGGGCAAAGAGGAAGCTCTGGTTAAACCAGAGGAAGTATGTCGAGACTATATTGCGGAGGTTCAATATGCAGGATAGTAAACCGGTGAATGTTCCTATTCCTGTAGGTGTAAAGCTGTCTGCTGAACAGTGTCCCAAGACACAAGAAGAGGAGGAGTATATGTCCCGTGTTCCATATGCAAGTGCAGTGGGTAGCCTGATGTATGCAATGGTCTGTACTAGACCAGACATTGCACATGCAGTGGGAGTATTGAGAAGGTTTATGTCAAACCCAGGGAAGGAGCATTGGACAGCAGTGAAGCGGGTTTTCAGATATTTACGTGGCACTAGTGATTATGGCTTGTGCTACCAGGGAAGACCATGATTGGAAAGAATGTTGGACATTCGTGGTTTTGTTGATGCAGACTGGGCTGGAGATCTGGACCAAAGAAGATCTACAAGTGGGTATGTGTTTAGCTTATTTGGAGGCGCAGTCAGTTGGATGAGTAAAAGACAGTCTATAGTGGCTCTTTCAACTACAGAGGCAGAGTACATAGCAGCCACTCATGCAAGCAAGGAAGCAATTTGGTTACAAAGATTGTGTTCAAGTATGGGGTTGGTACAGCAAGCTATAAGGATAGACTGTGATAGCCAAAGTGCAATTTTCTTGGCTAAGAACCCTGCTTATCATTCAAAGACAAAGCACATTGATGTTCAATATCACTTTGTTAGAGATATGTTTGAGGCTAAAAGGGTGTTGTTGGTAAAGGTGGACACATTGAAGAATGTTGCAGATGCATTAACAAAGTCTGTGAGCACTCAGAAGTTCTCTTGGTGTAGAGAAACAATGGGTGTTGAAGAATTGGGCCAATGACTAAGCTCTCTTGTAACCCCCTGTGGAAAGAAAACAACAAGTGGGAGAATGTTGGGTATGTGTTATATTCTTTCCACGACTAAGCACGCGCATGGTTTTGTGCATGGTTTTGGGGTACGATGGTTTTCAGCCCCTGGTATTTTTGTAGATCCGGTCAAGGGAACTACGGTTATGTTCTAATCCAGGGTTTATGGATTGGGGTTTATGTATGCTTCGGCATGTATATATATGTGTTGTAACACTAAAAGGAATATAATGAAAAATCAAGTTGGTTGTCCTGATTTGGGATCCAGGGGAAAATCTCTGTGTTTATCTGTTTTATGTTTTATGATCTCGCTATTGTTTATTTTCTGTTATAAGATTCGTGTGCAGATAATTTCTGTTCAGGGTTAAAACCTACAGAATTTTCTAGAAAATGTTTGATCTTCTTTATGCAGAAGAAGGATAAAGTTTTCTAAAAAAATGTTGAATTCAAAGCATTGGTTGAAAGGGAGTTTGGTCATAAATTGAAAGCCCTGAGAAGTGATAATGGAGGAGGATATGTATCTAGCACCTTGAAGGATTTTTGTGCCAAAGAAGGTATTAGAAGAGAAATAATAGCACCCCGTAACCCACAACAAAATGGGTTAGCTGAAAGGAAGAAAAAAAGCATAATGGGAGAAACAAGAGCCATGTTACATGATCAAGGGTTTCCATTACATCTATGGGCAGAAGCATGCAACACCACATTTTATTTGCAGAACATGAGCCCTCATAGAATACTTGGCATGATCACACCTGAAGAATCTTTCTCTAGGAGGAATCCAGATGTATCTCATTTTCAAATTTTTGGAGCTCATGTGTATTATCATGTATCGAAGGATACCAAGAAGAAACTTGAGCCTACAACTGAGATGGGAGTCTTTGTAGGATACACATAGACTCCACATAACTATAGGGTGTATTTTCCCTCCCTTAGGGTGACATTAGTGAGGAGAGATGACAAATTTGATGAGGAGAAGGCTACAAGATTCTCTCTAGAGTGAGAGTTGAGTATCCCACTAGAGGAGGAGCTTCTAGTTCCTAAGGAGGAGCCTTAGACAAAGCTTCAGGATTTTGTAGAGTAGCCACAAGTGGAAGAGCAGTTAGGAGGCCGAGTGGAGGCACCCTCTCAACCAGAATCTTCTAGAGAGGGGAGGAAGAGAACCAGAGGGACTGACAGATTGGTGTAGGATGCAGGGGAGCATGTGGGAGCTCCTACATTTGTGCGTAAGTAAAGGAGGTGACCAGAATAATACATTGGGTATATGGATCTCATGAAATAACTCATTGAAACAAAGCCTTCTTCATTTGAGGAAGCAATTTCTCAACCAGTGTGGGTTGGTGCCATGGTGGAGGAGTATGACTCCATCATGAAGAATAGTGTATGGAAGGTGGTGTTGAGACCAGAGAACAAGTAAGTGGTTGGTTCTAGATGGATATACAAAGTGAAGCATTCAATTGATGGGAGCATCGAGAATTATAAGGCCAGATTCGTGGCCAAAGGCTTCTCTTAGGTATAGGGATTGGACTATGTGGAAACATTTCCCCCAGTGGCAATATATTCCTCGATAAAAACCATTGTAGCATTAGCTACATAGATGGGGTGGAAGATCCATTAGATAGATGTGAAGACCTCCTTCCTCAATGGTGTTGTTGAGGATGAAATTTACATAGAGCAGCGAGATGGATTTGAGACATATGACAGGGAGATACATGCGTGTAGACTCAGGAGAGAAATTTATGGTCTCAGACATGCACCCTAGGCATGGTACACTCATATTGACAGATATGTAGTGGATTGGGCTTCACCAAAATTGAAGCAGGTGCCAATCTTGATCACATTGTAGTAGATGGAAAGTTGCTTTTCTTGGTTTTGTATGTTGATGACATGATACTTACAGGGGATGAGAAATTTCTCCAATCTCTCAAGGAGGACCTTGCAAGAGAATTCGAGATGAAGGACATGGGCTTGATGCATTACTTCCTTCGGCTAGAAGTATGATAGGGTGATGATGATTTGTTTGTGAGTCATGGGAAGTATTCTTCTGAAAGACTTCAAAGATTTCACATGGAGAAAAACAAGCCTATGGACACACCTCTAGTTACAAACTAAAGGAATAAGAGTGCTTCTTTAGGAGAGGCAGTAGATGCTACCATCTACAAAAAACTTGCGGGATCCTTAATGTATCTGGTGAACACAATGCCCGACATATGTTATGCAGTTAATTAGTTGACTCAAACCATGTTGAAGCCTACCAGGTTGTATTGGAAGGCATCAAAGCATGTGTTAAGATTCCTCAAAGGCACAGCTGAGTATGGTCTATGGTACAAGAGGACAGAGGAATAAAGCTCCAAGGCTTCACTGATGCAGATTTTGCAGGGAGTCCATCAAACAAGAAAAGTACTTCATGTGTTATCTTCAATGTTGGGTCTGCAATTATTTCCTGGTATAACAGGAAATAGAGGTTTTTGGCACTCAAATTAGCAGAGGTTGAATACATGGTTTCAATTCAAGCAACATGTGAGGCCATATGGATGAGGAAAATACTTTGGGCCTTTTCAGTCAAGAGATGGATGTGACAATGATTTATTGTGATAATAAGAGTTGTATCAAACTCTTTGAGAATCCAGTATTTCATGACAGGTCCAATCACATTGATATTAGGTACCATCACTTGCAGGATTGTGTGCAGAGGATAATTGTGATGCTACAATACATTCCAACTGAGGAGCAGGATGTAGATATTTTGACAAAAACATTGTCAATAGGCAACTTTGAATGCAACAGGTTTAGGATAGGATGGTGCAAAATCCCTTTCTTTCTAAGATGGATTGTTAGAAATTGTAGCAAGAATGGCTCAATTTGACTTTTGCCTTAGTAAAATTGAGCAATTCAATTTTACACATCAACATGATGACTTGAATTGTAGTTAAATTGTGCGACATGGAATTTTCTACCATTTTAATCAGTAAATTAGAGTCATATGTTAGATAGAAGTAGAGTTGTGCATTTACTGATTGCCAAATTTTAGCAATCTAGTTTAGTTATGTTCAATCAAAGTAGGTTAACTGAGCTAAAGTAATTAATTGATTCAGTTGAAGGTAAATTGAGTAGTAGAACTCTTGTTAATTCAGTGATCTCTGAGTTAAACTAGTCAATAAGCTAAAAATAGCCAGACATGAATGGAATTCAAATTGCATAGCTGAAGTGGAGGAAAAGGCACATTGTAATTATCAATTCTATACTAGTTCAGCGTACATGTTGGCAGTAAAGTAGGTCAATCATTTTTTGGGAATTGCGCAACAAAATAGGAGGAAATTCCTATATTTTAGGAGATAATTTCCTCAAGGATTACACAAGGAAATAGGAGCAATTTGGGGCCTTGAATTGGCTAAGTGTTGGCCAGAGTAGGACAGTCAACAGGAGAACATGTTTATAGTGTAGGGTGTACATCGGGATTGAAGCAAGACATTGTAATAGTTTCTTAGTCTCGTCCAGTTAATGAAAAGAAATGTAGGGGGTTTTCCCAATTGGTTCCCCTGTAAAATCATTGTGTTTCTTGTTTTTTTATGGTTGCATGTTATTGCATGTGTTTCTAAATTGTGATTTCCATTCCGCAGAATAATAGAGGAAATTTGTAATCTCTTGTTTTCAGTTTGAATACATTAATAGTAACAAATTTCCATTAATTTCTATAGGGTGGATTAACTATATAATTAAATTTGTGACTAAATTGAAACAAAGAGAGGAAGGTTTTAAAAATTAATAAAAGATAAAAGTATGATAAAGGGGAATATTAATAAAAGATTTTTTTAAAAAAAAGATGAAAGAATAACAAACATGACTAGGGAAAATCAGAAAATTAGAGATTCATATTATAAATTAGAGATTTAGATTATGAATGAGAGGTATTTAAATTTGTGATTAAATTGAAACAAAGAGGGGAAGGTTCTAAAAAATAATAAAAGATAAAAGTATGATAAAGGGGAATATTAGATTAATAAAAGATAAAAATAAGATGAAAGGATAACCAATACGACCAGGGAAAATTAGAGATTAAGGTTATGAATGAGAGACATTAATTCCCCACCCCTGTCTTAACTTTATTATTTTGAAATTTACTATTTAAATTTTAAATATTTTTAATTTCAATTTCAATCTATTATTAAATTTCTAGTTCATAATTTATGTTTTTCTCCAACAACCATTTTTTCAATGGTTAATTTAAAAATTGAAATTCATTATTTATTCTTGTTTTTAAGTTTCCAATCCCTCTCCTTTCCCTGCACTTATATAATCCTATTTGCACTATTTTCTTACCATTCTGCTTACTTTGGTCCCTGAGGATGGGTGGAGTGTCATTTTTTTTTTTGTAAATTAATATATATCAAGTAATGACCAATTAATTAAATCTTAAATATATATATTTTTTACAGTATTTGGAGAATTATATTGAGAGAAATTTGTGAAATATAGTGGGGTTACATTAACAATTTGTATCTTACCAAAATTTTGAAGTAAGAAGGTCTAATTCAGATATTCAAATAGTGTCAGCATGCTCAAGATGAGCATAGTTAATTTAATTTTCCAAATACTAAAAAGTGTTATAGTCCAACATTTCTTCCATGAATATACTTTCATGAATTTATTACGTAGTTACAATAGAGAAAAAATGGATGATTAATCTAGTTTCCAATATGAGCTTGATATATCCAAATTTTCATTGTCGGAGGGCGTGACTTCCCATGGGATTCATGGCCCAAGTCCTTTGGAACATGATATGTTTTTTATAGAATTTGAGAAACCTAATCTTGTTATTTTTCGTGAGATATGGAGTCGCTTAAGATAGAGGAGGGTTTGGAGGATATTTATCTCGCAAAACTAGCTAATGATCCTTGGAAGAACCTACCCATCCGTTTGATTTTCACTACTTGATTCATTAACCCATTTGGACAATGAGAAACTATAGTACTTGTGCCAAAACAAGCCTTACATTGCAAGGAGACTCCCTCATAATCTATTTTTGAGTCTAAGAAAAATATTTTCCAATTGAAATAATTTCAAGTGGGAATCCAAGATTGAAATCCATTTATACACAAATTTATAGCATACATAGCAATATTTATCCATTGAGTCTCATGAGAGACAAAATCGAACTTTCTAAGAGAAGACCCATATCTTGGAAGGAGGGAAAACCACATAGATGCAGCGGTAGATTTGGACGCTGCACCCAAACAAGAGTAGAGGTTTAACATTTTGTTAATGGATCAAAAGAGGGAGACTGCAAGGCTTCAGAAATAGGCCAACATTACCCCAATACCATGGACTTGAGTTAGAAATCAAGTCCCTGTCTTCAACACTATCAAACTCAACAACAAAACCTTTTATGTACGTGTGGAAGAAAATTCTTGCTTGATTAGAGGGAGCCAATTTTTCATGAGCCATGAATGAAGATTTGTAAGTTGCAGCTAAAGCCAAACTACTAGATTTGAAGAAATATGTTGCCTCATCAACCTCTGAGACAATGGGAAGGGAAATGGAAGGAGATTCATGAACTAGAATAGAGAAAGAAATCGCAGAAGACTACTGAGTGATAACTCTAGGAGAGCACATGATTAGATATAATGTTGGAAAATTGCAGGGAGACACGTGATAAGGTACCAATGAAGCGCAAGGAGGCACACTAAAGGAGACATAGGTCCAACATGGGTCGTTGAGGAGGAAGAAGCCAAGGGTATCCATGATGAATAAGACTACTATTGAGAGGATCAAGTCGAGAGGAGGAGCACTATAGTTAGGCGTGGTAGTAAAACCAAAATGACAAGGTAAGAGACACACAACACAATCATCATTGAAAAATACATTACATTTTTTAATTATAAAAATTTTTTACTTTTAAATATGCTAAAATTATCTTAACTATAAGAGATTTATTCCTTCATTAAAAAGCTATTAAATGGGGTTTTTTCTGGGTGATTTTCATTTATGAGAAGGTGTTGCAAATAAGTGGGCGGACAGTTCACATGAAATTTATCATTAATGATAGATGAGGTCCTGCAGATATGGTCATTCACGACAGTGGTTTCGAAGCCCAATGTCCTTTGGTTTATGTGGTAGAGTGTGGGAGATTTATCATACTGACAAAGGACAGTACACCAGATTCGATAAATTGTAGATGTTTCAAAACCTAATAAAGAAAAAGTGTGGCAACCAGTGCAAGACAAACCAAAAGGATCGTAGAAATATCCCTCACCTGTCCGCTGAACATCCTGTCAGATGAAAGGAAGAGAAAGGGAGTTTTCATTTCATATCAAGATCCCGAGTACCAGAAATCAGATTATAAATACAATGTTGGGGAGCAGAGGCGATACCTTTGTCTTAGTTCGAACCATCATGGATCACGCACCTAAAGAACTAGAGCTGATTCTTGGTATTAGAAAGTTGGGTGAGAGAGGGCGTAATTGCAAAATGGTGAAGTGTATCCTCCGGAGATCTAAGGCTGCTCGTGAACTGAAGGAGGCAGAGGAAGGCTTCAATTCCTCTGTCTCCTGTAAGGGAAAATATAAAATCGACATGCTGCAAGTCGAAGTGGACAAAGCAAGCGAAAGAATGGAAGACAGGGATATATGTGAAGACGTGGACTGGTTAACGGACCCTGGCACTCTGACCACCAGGTCTACCCAGTTTCTGTAAACCCAGCGCATGGCCTAGAAAATTAAAACCATGTTGGCCAAGGCGCTGAGCATGTAGAAGGCGGCTCACAAGATGCGTACCAGGCCGGCACCCTCGCATCTGTAAAGAATTCGGCTAGGCTGGATAGCTTGGAAGTCACTCTGAAATCCCTGGTCGAAGAGATGAAAGCTCAGTCGAAGCAACTTGATGGGTTCGTTAGGCTCTTTGAGATTTATTCGAAGCATGTGTTGAACATTTCGATCTAGCTGCCTGAGGAGAGAAATAGGACCACTGTCATCCACTGATTCAAGCCTCGAAGTACACCTAATCGCGTGGACAATGCCGGGCCAAGTGTTGGAGGAGATTCTGTAGAGACGAACAGAAACATTAAGGATGAATGTCCTGGCTGTTAGTCTTTTTAAGTAATGCCCTTGGCTGTATTTGGTTTATGTTTATGTTGTTATATTTTGTAAGGCAACCCAGTTGGGTTGACCAGTTTCCTAGACTTTCGGTCTTGGGAAGAGGACAAGTTTTTGTAATCTGCTACAGTATGGCTCGTGGCCTGCGATGGCTTAGTTAAAGGCTTTATATGTGTCTGTGTATGTGGAAGTGTTTCTCTGATAGGCCTTGCCCTCTGCGTCTCTTTTTGTTCTCGGACAGACAAGCCATTTTTCTAAATTTATGTACTCTATTTATGATCTAATACAACTACTAATTTAAATATATATATATATATATATATATAGATTATATTTTTATATTAGAAATTTTAAATATTTAAAAACAAATTTATTAAAAATATGAATTAAGAGTTGAATTTAAACCATATGTACTTTTTTTTTTATATGGATTTTTTATAAGTTTTCTTTCACACAATGTTTGATATTTATTTTTCTTATCAATCATTTATTAAAATTGATTATTTAAAATATTAAATTATTATTAATTTACTTTACATAATATATTCCAAATAATATTAAAAACAAAATTTGCACATTTAAAAATAGTAAGGTTTTAAACTAAATTTAAATACTATAAAATAATAACAAATTTTATATATAAATAACAAAAATTTAAACATCATAAACGGTATCTATATATAATTATTAATAAAAATATAAACATATATAATTATTGATAAAAGCTTAAACATAATAAGCAAATTTTACAAATATTAAATTTTTATAATATGATAACGGATATGTAAAAAATCATCAAGTTTAAAAAGTTAATTTTTTAAAATATTTATATTATTTAAAAAAATATTTAAGATAGTTATATATATATGAGTTTAAATATTTTATTATTTAAAGGTTTGATCTATCTATTACCACAATCAGAGAAGAGAATTGAATCTATAACGAGTGCTATAACAACCCACCTCATCACCGTTTAACCAAGACCCATAAACTTTGTTTTTGTTAATTTAATTTATTAGTAGGGAATTAAACCTGTAATGAGTGCTATAACAATCCGCCTCATCACCATTTAACCAAAACCCCACATAACTTGTTTTTATTAATTTAACTATTAGTAATATTTTTATTTTTATTTTCTCATTTGATTTGAATTTAATTTATTATCTTGTACCATCATTAATTTTATTATTAGTATTTTAGTTTTAGGAATTTGACTTCTGTGATCCATAAATTAAGGCTAGTCAACCTTAACAGAGATGATGGGTGGAGTGTGAGTAGATGCTAGATCCCTGCCCTTCATTCTTAGTTATTGGGTTTCTTCCCTTCTGTTTTTCCTCGTTTCGTCTTTTCCTCTCCTCTCGTCCGGTTTGTCTTTTCTAGTTTTTGGTTCCTTATTATTGTTATTTATCTATTTATTCTTTATTATTTATTTATTTATCATTATTACTTTTATTATTTAATTTCAATTTAATTTTAATTTAATTATATTTAATCAATTAATTAATTGATTTATCTATTTAATTAAATTAAAAAATAATAATAATTAATTAATTATTTTAGTTTCAAATAATATATTGAATACATTCAAGTAATTCAAAGATTGACCATTTCCACCACGGCAAATTGAGGGAAGCCTTGGAGATCGAAAAGAGACCTATCAACCTTAATAGGGACGATGGGTGGAGTGTCAGTAGATGTTGGATTCCCGCACTTCACTCTTAGTTGCCTTTTATATATATATATATATATATATATATATATATATATATATAATTTTTATTTTTATTTTATTTTATATTTTTTATATTTTATATTTTATATTTTATTTTATTTTATTTTTATTTTTATTTTTTATTTTTTTATTTTTTTTATTTTTTTTTATTTATTTATTATTATTATTATTTATTTGTTTTTATTTTATTTATTTATTTATTTATTTCGCTTCGCTTCCTTATTACTATATGAATTTATTTAGCTATAAAATTAAATTATTTAATATTTTATTTAATATTTTTATATTTCTTTTTACTATTTTATTTGTTTATTACTTATTCTATTTAATTTGTTTATTAAAATTGATTTTTCTTTTAGAGTTTTAATTTTTTTCTTTATTTTATTTTTATTTTTATTTTATATATTTATTTATTTATTTTATTTTTCATTTATTTATCTATTTATTTATTTTTATTTTATTTATTTATTTATTTTTATTTATTAAATAAAAATAAAAATAAAAATAAAATCTTATTTTAACATTATATTTATTGGAAATCATTAATATTGAATTAAATTTAAATTAAAAACTTTTAATATAATTTTATCATACATAATAAGATATAGTGTTATTGATGGAATTTAATTTATTTTATTAAATTAGTCAAACTAGCCGTTATATTACTAACAGCTAGTTGGAGCATTCATGTCTATTTATTCAGGTTTTTTGGTTCAGATTTCTCATCTTGTCCTGATGATGAGCCACACTAGCTGGTTCGAAACGCGTCGACAAAAATTCCCTACATGTGATTTTCACCGAAAGAATTTCTTATACATTCAAGTAATATATATTTATTTATTTTTAATATATTTATTTTATTATTATTATTTTCATTTATTTTCATATTTTTTATAGTTTTATTTTTATTTTATTTTTTTTATTTTTATTTTTATTTTTGTATTTGTATTTTATTTTATATTCATTTTTTTTTTTAATATAAGAACTTAAATAAATAATTATTATTATTATACAGACTGTTATTTTTTTTATTTTTTTATATATTTTTATAGTCAAACTATTCGTTATTCTATAACGGCTAATTGGAGCTTCATTATCTATTTAGGCCGAGTCCTAGATCAAATTTCTCATCTTGTCCTGATGATGAACCACACTGGCTGGTTCGAAACGCGTCGACACAAATTTCTCGAATGTGATTTTCACCAAAAGATTTGATACAGTATTTTAGTTTTTAATTTTACTATTTTTAGATTTTTATTTTAAATTTGTTTTTATTCCATCAAGGTTTATTAATAAGTAATTTTCTTAACATTCACCTCCTTTAATTATCGGTTATATTTTAACACCTGCTCTAATTATTGGTTATATTTTTACACTAGTTAGTCCTACTTTAGTTAGTCCTGCTTTAATTATTGGTTATATTTTTACACTGGTTAGTTCGAAAAGCCTAGGAGTAGGACCCTTTTTATGATAATGTGATTTTCCTAAGAGTTTTAGGAAAAAATAAATACTATTAAACATTGATATTATAATTATAAAATAAGAATAAATCAAATGAAAAAATTCAAAATAATAATAATAATAATAAGTTATCGCGCTGTTGTTGTTGAAGACCTAGCATGTGTAGTCACCCCAACCTGCTCCAGCTACTCGATCCTGGCTGCATGGCCCCTCCGGAGGACATCCCGGAGGCGACCGCTCCTCCTGATCATGATTTTGCATTCTCGGCACTGATCAGCTCATTGAATCTGCCTCAACCAAGACCAGCAATCTCCAAGTTCGTTAAAAATTGGATGGGATACAGGAAGTCTCACTGCCTCCTGTGATCCCTCGAATGGTTTCTCTCTCACTCGCAAAGAAAGGACTCATTGGACAATTCAAAGGACTTTGGCTCTCACCGAAAACAGTTCAAAAATGGGTGGAACGCAACTGGATGGAAAAGATCAAAGGAAAAATATCTACCAGATTCTGTGGCAGGGGCTTTTACACCTTCCACTTTGAGACAAAGGAAGACAAAGACCTGATCTTTGGGAACGGGCCATATTTCATGGATACCATAGGGCTTTACCTAAACAAATGGACACCAAACTTCGATCCGGAGCTTGACGTTCCCAATTTTTTCCCAAATTGGGTCTATCTCCCACATCTTCCTCTTCACTACTGGGGGGATGACTTTGTAAGAGTGATTCGAAATGTTGTCGGTAATTTTATTGATAGAAGTGAGCCGAAGGACAATATGCAAGCTTGCGCAAGAATCTGTGTTGAGGTAGACCCGGGGAAAGGACTTCTAGAGGCAATCAAGCTAAAGGTGGACAACTGGACTCATATCCAACAGCTGGATTATGAACAACTTCCCTTCAAGTGTAAGGTATGCCACAAATATGGTCATTTCACTAATAGTTGTAAAAAAGTAATTGAGGTTGAAAATACTGACCCTAAAACACAATGGGAAGTTATAAAAAAGAAGAAGTCTGGCCCAAATCCTAGAAACATTGGTGCTCCATCCGCTCATCCATCCTCCCATTCTGCTAGCCCCAACACTCAACCACATCTGAAACCCCCTCCAATCCCCTGATCCCCCTCTTACCTCTTCCAACCCCTTCTCCTCCTTGGCCTCTTTGGAAGAGGACCCTCGCCAACCTTCCATCCCATCTCCCTCTCCTGATTCCCTTATTCAGCCCTCCCCCTCCAAGTCATGTCCTTCTTCCTCCTCAACTAAGCCATCATCAGCTCGAATTGTCACTAGATATGCAACTAAGGAGATGGGTTCAATTTTGGAAAACTTAAAAAATAGGCCCTGGAAGAAAATCAGCCAAACACCATCGAGATGAAGCAGCTCAAAAAGAAATTTCTCTTGGAACGCAGCACCAAATAGAAACCTTCATTGGGGGGCTTAATAGCAAAGATCACAATCAACATGAAACAGGAGGGAAGACAGGGTCTCACCCTGCATTCCTGAAATAATGAAAGCGTTCACTTGGAACTATAGGGGATTAGGGTACCCCTCTAAAAACAATCCCCTAAGAGATCTTTTCAAACAAGAAAAGCCTGACATAGTTCTCCTGCAAGAAACCAAGCAAGAAGAAAAAGATATGGGGAATATCATAAATAAAATTATAAATTATACGGGCACCATGGTGGAATCCAGAGGTGCTTTGAGAGGAATAGCCACTGTCTGGAATCAGAATACATGGAGACAGTTGAAAATGTAAAGGCTCATGACTGGATTAAAGTCAAATTACAAAACATGCATGAATATGTTGTGATAACTGGTGAGCCCTGGTATTGCACCAATAGTGCTGCAACTCCCAGGGGCTGCCCTACTTTACTTTATCAACCCGAGGTTCGTACAAACTTGGAGGTGATAGTGCTATATACACAATAGATGCATTATGTTCATGTCATCCTCTTCTACTTTACGAAAGAGTGCTATTTATTAAACTATGATAAAAACTCGAAAGTAAAATGCTGGAAGGAAATGACAGAAGGGAAACTAAAATAAATTGTTGAAAATAAATGGTAGAAAGGAAACTAATTAAAATTGTAGAAAGGAAGTGGCAGAAATGAAACTAATTTAATTTACAGAAAGGAAATAGAAAAAATGAAACTACTTTAAATTTCACTTAACTTGGCCAATCGGCTAAACACACCTTGTTCTATCTATCATGCTCATATCTATGCAGCTATTCATGACCTATTTCTAATTTGAAGAGGTGTTGCTTGCAGTTTGGAGAAGAAAGGGGAAAAGGTGCTAATGGATGGATAAACACATGAAACAAGGATTAGAGGTGGAAATATGGGTTTAAACCTTATTAAAACTTTATTATAGCGCAAAAATGCTTTGGAGCGGAATGATTTGAAAAGTGCGATGCTAGAGTTAAGATGGAGGGCTGGCAGTGCAATATGCAATATCGCAATATCGCAAAGCCGGAGGGGTAGTGTAGGTATTGTTCAGGAGTAGGAGTGAATTGCAAAACGTGATGGGATAACGTGGTGCTGGGATCAGTGGCGGAGTGTGATACCAATATCGCAATCAGTGTTGGGAGCGGAACATGTTATGAGAACCAAGTAAAAGATGTGATTTGCGACGTGCGATGCGGTGGAGTACGGAGAGTTATTGAAAAACAGTGTTTGGACTGGTAAGTCTTAAGAAAAAAGGAAAAAAGTTGTGAAGTGAGATTTGCGAAAAGGCCAAAGGTTGCGAAGTGCGAAATGCGATGGGGAAAAAGTTGCAAAGTGTGAAATGCGACGGGGCAAAAGTTGAGAAGTGTGAAATGCAATGGGTGACATGGCGGTAGGATCGGTGGCAGAGTGCAATGAAAATATCACAATTGGTGTCGGGAGTGGTAAGTCTTAAAGGAAAAATGAAAAGGTTGTGAAGTGCAAAATGCGATTTTCGATGTGGTGGGGTATGGAGAATTATCGCAATCAGCATTTGGAAGTGGTAAGTCTTAAACGGAAAAAGGAAAAAGATGCGAAGTGCGATTTGCAAAAAGGTGAAGTACAGTAGTGGGAAGTTCGAGGAGCAAGGGCGGAGTGCGATAACAATATCGCAAATGGCAAAAAGGAGCTGTAAGTCTTAAATGGAAATGGGAAAAGATATGAAGTTCGATTTGCAAAAAGGGATTGCGGTAAGTTCGAAGGAAAGGGTAAATGTCGGGTTCCAATGTTTAAAGAGTTTTTTAGCATAAACGATAAGTAGTAAGGTGGAAAGGTAAAGCACAAATAGCAATGAAGAATGGAAAAAGAAAGGAGAGAAAGGATTTTGCGATGGCTGAGATGCGATAAGTGGGAAAGTCAAGGAGAAAAAGGGCGGAGGCATACTTTTGATGCTTTTCAAGCGTTTTGTGAAAAAAAAGGCGACATCTGCAATAAAATAAGGAGGAGGGAAATGGAGGTGCAACAACAATGTTCAGGCATGAAAACAGAGATAGAAAATGAAGCGGGACGACTTGATGAAGTCTCTGGGGCTTTTGATGCTTATTCCTACAAACAAACCTGCGGATTCATGCACAGAAACAAACAAAAAAAAAGGCATTTTTTGGCCTGTGGGAAGGTCAACCCTGCTCGAACTCTATTGATAGAGATTAGAGGGGAAGCCTTGACCACAACTTTTGGATTTTTCCTCTAGTCTATTACTCTCGTAAGCAAATGAAGAACTACAACAGCAAACTGAAAGAAAAAAAAAATAAACAGCAATGAAACTATCAGAAGCAGAACTAATGAATGACAGAAAGAAAACTAGCTAAATGGGAGAAAGGAAAGAATGATAACAATAGATAATTTGAGGCACATTGGTTGGGCCCTAACCCACGAGCCCAGCTCTCTAGAACTAGATCAATAAAAAGTCATATGAATACTCATTGCATTAAAAATACAATCTTATTACATCCCAAAGGTTTTAAACAACAAAAACCTAATAGAATGGAAAATGAATGGCATGGGATGTAATGTAATGAAAATGGAATGGAATGGACTGCATCGAGTGGACCATAATCCATCGAAATCGACCCTAATTATCTCTTGATCAGCTTTATTTATCCTCAAGGGTAGCTACCAGCAGCTCCTAAAAAATAGGTAATGAGTCCACTTGACTCCAAGTGAAGTATGGCTTGAGTGCACTTGGTCTTGAGTTTCTTGGCTATCCCTACAGTTCGAATTGTTGGAGGGGATCTCATGAGGATCCTTTGGCTTCCTTTGAGAATTAAGGAGGGTGGATAACCCCCTTGAATCTCTCTAAGATTTCTCCCTAATTTCCTGATATTGTGCTCATTTATTCTTCACTCTTGATCTTCCAGTGGCAGGGAGAAAGTCCCTATATTATCTCCTTCTCCAAATCTGTATAATCTGCCCAATATTCTCACAATATTCTACAAAAATAACCAATATTATGCACAAATATTCAATTACCTTTAAACCTTCCTAAGAAAATATTAAAGCATAATAAAACATTATTAAGTGCAGAAGGAGAGATTTAATATATCTTTTCATGCGCATAATAAAGGTAGATGGGCCTAAGAAAGGTTAGATGGGTCTTAATTTATGTCTAATTTAGAGGCCCATCAACACCCCCTACTAAAATTTTTGCTTATCCTCTGAGAAACCTATTCATCCTCCTTGCCTTATGGTTCTTCCTGCATGTTGGCTTATTTCATTTTCTATTTATTGGCCCATGCACTACTCCTCCTGCTAATATTCTTACATTTCTTCTCATAGGTGCTTCATGAATGTCCTCAAATTCCTTAAGAAAATCTATTTCACCTGCCAAGAGGTGGGTGATCCACCTTTTATTTTATTTTATTTTTTCTTTTCTTTCTTTCTATCTCTCTTTTTTTTTTTTTAATCGCATGGAGAATAAACTCACAGTTCTTTTTTCTGTGAACTGAGTTCACCCTTGATTACCCCTTTGGTACTCCTTATCTTTCATTACATGAACTTCTTACTACCCACTTTCTCAAGTACTTTTTACTTTTGTCTTGTTCCTCTTCTTGGTGGAAAAAGTGAGGCCGGTTGCTAGATAAGGCTGAGGTTGCTCAGCTACTGATTTTGGCTGACACACACTTTTTAATGTTTTGTTAAGCTAAATTAGATTTGAAGAAAGGTTTAGATGATTGCATTCCCGAGCCTTACCATTGATTTGTTTTTGTAGGTGATATTGAAGTTGTTGATATGGATGTTGAAGCTGTCTTTGGTGGTTCTGAAGCTGCTCCGAAGCTGCATGTGATAATCTGCTTGAGGTCCTTTTGGAGCTTCTGAGCACAAGAGGAGGAAGTCCAATTTTGACTACCTTTAACCAGGGTGTTGACCAAATTTTATTTTTGTGCCAACTTGTTGTTTTTCTACTTGCAAAGGTTAATGGAGAGCACCTGCATTCATTAGAGATAGATACATGGAGAAATGCAATTTTATTTTATTTTTATTTTTTTAGTTAGGCCTACTAGTTGCCTCAATGAGGTTTTCCACTACCACTAGTAGGTCTTCCTAGGCGCCTTAAAGGAGGTTTTCACCTAGGATATTTTATTTTTCTTTTCTTTTCTTTTCAACGCAATGACCGCCTCATGGAGGTTTTCAATTATTGGCCAATTTCAGACACCTAAAACAAGGTTTTCACTTGAGATTTTATTCTTCTTCCCTTTTTTCTTTTTATTTTTTATTTTTAACTTTCCCACTCTACTTGAAAAAACAAAACCTTTTTCAAGTATAAGAATACTTCCAATGGAGACATGTACACATCAAGATGACAGATAAAATCAGTTGCACACTTGGAATACATGCTCTGACATGTACCTGAATATAAGGGATGAATTACTTTGATTGGGATTGTATCAAGTACTGTTGGAGAAGAGTGTGTTGCTGCAACTTAATGATTGTTTGGAACCATATGTCAATATAGTTGTGATGACCCCGGTCCACTTGCTGAGTTGGATCACCTTGGAGGTCCTCTTCTATTATGACATTCAAATCTTCCTATTTTTGTTGATTGTTCTCTTGAACACATGGATGAAATGTCGGTAAACATGAGGAATCTTTCTCAATATTTTATTTTGATGTCGACTCTTCATCAAGTGCAGCCCTTGATCTTTTAATCTCCTCATTTGGATCTTATTCTTCATGATGTTATCCTTAAATGAAATTAAGAAAATCTCTTCTTTGCAATACATTTCTTGAACTAAGATGAATACCATTTAGATCAAGAGGATATGTTTGGTAGTGTTGTACCTCAGCATTGTAATGGGCTGAGATACTTCATGGTGTGGGTTTGGAAATGGTGGTACGGGTAGTTGAGTGGGGGTGGATATATGGGATGGATTTGATTGAGGCTATGGTTGTGGTGGAGGTGGATGGTAGGGATATCATGGAGTTGGGTATGGTGGATATTGAGGGAAATATTGAGGATATTCTGGATTTTCCCAATAAGGTCCTTTCCAACCATGTTGCCAAGATTGGTTTTGGGGTTGAGATGGCCAAGGTTTCCAAGGAGGGAGTGTGTCCCAATTAGTTTGAGATCTATGTGAATAAGCTTGAAATTGTGAAGTGGGCCCTTGCATCATATCAAGTTGACTAGGTTGCCAGGGTATCCTTGGAGCTACATAGCATAGCTTCTTTGGTGATTGCCTTGCTCCATTGTCTTCTTGGTAAACTTTTTTAAACCTGGGGAATGATGAAAAAGAGTTAGTAGCAAATTATTCTGCATGGATAACGAAAATATCAGCATCTTATTTTTTCTTATTTTTCATTCTTAACATTTCTACTTGTTCACTTAGATTGCTAAGAATTTCTGTTTTAAAGTTATCAAGCAAATTTCCAAGTTCATCTTGCCTTACCAATGTTGATGCTGACTTACTTACTCTTTCCCTTCCTCTTGATATGCGCTTGTATTTTTCACAAATTTATTCAAATGACAGTTGGTATACGTCTCCTCTACTCATGATATTAAGGAGATCAATCCACTCATCCCGAATTGTTCTAAGTAAGAGCATTTTTAGTGTGTCAAATCCTAGATGATGCAATTTTCCCCTCTTAACATTATACATGAACCTCTCTATTAGATCCTCAAGGCTCTCATCTTCTTCTTGGTTCATTCTAAAAATTTCTTCTTTAAGATCACGATCTTTATATTTTTCTACAAATATCTTTTGCATATCATTCCATGATCTTATTGAACTACCTAGACTCATGAACCATTTAAGAGATTTATCCTTCAATGTTGTAGGAAACAATCTCAAATTTTGAGTGTGTGATAAGTAGCCATAATATCTATAAAGTATCTCAAATTCAAAGAGAAATGTTTCCAAATCCTTTGTCCTCATACCATGGAAGTTGGGAAGGAAATATGGAGGGATGTTCTTCATATGTACATTGATGTCCATATCTTGAATGAGAAACCCAATAATATCTTCTTCATTGTCATCATATCCATCCATCTCTTCTACCTTCAAAACTTTATGGTGATGTGGTTCTTACTGCACCACATGGTCAAGTGGGGGGGTTGGTATTGGAGAAGTATTTTTTTTTAAATTATGAGTATCCATACTCCTATGAGGCATGAAAAACATATTTTTTTGTATTTTTCAATATTTTGGAAACAACATGAAAAAGGAAAGCAGAAAATAATGATAAACAAAACCAAAGCATCTACTAGAAAACTCCCTGGAAACGGCGCCAAAAACTGGTGAGCGTTGGTATTGCACCAAGAGTGTTGCAACTCCTAGGGGCTGCCCTACTTTACTTTATCAACCCGGGGTTTGTACAAACTTGGAGGTGACAGTGCTATACACAAAACAAATGCATTATGTTCATGTCATCCTCTTCTGCTTTACAAAAGGGTGTTATTTCTTAAACTATGATAAAAACTGGAAATTAAATTGCTAGAAGGAAATGACAAAAGGGAAACTAAACTAAATTGTTGAAAAGAAATGGAAAAAAGGAAACTAATTTAAACTGCAGAAAGCAAGTGGCAGAAATGAAACTAATTTAATTTGCAGAAAGGAAATGGCAGAAATGAAACTAATTTAAATTTCACTTAACTTGGCCAATCGGATAAACACACCCTGCTCTATCTATCATGCTCCTATGTATGCAGCTATTCATGACCTAATTCTAATTTGAAGAGGTGTTTCTTGCAGTTCGGAGAAGAAAGGGGTACAGGTGCTAATGGAGAGATAAACACATGAAACAAGGCTTATAGGTGGAAAGATGGGTTTAAACCTTATTAAAAATTTATTATAGCGCAAAAATGCTTCGTAGAAAAATGATTTTAAAAGTGCGATGGTGGAATTGCGATGGAGGGTTGGAAGTGTGATATGCGATATGTGATATCGCAATCGCAATATCGCAAATCCGGAGGGTAGCGTAAGAGTTGTTTGGGAGTGGGAGCGAATTGCGAAATGAGATGGGATAAAGTGGTAGTGGGATCGGTGGTGGAGCGTGATACCAATATCACATTCAGTGTTGGGAGCGGAACGTGTTACGAGAACCAAGTAAAAGATGCGATTTGCGATGTGTGATGCAGCGGAGTACGGATAGTTATTGCAAATTGGCGTTTGGAGCAGTAAGTCTTAAAAAAAAAGGAAAAATGGTGCGAAGTGCGATTTGTGAAAAGGCCAAAGGTTGTGAAGTGTGTAATGCGATGGGGCAAAAGTTGTGAAGTGTGAAATGTGACTGGGAAAAAGTTGCGAAGTGTGAAATGCGACGGGTGACATGGTGGTAGGACCGGTGGTGGAGTGCGATGAAAATATCGCAATCAGCATCGGGAGCGGTAAGTATTAATGGAAAAAGGAAAAGGTTACGAAGTGTGAAATGCTATTTGTGATGTGGTAGGGTGTGGAGAATTATCGTAATTGGCGTTTGGAAGCGGTAAGTCTTAAAAGGAAAAAGGAAAAAGATGCGAAGTGCGATTTGTGAAATGGAAAAGTATGGTAGTGAGAAGTTCGAGGAGCAAGGGCAGAGTGTGATAACAATATCGGAATCGAAAAAAAGGAGTGGTAAGTCTTAAAGGGAAATAGGAAAAGATGCGAAGTGCAATTTGCAAAAAGGGATTGCGGTAAGTTCGAAGGAACTTGGTAAAGTTCAGGTTCCAATGTTTAAAGCATTTTCGAGCATAAACGGTAAGTAGTAAGGTGGAAAGGTAAAGCGCGAATCGTAATGAAGAATGGAAAAAGAAATATGAGAAAAGATTCTGTGATGGCCAAGATGCAATAAGCAAGAAAGTCAAGGAGAAAAAGGGCGGTGGCATAATTTTGATGCTTTTCAAGCGTTTTGTGAAAGAAAAGGCGACATTTGCAATAAAATAAGGAGGGAAATGGAGGTGCAACAGTAGTGTTTAGGCATGAAAACAGAGATGGAAAATAAAGCAAGATGGCTTGATGAACTCTTTGGGGCTTTTGATGCTTATTCCTACAAACAAACCTATGGATTAATGCATGGAAAAAAACAGACAAAATGCATGATAGAAACAGTGAACAGAAAGCATTTTTTGGCCTGTGGGAAGATCAACCCTGCTCAAACTCTTTTGACAGAGATGGGAGGGGAAGGCTTGACCACAAATTTGGATTTTTCCTCTACTTTATTACTCTCGTAAGCAAATGAAGAACTACAACATCAAACAAAAAAACTAAACAACAGTGAAACTATCAGAAGCAGAACTAATTGAATTATAGAAAGAAAACTAGCTAAATGGGAGAAAGGAAAGAATGATAACAACAAAGAAGCTGAGGCACATGGGTTGGGCCCTAACCCACGAGCCCAACTCTTTGGAACTAGATCAATAAAAAGTCATCTGAATACTCATTTCATTAAAAATACAATCTTATTACATCTCAAAGGTCTTAAATAACAAAATCCTAATAGAATGGAAAATGAATGGCATGGGATGGAATGGAATGAAAATGGAATGGAATGGACTGCATCGAGTGGACCAGAATCCACCAGAATCGACCGTAATTAGCTCTTGATCAGCTTTATTTATCCTCAAGGGTAGCTACCAACAGCTCCTAAAAAATAAGTAATGAGTCCACTTGACTCCAAGTGAAGTATGGCTTTAGTGCACTTGGTCTTGAGTTGCTTGGCTACCTTTTGAATTCGAATTGTTGGAGGGGATCTCATGAGGATCCTTTGGCTTCCTTTGAGAGTTAACGAGGGTGGACAACCCCCTTTAATCTCTCCAAGATTTTTCCCTAATTTCCTGATATTGTGCTAATTTATTCTTCACTCTTGATCTTCCAGTGGCAAGGAGCAAGTCCCTAAATTATCTCCTTCTCCAAATCTGCATAATCTACCCAATATTCTCACAATATTCTATAAAAATAGCCAATAATAGGCACAAATATGCAATTAACTTTAAATGTTCCTAAGAAAACATTATTAAGTGCAAAAGGAGAGATTTAATATATCTTTTCATGCGCATAAGAAAGGTAGATGGGCCTAAAAAAGGTTAGATGGGCCTTAATTTATGTCTAATTTAGAGGCCCATCAATAACAGTGTACAATATTTATGGTCCAAACCATTACAGATACAAAGAAGTTTGCTGGAACACTTTTAAAACTGATATTGAAAATGAGGACAATGCCAATGTAATCATTGGTGGGGATCTGAATTTGGTTCTGCATGCCAATGAAAAAATAGGGGGTACTTTCAACCTGGATCCTTCAAGGGAACAGTTGGAAACAATCATACAAGAACACGATCTAGTGGACATCATTCCAAAAAATCGAAGTTTCACATGGAGCAATCAAAGAATTGGGGCTAGGAACATTATGGAAAGGCTCTATCATTTTTGTATTTGTTGTTCCCCTCATCTCTTACTTCTCTATAGAAACCAACATGATTCTTCCATGCTCAGACTCAGACCATTATCCTGTCACCCTTGTCTTTGGTGAAAAATCCTCCCTCGGGCCTCTTCCTTTTCACTACAACCTGCTTTGGAGAGACATTCCTGAAGCTAGACACATATTTAAAAGCATTTGGTAGCATCATGTCGAGGGTTCTCCAATGTACATCTGGGAGACAAAGATGAAGCATGTGTGCACAACTCTCAAAGGATGGGAAAAACATCATTATAGAGAACCGGAAATAATCAAACAAGATGCCAAGAGAAGGCTAGAAGCAATCCAAAAAGACATAGACATTCAAGGGGTGAATAAAGAAAAGCATGATCAGGAAAAAGAGCTTTACTAGACCTTGTATAGCGCAAATAGAAAAGAAGAGGAAAAATGGAGACTCAAATAGAAGAATCTCTGGCTCCAAGCTGGGGATAAAAACACCTTATTTTTCCACAAGCAATCCACATTCAAAATGTCTAGAAACAATATTACAACCATAACGGATGAAGAAGGTAATATGCACATAGAGCAGGAGGCAATAAAATCAGCTGCTCATAGCCATTATAAAATCCTTCTATCCGAAACCATGGATTTGGAGGATTATAGTGATTTCTTGGTTCACACGCCTAAAATGATTACTGAAGAGATTAACTCCTCCTTAACCAAGGACATTGAAGAGGTTGAAATTCTCAAAGCAATCTGGACTCTCCATCCTGACAAAGCACTGGGCCTAGATGGATTTACCATTATTTTTTATCTGACCTTATGGGATGTCATTAAAAAAGACCTTATCAAAATGATCCTATGGGTTCAAAGGAAAAAAAATATTGGGGGATTCACAAACTCGACATTCCTTTCTCTTATTCCCAAAGAGACCCGCCCCTCCACCTTCTCCAGATTCAGGCCAATATCCCTTTGCAATTCATCTTACAAAATCATCACCAAAATCCTTGCCACCCGTATCAAATACCTCCTCCCCAATCTTATCTCTGAAAATCAAGGTGGTTCCAACTCTTGTAGGAAAATCATTGATTCCATTCTAATGGTCCAAGAAGCTATCCACTCTAGTTTAATGAGATCGAAGAAGAGATTTATCTTGAAACTTGATCTAGCCAATGCCTTCGACAGAGTGAGGCACTCCTTTCTCCTCTTTGTTCTTCATAAAATGGGATTTGAAGCAAACTTCATATCCCTCATTGATGCTTTCATAACCAACCCCTGGATCCCCCCTCTAGTCAATGGAAGGCCTGGAAATTATTTCTGAAATTCTAGAGGTCTAAGATAGGGCTGACCCTTATCTCCCTTTCTCTTCATTCTCATGGCAAAATCTTTCACCGGGGATTTGGATCACAACTGCAGAGTTGGACTAATCACAGGTATCAAATTTAGCAAAGGAGTAAAAAACATGAATCATTCTCAGTTTTTCGATGATACCATATTAATGGGAGGAGCCACTAGCATTATAGCCAAGATATTTAAAACACTACTTGACAAATTTATGCAATATTATGGAGGGCAGATAAACTACCATAAAAGCTACATTTATGGGTGGAATGCAACAATGAACACCATCCATAGTATAGATCAAATAGTTGGGGTACTTTACAAGTGGAATTGGACTCATTTTAATTACCTTGGGATGCCTATCAGCATAGGACAATTGAGAAATGAAGTATGGAGCATCACCATCGACAAGATAAAAAAGAAATTCCAACAATGGGGATCCTCATGGCTCAATCTGGTTGGGCGCATGATCCTCTTAAAATATGTCTTTTCTGCCTTGCCTTTGTATCATTTTTCGTTGTTGCAGGATCCCATTAGCATTTAGCACAAAATGGAAGCAACTCTAAGAAAATTCTTATGGAAAGGTGGAAAAAGTGAGAAGAAGAAGTTCAATCTGGTTAAATGGAGGCAGGTAACTCAAAATTATGAAAATGGTGGACTTGCCATCCGCATACCCAAAATGTTGAACATTGCCTTTGGCGGGAAAATAGTGTGGCGCCTTATTACTAGACAACAATATTGGTGGAAGCAAGTGTTGGAAACAAAATACCTTTCTACCACAAGGAAAAACCTCTTAAATTAGGCCATCCCCAACAAACCTTTCTCTCGAATTTGGGTTCTTTGCAAAAAACTCATTCCCTTCATTCGCAACAACATCTTCAAAGTTCCGCAGGGAGGTCACAACATAAACATTTGGGAGGAAAAAATAATGGGCTAACCCCCTCTCTTAAATAACCCAAGCACTCTACGCATTCAAACATATCTTCGAGAGCATGGGATTAATACTCTGGAGCAAATATCCAGTTGGGATGAGAGCACCAGCAACTAGATTGGTTGGACCTTCCCAAACTTTCCTTCTCACCTTGAGAACGACAAAGCTTCTCTGAAAATAATTCTCCATGGCGCAGCTCCTCTTTCAAAAGACAAAGAGGACAGTTTCAAATGGGACCCTTCTGGGTCATCCTACACTTTAAAATCATGGTATGAGACTCTTCATAAAGAGAAATTTCCCACTCCTCCTTGGGCAAATTGGAAACAAGTTTGGAAATAAAAAATGCTCCCAAAGATTAAAATATTTATCTGGACCTTGACCAAAGGGAAGATCCTGAAAGCAGTCAACTTAAAAAAATAGGCATCCAGGGTGCATCTAGATGCCCCCTTTGCCTCATGGCCTAGCAGTTGATCTTCCACCTTTTCGTTGATATCACCTTTGCTAAACAATGCTGGCATTCCCTCACGGACCCCTTCTAGGTTGAGATGGGTGCAAACAACTCGGTCTCTAAACTAATTGCTAACTGGAAAAAGAACTACCCTTAGGGAAAAAAGAAGAAGAACATGGCCAAAAGAGTTTGGTACACTCTTCCCCGTGTTCTACTGTGGAACATTTGGCTTGTGAGAAATAAAGCTACCTTTCAAGATTATAATCCTTGGATCAGGAAAGTGTAGAGTAAGGCATGGAGCCTCACAATTGAGACCATTTTTTCCAAAAATAACAGTCACCTCAATCTCAATGATCTACAGGCTGAAGAAAGAATTCTCCTCGGAAGAGCTCTTGAAAATCCTCTAAAGTACAACAAAATTCCTTCCATCCAATTCCCCCACAACGATCAATGGAAGATCAGACTCAAAGAAATATAGTTTATTGAGTGGCTTGATGGAATCAAAAGGTCTGTGCTCTTCTTTGACGGTGCCTCAAAAGAAAACCTAGGAATAGCAAGAGCAGGAGGTTACATTATCGATGGGCAGGACAATAGCGTTGCTACCTTCGAATGGGGGTTAGGGTGATTTTCAAATAATAGAGCAGAAGCATACACCCTATTGAAATGCCTTCAAATCATAAAGAGACTTAAGATACAAAGGGTAATGGTATTTGGTGATTCAGCAATAATCATCAACATGATGAAAAACTCAGCACAAACCCCCAACATTGCTCTTAGTAGACTGATCACAAGGTGTCGAACCTTGAATAAGGATATTGGAGACCTCTCATTCTATCATATTCTCAGGTCCAACAATAAGAAAGTTGACTCATTAGCCAACAATGCATGTCGCAGACCCTCGGGTCAACTCCTTTCCCAAGATAACATCTCCTTCTCTCCTTTGCCATGATTTTTATCCTCTACGTGATCTTAGTCTGCCCGATTCTCTGTGCCTTTAGGATCTCATTAGGGCAGCTCTGCCATGCCCATACCCATCTCCACATTACTCCTATGATCTTATCTTCCTAGGAATCATACCCTCCTTCATCTCTTTGTCTGTCTGCTACCCACTCCTATTCTTTAAATTTCGCTTTCATCTTCTTAGCTAAACACTAGATGTGCATAGCCCATAGCTCAGCACCCACCGATCCCTATGCTTCCCTTCTCTCAGTGACTCAAATAATATACTTTCCCCTCCCTTGTCATCTCGGACTCTTACTCGTTGCTGCTCTGTTATGCAATGCCCTCTTTGTATTACTGAATCTCCGTTGTTCTATGCTCCATTGTTCTTGCTGCCCCTTTGTCTCATATATTCTCCCACAACTCGTTGACACCCGCAGCAATCCCAAATCCTCTTCATCCTTTGATTTCCAATAGTGCAGTGCTATCTTTAGTTTTCTTGCACCCAACAACACACATTTCGTATTCCCCCACTGTCAAGTAGTGCCCCTGCTACCTTCTCGAATTATTCTTCACACAACAGTAGGTTTGTCATTTCCTCTCTTTAAAATCATGAGGAATGAGAATTATTTTCATTGTGTTGATATACAAGCTGAGATGGAGTTGATAAGAGCACAGTTAAGGATAATAGAGGACAAACATCAGGTAGACACCAGATTCCTTCAACATAAATCACAATCCCTCCAGGAGCATCTGAGGGGAGCCAATAATCGTTGTGTTCACATTGAAGAATCCATGCAGATCGTGTGTTACATGTTGGACAAGCAATGTGCTCCAAGTTAAAGCTCCAACAATGTCCCCAAAGTCAATCCGGGCAACAATCAAGGCAACACTGACACTTCAAATGGTCGTCAAAGTAGCAAGAATTGATCTTCACTCCTCCATATTCCTCAGCTATTATCATGGCATTTAAATTTGCATTTATGTTATCAAACTTTGTTAGGATCTATCATGAATCGGATATGCAACATAGTATTAATAGTTATCTTAAAGGAGGCACGGTATTTTGCCACATCACCCCTCTCTGCTTCACTACTCCTTCACACGAATGTAACAGGGATCTTTATCCCCTCTTTTTTGGAATATGAATAGTAACCGATTTTGTCAAAATAATAATACTATAATAAAATTAGTAAAAAATAAAAATAATGGAAAATAATGGAAAATATAACCAATAAAATTATCCCAAAATGACCACAAAATCAGTTAATAAATAATTAATCATCCAAAAAAATAATAATAAAATAAGAAAACTAATACAAACAAAACTAATAAGAAAAATTAATACAACTCAATAAAACTAATATTAATAAAAAAAATAAGGATATATATATATACACACACACACACACACACACAATAATAATCAAATAATTATATAAATAAAACACAAAATTACTAGAAAAAGCAAAAAGGAAGAAGAGAGAGAAACACCACAGAACAAGGAAAAGGGTCTATACTAAGGGACTAGAGACGAAATCCAATAACTACTGATTTTCCATCTGTTATCCCCAGTCAGAGTATTAGATGATTCTCTATTTCAACTACCTCCCTAAATTTGCAGTGATGGAAATGATCCACCCTAGCAATGACCTTGGACTCCTCCAAACAAATTTTGTGCTTAGTCTTTCCAACATGCTCCACAAGAGCAGAGGACAGAGTCCTACAATGCTTTAAATCAGCAACATACTCTTGTAACCTCTTACTTATCGAGCGGTCAATTTATCCAATGTATGGAACCCCACAGGAGCATGGGATCAAATAGACACCTTTCATACTTTTACGTGTCGTGTTTCTCGTTCTCTCCAAGACGATCATCGAGGACTAGCTCTCCTATTTCTTTGGATAGGGACCAAGCTATTTCGAGCGGTTCGAGCAGCGATGGTCTTTCAACTCCTCTTGTTCCATCGAATGCGTGTTCACAAGGCTCAGATGACCAAGCTGATTGTCTTAACCCTTACCCTTCAACGATGGCATCAGTATTCAATGTGTTAGTGTCTTTGGATAGGCATGGTTTCCATGGTTGTTCTGATCCAATCCCCTCTCCCTTGGTTTCTGTTAGCGCTAATTCCCATGGAGTTTTTTTCCCTTCCCCCTCGCATAACAACTCGATGCCTTCTGTTAACTATTTGAGCTTTTCCCATTCAACCTTGTCCTGTTCCAGTTCCTCTTCCCCCTCTTCTAGCCCCTGTTCCATTTCGTCCTGTCCTTTGCTTATCCATTACTCGCTCCCCTCCAAGGATATTGGTGTGGGTTCAAAATTGGATTATGTTGTTTTTAATAATAATAATAATAATAATAATTTACCCTCTTCCATTAGTAATAATTTCTCATTCTTTTGGCAGGCATAACTATCTCATTCTCCATCGTACCTAGGAGCGTAATTTGTTTATATTTACTTTTGATTCTTCTGTTTTTTTCTCTTTTAGAAAAAGGTCTCAATTTTGCCATGACTCCAAGGAAGATCCCTATCGAGGAGATTATTTGTAACATTGAATTCGGTATTAAATATTTATCGCATAATTTGGAAGAATTCATTAGGAAATATTGTGTTGTTGTTATTAATAAGGCTAGATGACCTAAGATAAATATGAGTAAATCCGAGTTTAAAGCACTTAATCTCTTAATCAAAACCCTGATATTGTTGTTCTAAAAGCCGATAAAGGTGGCGTTGTTGTAATCATGGATAAAGATGATTATAAAAGTAAGATGCTTGACCATCTTTGTAACAACGACAGTTACAACAAGATTTTGAAAGACCCCCTTAGTAAGGTGTCTAAGATTGTGGCAACAACTATTAAATCTAGTAGCATTGTGGGTTCTATGAGCCATAAGATGATTGAGAGAAACCTTATTGCTCCTAGGATTTATCGTCTTACAAAAATTCATAAAAAGGGTGTCCCCCTCAGATCCATCGTTAATACAATTGGAGGGCCCACTTATCTCTTAGCAAAGTATTTTTCTCGTAAGCTTAAACCTCTTGTTGGTCAATCTGATTCCTTTGTGAAGGATTCCTTCTCCTTTTTCAAGGAGTTGAATAATTTACAATCTGATCCTAATGATACTCTTGTTAGTTTTGATTTCGTCTCGTTGTATACCAACATCCATATCAAAGAGGCGATTGAAGTGATCAACTGCATCACTCATCTTGACACTGCCAAATTGGTAGAGATTTGTCTTACTTCGAATTCCTTTAGCTTTTAAGGTGAGTTCTATGAGTAGACTTGCGGTGTTGCCATGGGTTCCCCGCTTTCTCCTGTGGTGGCCAACCTTTTTATGGAGGATTTTGAATCAAAATACTTGGCTTCTGCTCCTTACAAGCCAAAAATTTGGAAGCGTTTTGTGGATGACACTTTCATAAAATGGTCGCATGGTCATCGAAGGTTGGATTTCTTTCATCAACACCTAAATGATCAATCGATCTCTATTAAGTTCATTATGGAAATGGAGATTGATGGCAGCATTCCTTTCTGGATGTTCTAATCTCTAGAAAATACGATGGCTCCTTTTCTCACCAGGTCTTTCAGAATAAAACCCACACACAGAAGTATCTTCACGCTAGTTCTCATCATTTTCCTGCTCAAAAGGTTGTTGTTCTCAACACACTGGCCACTAGAGCTCTTAGGGTCTCTGATGATGAGCACTTGGAGAAAGAGAAAACCCATCTCCTTGGATTCTTTGAGATGAATGGTTATAGTAAGCATCAATGTCTTAAGGCTTTCTTGAATGTAAGCAGAGGTCCAAAACCAAAGAAATATACTGGTGAATTAGTTGGTAAGGTTCAACTGCCATTTATACATGGCACTGCTGACAAAATTGCTTGGATTTTAAGGAAGCATTTGATCTCTTGCACATTTAGACCTTTGAACACCATTCATAGTTCCCTCAGATATTTTAAGGACCCATTGGACCCCAAAATTATGAAAGGTGTCTATTTGATCCCATGCTCTTGTGGGGTTCCCTATATTGGAGAAACCGGCCGCTTGATAAGTAAGAGGTTACAAGAGCATGTTGTTGATTTAAGGCGTTGTAGGACTTGGTCCTCTGCTCTTGCGGAGCATGTTGGAAACAATAGCACCAAATTTGTTTGGAGGAGTCCAAGAACATCGCTAGGGTGGAGCATTTCCATCACCACAAATTTAAGGAGGCGATTGAAATAGAGAAAAGATATAATACTATGAATAGGGATGACAGATGGAAAATCAATAGTTGTTGGATTATGTCTCTAGTCCCTTAGTATAGACCCTTTTCCTTGGTCTGTGGTGTTTCTCTCTCTTCCTTTTTTTTTCTGGTAATTTTGTGGTTTATTTATATAATTCTTTTATTATTATTGTGTGTGTGTGTGTGTATTCTTCCTTATTATTTTATTAGTATTAGTTTTATTGAATTTTCTTATTTTATTAAATTTTGTTATATTTTTTGGATTATTAATTATTTATTAATATTTCCTAACTGATTTTGTGGTCTTTTTGAGTTAATTTTATTGGTTAATTTTCCATTATTTGTCATTATTTTTATTTTTTACTTAATAATAATAGTATTATTATTTTATTATTTTGAATTTTGAATTTGATTTAATTCTTATTTATAATTATAGTATCAATGTTTAATAGTATTTTATTTTCTTAATGTTCACCTTCATTATTTTTATATTTTTTACTGATTAGTATTCTTATTTTATTAATTTTATTATTATTTTTACTATTTTTATTTTTTACATTTGACTTAAATCCTTGTTTTATAATGTTTATTAATATTTTATTTTCTTAAGGTTCACTTTCATTAATTGTTGGTTATTGTTTTTTATTGACCAATGCATTTATGTAGTATAGGCTATTTTTAGCCTCATGGACGTTAAAAATACTTTCTTTATTTCTTATATTGATTGATTTGGATCAACACATTCAACATTTTCCTATGATGAACTACACTGAGTGGTTCAAAACTTGTTGCTCCTTTAAATGATAATGTGATTTTCCGAAAGATTTTTGTAAATAGATATGGGTCACAGAAGTTTACACTTTGTGTTTAACTATTATTTAGTATATAATTAAAAAATTATTTTTTATATGTAAATTAAATACATTTTTAATAAAAAAGAAGTTTTGAAGTTTCTAAATAGTCATCTCATTTACTAAAAATAAACAACCACTCAAAATTATTACAACCCTTCGAATGAAATATCACTAGTTAACAATAACAATATGCCATGTATAGGATTGAGTCTTGTAATTGGTAGAGAATCTCATTAACTTTCTAAAATTAAGAAATGATGTCACTCAAAAATTTAAATCCTTTCATTATTACGTCGTAAGGTGTTCTTCTTTGAAAACAACTCCCCAAGTTGACACGGTGTACCTATTTGCACCATTATATTAAATGTTAGATGGTTGAAATGTTTTAGACCATTTGATCTACTATCTCCTTCATTTAACCTAACTACCTAACTGACTCTCTCATCCCAAGAATATCTTCCACATCCTTGAGATATATACAACCTCATATATATACAATCTCAATGAATATAATAGCAGGTCTTCATTCATTGTATTAAGTAACCTTGTGGCTTTTTCGTTTCACTGATAATATTCTGGAATTGACAAATTTTATTTTTGTTAACAGGTGAAAAGGCTCCAACATTTGGAACAGTAATCAATGATCTAATTCTATCTTGAAACTTGATTTGATTTGTGTATTTTTTCATCATAGGTTTTGAATGCTATGGGATCATTGTTCACGCCTGTGTTATTCATAGGTGTGAACAATGCTTCTTCAGTCCATCCTGTAGTGGATGTTGAAAGGATAATTTTTTACAGAGAAAAGGTAGTCGGGATATACTCTACTCTGCCTTATGCCCTCGCACAAGTAAACCCCCAATTTTATTTCATCGCTCCCATTAATGCCTAAAAGCTTTTTAAATTCTTCTCATCCCTAATTTGTCAATGATGTCATGCAGGTATTGATCGAAGTGCCATATGTATTTGTTCAAACAGTATTGTATGGAGTGTTCGTGTACGCGATATCAATTTCCAATGGAAGGCGTACAAGTTTTTGTTTTTCTCCTTCATGTTCTTCACATTTTTTTACTACACATATTACCGAATTATGTTAGGACATTCTGATAATCCAGTGATAGTGCAAACATTTTTTTGTTAATGATGACTCTTGATATTTTATTTCATTTTAGGTAAAACCTAATAGAATGTTACGTAGGTCAAAGAGGTTTTCACTGCTGAGACGGGGCGGAACTATTCCTAATATTCCCAACGACATCATTCGACAGTGCTTGCTTAGATTTCCATATATATCACACTCCAAGATCAATGTTGTTTGCAAGAATTGGAAAGATATAGTGAGTCGTACAGCGTTTTATAAGCACCAATTGACCTCTGGAACGAGTGAACACTTGATATGTATGATTCAATATTTCAGGCTTCCAAATCCACGCATTAAATATAAGTAGAAAATGTATATGTCGCACGTATACCCCTCCACGTACGTGCAGAGTAATAGTATTGGACCCTGCCACGCACACCTGGGAAATGCTACCTGGTATTCCGGATTAACATATTGGAGTTCCATTATTTTGTAAGTGTGTTTGTGTTAATGGGAAGCTAGTTCTCATGGGCGGACGACATCCAACAAAATTGGAAACCTTGAAAAAAGTTTATATATTCGATTTCGTCTCTCCCAAATGGTGTTGTGGAACTGACATGCCCACATTGAGAAGCAGCTTCACCTGCCTTGTATCTTCCTCCCCCAGGCTCATCTTCATTGTAGGTGGGAGAAACAATGTGGAAGAAGACAAGTGTTAAAATTTTCCTCCAATGAGCCAAGAAGTAGGCAGTTGTCATGGGGTTTTTTTGGGAGATAAATTCTTTGTATTCGACGATGGAAATAGTGCAGAGATTTATTATCCAAAAATGGGACTTTGGAGATGAGTGGATGATATTTTGAGTTTCTGGTCATCGTTCACGTCATCCTTAGTTGCTTTTGGGCACCTGTATACTTTCCATCAACAATAGTTAATGAAATATGATGTGGAGGAAAACGATTGGGTTGTTGAAACTGTTATTCCCACAAAATTTTGTGGTTCTGATAGTGCAGAGTGGCACTTCCATATTTTTTCGAGTAAACGTTGTAACAATTCTCGTCGTCAGTTATGTTTTCTAGAAAACCCGTTGAAGTTGATTGAATTCTATGTACCTGAAATGTTTGAGGGCATAGCTACAACGTCAGAAATCCTGGAGATCTGAATTGTGTGTGTCATGTGGGAATTTGTATTACCCATTCACAATGGGTTTCTTTTAGATTTTTTAATAAACTTGCATTCGGTAACCTTTCCCCTGATAAGCAATCTCATATTTATGTTTTTAATACAGACTTCTCTCTCCTATTTGTATATAATAATTTATTATTTATTTAATTTAATTTTAATTTTTTAATATAGTTTTATATAATAATATCTCATTTTTCATTATTTAAAATAATTTTAATACATATTACGAAATATTAATTATAATTAAAATAAATTTTATCCAATATTGGTTTATAACAACATATTCCAAAATATTGATATTAATTATACAAAGAAATTTAATCCCTCTCCAATCTGTATCTTTATACCATTATAGGTGGCTCCAACACTCTATTCAACACTCTATATATGACTCCAACACTCTATATACCATTCCGAGGCTGGCTCCAACACTCTGTATACCATTATGGGGCTAGCTCCAACACTCTGTATGCCATTCTAGGGATGGCTCCAACACTCTATATACCATTCTAGCTGGCTCCAACACTCTGTATACCATTATGGCTATTGACATATTCCAAAAAAACACTCGTTTATAACAACATATTGACATATTCCAAAATATTTACGACATATTGACATATTCCAAAATATTTACGCAACACTCTGTATTCCATTCTCGCTATTGACATATTCCAAAATAAAATTACATATTGACATATCGACATATTCCAAAATATTTATGATATATTGACATATTCCAAAATATTTACGACATATTGACATATTCCAAAATATTTACACTCTGACACCATGCACCATTAGATCACAATGTTTTAAGCCATTTGATCCACCCCTCTTTCATTTAAGCTAACTACCCAACTAACTTCCCTAAGCCCTACAAAGCTCTCTTCCACCTCGGTATGAGATACAACCTTCCACCTCAGTATGATATACAACCTTATTGATGAAGTGATCCAGATTTATGCAGGAACACAACAGAATAAACATATAACCATAAATACAAAGATACAATGGAAATAACACTTCATTTCATTAATATCAAAGAACTGAAATTTGCTTACAGACATAATGGAAATAAACTAGCTAGGGCGCTGGTAGTTATCTTCGAGAAGAAATGTGGCGGCTACAGGCCTCTGAACTGAGTTACAATGAGGCTCAAGGGCCTATTTATTATTTAGAAACAATGGAAAACCCTAAACATCCAAAACCCTAACCCTAGGAGATGAAGCGCCAAAACTATGGGCCCCATTTGGGTAAATTGGTGTTTCAACTTCCCGGGGACGTAACTTTGGCATACGATCTCTGTTTGACGCGAACCATACCTCGTTAGAAAGATCTATCCAAGGAATACAACTTTTGAGTGAGAAACATTAGTCTATGGACCCATGTTGTTCCCGATTTTCCCAAAAAACGTCGTTTAGGGCCTCAAAATCGCTCCGGAAGTTTAGGACCCGAAAAACTGCTAAAAATAGTAAGTTATGCCGAAACTGAAAAACTGAAGGAGACAATGGTGGGGCCTCAAGTGGAATAGGCAGGTGACCACCAATATCCACCTAGATAATTCCTCCCCATTTAGGAAGCAATGGTCCCCATTGTGTTAAGTTCCTCCATGAGATGAGGAAACTTCTATTGAACTTGGTCCATGGTGAACCACTTTTCATGGTGCAGGAGTTGGCCAGCTTTGACAACCCAATACAGTTGGATCTTTTGTTGGCGAGTGTTCTTGATTTGCATGTCCATGATACAATTTGTGGTGGCCTGTTCCATGCAGTCTGGGTTTAACTCTGTTGGTGTGAGTTGTTCTGCAATGTCAGAGATGTCTAGTAGAGGTGGGAAGTAAGGACGCAGGTGGTCCACATTGAATACTAGGTGCAGACCAAGGAATGGTGGAATAATGAGCTCGAAGGAATTGTTCCCTACATCCTTGGTGATGGTTTACGACCCGTATCGGAGCGGTCGAAGCTTGCGGTGGGGTCTAGTGAGGCACTCCTTGTGCAAATGTGGCCACACTTTGTCGCCCACCTCGAAGTTGTGTGGCACCCGATGTTGATCATGGCATTGCTTGTACTTAGCATTGGCTTTGTCCAATATGCCATGAACCTGTTGGCGGATGTGTTGAATGCGCTTGATGAAGCTATTTGCTTTGTCAACTTGAGACTGGACATGAGCCGAATCAACCTGAGTAGCCGCAAATGGCATGGCTACGTCAATGGGACATAGTGGCTGGAATCCCAAGCCCACCTAAAAGGGGTTGTGGCCGATTGAGCTATGGAGAGCCCAGTTATAACTATGTTGTACATAGGGGAGGCTCTCATCCCATGTGCATGGATGTTTTGAATTGTACATGCGCAGAATGTGTACAATCATTCTGTTGACGACCTCTGTCTAGCCATCTGTTTGGGGATGGAAAGCTGTGGACTTGGTGAGCTTGGTGTCCAGCATTGATCAGAGGCTGGACCAAAATGTGCTGAGGAACCTGCTATCCTGATCTAATATGATAGACTGTGGGATCCTAAAGTGCACCCACACTCATTCAAATAAGAGTTTAGTAGTGGCTTCTGCTGTGATATTCTTCTTGCAGGCCGCCATAATGGCCATCTTCGAGAATCTGTCGATGACCACGAAAATACAATCATTTCCATGCTTAGTAGAAGGCAGGCCCGACATGTAATCCATGGAGATGGATTCCCAAGGTCGACTAGGGGTAGGTAGCGGAGTATATAGGCCTTGCTTCTTGATGGTCGGTTTGGCAATGGCACAAGAAGTGCAGGATCTGATGTGCTTCCCGACATCCTTTCGAAGGTTCGGCCAATAGAAATACTTCTGCAGGATTGCTACTGTTTTCTCGACCCCGAAATGCCCAGCGACTCGACTGTAGTGTGCTTCCCATATCATCTTGGCACGCTCGCTTGAAGGAACACAAAGGTGTCCCATGTGACATAAAAGCGCATCTTGGAGGTGAAAATTTGGAACTTGCGTACCCCCCAAGAGTGCCTTGTAAGTGTGGCCGAATTCTGGGTCACTCTCATAGAGAAGCGGCCAATCAAAAGTCTCGTGCCCACAAGAGTTGAGCACGGTGGTGAGCGCCACGATCGGTGGTCGGCTGAGGCAGTCTGCAACATTATTGGTGCTACCTTTCTTGTACTTGATGTTCAAATGAAAATGTTGCAGATATGTGGACCACTTCTGATGGCGATCATTCTGCAACTTCCCTTGTGTCTGTATGAATTGAAAGGGCCGGTGGTCTGTGTGGATGATTGTTTCCTTCCCCAAAATGTAATGCCTCCATTGTCAACAAGCTTGCACAATGGAATACATTTCTTTTTCATAAGTGGGATACCTGCGAACTGTGTCAGACAATGTCTCACTATGATATGCCACTAGATGTCCCTGTTGAGTAAGAACTGCCCCAATAGCATAGTCAGAGGCATCTGTCTCGATCTCAAATGGTTGTTTCAAGTCTAGTATGTGAGCACTGGGAAGAACAGAGGCAATTTTTCAATTCTATGACCGCCTTCTATTGAGGTTCCGACCAAAAGAATTTTTCTCTCGCTCCTCCCTTGGTGACTTGACTTAAGGGCCAAGTGATATGAGAGAATCCCAACACGAACCTACGGTAGAAATTAGCAAGACCCAAAAAGCTGCGAAGCTCTGTTATAGTGGTTGGGGCTGGCCAATCCCGAATGACTTGGATCTTGGCTGGATCCACATGCACCCCCCTTTCATCAATAATGTATCCCAGATATTGAACCTGGGTCATGCCAAAAGTGCACTTCTCCAAATTGGCACACAACTTGTGTTGCCGCATTGTTTGGAGGACTTGTCGGATGTGGTGAAGGTGCTCTTCCCAAGTCTGGCTGAAGATCAGAATGTCATCCAAGTACACCACTACAAATGAGTTGGTGAATGGCCGTAAGATGTCATCCATCATCCTCATGAAGGTGGCGGGAGCATTCGTCAACCCGAAAGGCATGACCAGCCATTCGAAAAGGCCTTCCTTGGATTTGAAGGCAGTCTTCCACACATCGGAGGGTTCAATTGGTACCTGGTGATACCCAGACTTCAGGTCGATCTTGCTGAAATATTTTGCACCTTTGAGTTGGTCCAGAAGGTCATCAATCCGTGGGATTGGGTACCTATTCTGGACAGTGATCTTGTTCAATGCCCGATAGTCAATACAGAGTCTCCACGTCCCATCCTTCTTCTGTACCAACACGATCGGGCTCCCACAGGGCGATGAACTTGGTCTGATGTGACCTTTCTGCAACAGCTCCTGAATCTGCCTCTTGATTTCATCATTCTCCATAACAGAGCGCCGATAGATCGGTCCATTAGGTAGCGGCGCACTGGGGGTTAGATCAATCGGGTGCTTGACCTGACAGTGCAGAGGAACCCCTGTGGGTGAGGTGAATATGTCCCCGTACTCCTCCACAACCTTATCCATTTGTTGTTTTCATGCAGAGGAGCCCTATCTGGAGGTCGTGGCCACAGTCTTCTTCTTGCCCTGGGGGCGGATCATCAGGAAAACGAATTTCCTGGTTTGGGAAATGAGCTTACTGCATTGTTTTGCAGTAACCAAAGAGATAGCGGTAGGAGGTGGTACCTCTGGTATCATGTACAACTTATTTCCCAAAGTAACAATAACAGCACGAGGTCGAGACTCATACACAGCATGACGCTTCCACAAGTATGGTTGTCCTAATAATACATCAGAAACATCAATAGGAGCAACGTCACATAATACCTCATCCGTGAAGGGCTTGATGCTATAGGGAAGGCGGCACTGCTGGCTAACGCGGAGATCTCGTCCTTGGTGAAGCCACTCGATGGTGTATGGATGTGGGTGAGCTGTCGTCAGCAAACCCAACCGCTTCACGGCGTCTGTTGAAATGAGGTTCTTTTGGCTCCCATTATTGACAATGAACTATACCGGGGAGCCCTTTACCCACATCTAGGAGTGGAAGAGATGTTCCTCCTCCTCTGGATCTTCCGGTTCCTCCTTTTGTATCTTCATAGTGGCAACAGTGGCATTGGGCTCCACATCAATAATCCGTTTCCCTTTGTCACTTCCCTTGTTAGGTTTTGATTCAGAGTCGGAGCATGCATCTGACTCAGAAGCCCTCATCTTGGCCACCAGTGACTGCTTGGCCCGACACTCACTTGTGTTGTGAGTGGAGCTCTTATGGAACTCACACCACTTTCTTGTGTCCTTCTTTGGCTTTGCGGTGTTGTTCTTTTTTTGTGGCTTCGATAGGTTGTCTTGAGCTGCCATGCCTTGGCTCTGTCCTTTTTTCTATGGTTTGGGAGCACCTTTCCCTTGCTTTTGATTCGCAGATCCAAAGTCTGGCTTCTTCTGTTTGAATTTTTGTTCAATCTTGGCAGCATACCAATATGCCATACCAAGAGAGGAGATGTCGAGGAACTCCATTTCCTCCTGAATGTATCTGTGTAGACAACTGCGATACTTTAGCACCAGATGTTTCTCTGAATATTTGATACCCAACTTTGTGCACAGGGTATGGAACAGATTCGTCAGCTCATGCACATCTTGATCCCTTTATTGTCGCAGCGTGGTCCATTGTATGTACTTGTCCTCATAGCTCCCCACGGGATAGTATTATTCCTTGATGGCGTCTCAGAATGAATTCCAAGTGGGTACGGCCAAGAACAGAGAGGGTTTTGTCTCGTCCTTTTTGCAAAGTAGGTTTCCCACCAGTCCTTGACATGGGGGGTAGCTTTGAGGAGTGAAAAAATAGTCTTCTCCCAGTCGGAAAAGTCATGAACCAAGAAATATCCTTCTAATAGATTCAACCATCTATCTACGACATCTGCATCTATTTGACCCTCAAATATGGGAATTTCAAAATTTACTTGTACCTTAAAAGGAGTTGCACCTCCAGAATGGCTTCTAAATGCAGATGCGCTGCCGGTGGGCAGTTGTTGAAGGATATGGGCAAAGTTATCCATCATTGCGTTCCTTTTTTTTTCAAGGGCCTTCTCGAGTAATATTTTGATAGGATCTCCTGCTCCCTTATCTTTCTTTTCGTCCCCCATGGGCATCCGTCTGGGTTTGTGAGGCTGATCTTGCAAAGGTTCCACTAGATCGAGCCCTAACTCCTTATACCCCGACCTCGTTGGGGACATGCAAAGAAGGATCGAGAAAAAGAAGACCGCTCTGATACCACTGATCCGGATTTACGCAGGAATGAAACAGCATAAACATATAACCATAAATACAAAGATGCAGCGGAAATAACACTTCATTTCATTAATATCAAAGAACTGAAATTTGCTTACAGACATAATGGAAATAAACTAGCTAGGGCGCTGGTAGCTATCTCTGAGAAGAGATGTGGCGGCTACAGGCCTCTGAATTGAGTTACAATGAGGCTCAAGGGCCTATTTATTATTTAGAAACAATGGAAAACCCTAAACATCCAAAACCCTAACCCTAGGAGATGAAGCGCCAAAACTATGGGCCCTGTTTGGGTAAATTGGTGTTTCAACTTCCCGGGGACGTAACTTTGGTATACGATCTCCATTTGATGCGTTCCATACCTCGTTAGAAAGATCTATCCGAGGATTACAAATTTTGAGTGAGAAACATTGATCCATCAACACATGTTGCTCCCGGTTTTCCCAAAAAACGTTGTTTAGGGCCTCAAACGGCTCCGGAAGTTCAGGACCCGAAAAATTGCTAAAAATAGTAAGTTGTGCCGAAATTGAAAAACTGAAATAGACAATGGTGGGGCCTCAAGTGGAATAGGCGGGTGACCACCAATATCCACCTGGATTATGAAGCAAGGAGGGAAAATGATATACATTGGTTCCCTTGGCCGCCATTCCCACATATTAACTCCCTAAGCCCTACGAAGCTCTCTTCCACCTCAATATGAATCTCTCTTCCACCTCGGTATGATATAAAACCTTGTTGGTGAAGTGAGGAGGGCAGATGTTATACGTTGGTCCCCTTGGCCACCATTCCCAAACACTGATCGACGATTTCGAGGCCTTTCCAAGCGTTCCCAAAATCAGGGAGGGGTACAATCCTACGACGTGGATGCTCGAAGTGTCATCTATGGGCACATAATTGCATCTTGGAGCGAAATTGCATCTTGGACCGGATTTTGTAGAAGTATACAAGAATTCATCCCTCTACCAGTAAGTCATTATCAGTACAAGTTTTTGAAAATTATATTAATTGTTTTGTTCTCATTTATTTAAAAATGTGATTACTTGTAATATAATTATGTTTTCATCTCCCAAAATCAGGGAGGGGTACAATCTTGCAATGTGGATGCTCGAAGTGTCATATGTGGGTGCGGAATTGTAGCTTGGAGCAGATTTTGCAAAAGTATACAAGAATTCATCCCTCTACCAGTAAGTCATTATCAGTAGAAGTTTTTGAAAATTATAATAACTGTTTTGTTCTCATTTATTAAGAAAAGGGATTACTTGTAATATAATTATGTTTTCATCTCCAAATTTAATGCCTTCTTTTATACTTATATTTATCCTCTCTATTTTTATCACTAAGTGACACATAATTCACATTACTTAACAAAATATCTATTTATTACATAGATGAAAAGAAGCTCTAATCAAAGAATTGAGCATGCTGGCTCTGGGAATTAAAGATTTACACTTTGAATCTTAATTTTCACAGCCTTTTATAACCCGGGCCTACCTGTGGAAGCAGAACCTTCCAAATAGGTTGAAGTGAAAATTTTCCCATGTACACAATGAGCTTAGGCCTTTATCAACTTCCTCAAGTCTTCTATCAGGTGCAAGACTTGGAACTCAACTTTCAACTGCATCTTCGCTAGGATCTTATTCTAGTGATGAATTTGTTGATGTAATTATCTAAAGGTATTTGTTGGAAGTTTGCCACCTTATGTGTTTCTCAATGTTATGTTGTCTCCATATCTAATACAATTTACGAGAGCTTGCTTAGAACAAAAATGTCATTTTATCAACGCATCCCTCTTCCTATAAGTGTACTCAAATTATCATTTTATTTTCTTTTGAAGCATGCAATTCAAAGGAGTTTGAAGGGGTATATATGCATGACATAGTGTGCTTTGTCATAGGAAATGGTTGAATTTCTTGTAAATGAATGGAAGGAGGAAGGACAATATGGAAAAATCGAGCTATCCTACACGTAGAGAAGATACAATAGCAATATGTTAGGGTAAACAATGATAAAGATAATAGTTATATTTTTGTTGAGGAAGATAATAGTTATATTTTTGTTTAGGAGACTATTGTCAAGATGTGTTGCACTATGTGAATATCACCATTCATGAATCATTCACAAACATTATTTACATAGTTGAATGAACATAAAGCATTTGTATCATTATCCGATACAATGTTTGTAATGTTATGGTGTTAATAATGTATATACGAATGCAAATTTAGCCTTGAAATTCAACCCGAGGAACTATTTTGTCATATTTATTATTTGTTAGATTGATATTTTATGGTTAATCTCTCCACTTAATATATTATTTTTGTTTTCAAGTGTGTTGTTTGTGAGACATAAATGTGAAATTGTTTCCTTTTCACTTATATTACTAATGTAGTTTCCATAAGATTCCATTATTGCAAGATGGTGGATGTCTTAATTCGTATCATTTCTCAGGCTCATTGTTACATGTAATGAAATTTTATATCAGTGACAAGTCACATAGAATGTATTCTCCGGTTTTTCCAGAGCTAGAATGCTCATTCAAAAAATTATTTGCCTCCTTTGATTTGGGTCGTCTAGGAAAATGATGATACACTTCTAGATGTTTTGTTAGCATCTATTTCTCCCATCAATGACAAATATCAATATGGAAATAAAGCTTAGCATTGGGCTTTGAAACAAGACACTCCTCTCAATGGATGTAGTGTAAATTTTTCAGTTGTAGAAAATTTTTTAGATGTTCGTGCTACTGTAACATCTGCGAACAATACAAGACCAACTCATGTTCACATAGCTGTAGGTCATGGCCACATTGAGGCACTCCTATTAATAATAAAGAAGCATGGGGGAGTATAAACATACTCATATGAACAAGAGAGACCCCTCTACATTATGCTAAGAATAATAGCGATCTTGCATGTGTTGCTCTCATGCCCATACATGGAGGCAATAGAGATGTAAAAGGTTTGAGAAATAGAAAACCTATTCAGCTTGCACATGCATCTGAGATGAGTGTGTTTTTGAGTGTATATGATTAAAAATCCCTTGATGAAGCATGTGAGAATATTATAACTTCTCAAGGTTTAATTTTGTCCTCCATTAAGAATTCTTTAATAGGGTTCAAGTATTAACATTCCCAGAAATCATGTGGGATTGATTCAATGCTTCCAAGAAATTTGTCTACTTCCAAACAAGTATCTTGTTGTTGCTCATCGTGGAAATCCTACAATGACTAGATCTTTCTCACAAATTGTTGCAGAGGCTCCACAAAAGTTGCAGGTTCATTCTTCCTCACAAATCCCTTTCAACTTATCTTTTCTTTGTGTCAGGGGTTGAACAAAGATTGAGTGAGACCTTCTTGAACCTTCAAAGTGATACTGCGTAGGAATGAAAACAAAGTGAGAATGCATATATCTAGGGCTTGTAATCTCCAAAACAATATGTGAGTTCTTACTTCTCTAAATAATGAGGAGGGAAGGAAACTTCCCTTTCTATTTCCATGTAACATCGTACCCAACATATCGAGACAAATGGCATATAGGTAGGTGCCACCAACCATATGTTTGTTTTACTTCTGGCAATAGAAATAGCGAATGTGGATTCAGATTTTCTCGATAGTGGGTATGGTACAGGAAAGACCGTAGGAGTACAATGTACACTAACTTTGAAACCTAGATCAAGGAATAAACGACAGTGAATGATAGAGTATTTTCAAGCCAATATTGACAAATATATATCAAGTTTTCAAGCCAATATCTATTGTACGTCTATTTATGATAGATATAATATATGAAAGGGAATAAATATAACCATATAAATGATGCCCCAACCCAACTTATTCCACATAATTATTCTTTTTATGCCTGATCTTCCTCACTTTCCATATTTACCCATGTCGTGATAGATTACCTAGGTAAGTAGAATTCCCAAACTCAATTGGGCAGATTCATCGTCTGTCATATTGTGGTTTATAATGCATATTTTTCGTCTAACTAGTGCCACCCTTGGGGTTAGGACACCTCAGGCTCATTGTTACATGTAATGTAATTTTGTATCAGTGACAAGTCACATAGAATGTATTCTATAGTTTGTCCAAAACTGGAATGGTCATTCAAAAAATTATTTTCCTCCTTTGATTCGAGTTGACTAGGCAAATGATGATGTACTTCTAGATGTTTTGTTAGCATTTGGTTCTCCATTCAATAACACATCAAGATGGAAATAAAGTTCTGCATTGGGATTTGAAACAAGACACTCCTCTCAATGGATGCAATGCCAATTGTTTAGTTGTAGAAAAACTTGTAGATGTTGGTGCTATCATAACATCAAGAAACAATATAGGGACCAACTCTTGTTCACACATCTGCAGGTCATGACCACCTTGACACACTCCTATTAATAATAAATAAGGATGAGGGAAGTATGAACATTATACTCACAATAACAAGAGAAACCCCTATACATTATGCTATGAACAATAACCATCTTGCATGTGTTGCTCTCAAGCTTAGACAGGGAGCAAATAGAGATGTAAATTGTTTGAGAAATAAAAAGCCTATTCAACTTGCACATTCATCTGAGATGACTGCGTTGTTGAGTTTATATGATAAGGGCGGAAACGTGAAGCTGGGTTACACTTTTGTGAGAATCGGGGGCAAAAAAAAATTTTCGGCAATAGTTCGGCCGAACATTTTATAAAGTTCGGCCGAACTTTATAATAGTTCGGCCGAACTGTTTTAGTACGTTCGGCCGAAATTTTGAGTCCGTTTATATTGACGGCACAGTGACGGCCCAGCAAACGGAATTTTTGTCGGAGGTTTGAAAAACCGGCAATGGTAGTTCGGCCGAACTCAGTTGAAAGTTCGGCCGAACTACGTTTTTATAAATAAATCGCCCGCGAAGGGTAAAAGTTTACTGTTTCATTGTTTTCGCACGAATTTTTGTTCTGTCGTCGAGGTTCTGCCGCATCTGGTCGAGGTTCTGCCGCATCTGGTTTGCCGCATCTGGTCGAGGTTCTACCGCATCTGGTCGAGGGCTATTTCTTTTCAGAGGTTGGTTGGACACCTACTGGTTTTCTTACATGTAGTTCTGCGTAGAATTTCTAAGAACTATTACAAATTTGTGAAAAGGAGACAGAGTGTTTCATTGTAATTTTATTTATTATAAACAGATTATATGTAATCCTATAACTCTCAGGGCTGGACAGTTTATAATTTTATTTACTGCATTTTGCTGAATGTAAGTTTTATTTGTCCCCGCGTCATGGCTGCGGGAAGCTTTATTAGTTCCTGCCCGAAGGCTGCGGTAATTCTAGGGATCATGGTAATTAGTTCAAGTATTTTTAATTAAAATTGTGCGTAAATCAATGGTTTTTAACTTATTCAAATCTAAAGAAATTTTTTTTAAGTGTTTGACATTTTTAAATTAATTCAACTTCTTCATATATTTTTCAAAATTCAAATACTTTTAAATTTAAGTTGTAAAATTACATTGTGAAAAACACATTGTTGTGTGTTCAGAGAGACAAACCCAGTGGTTTGTATACAATGGCAGTTACATAGTGAGAAACTATGCATGGTCTAGTAACTTATAAATTACATAATACAAAACCCAGCTGTTCGACCTAAGAAGAGCTTGCAGGTCCTAATTGGCACAAACACTACGCTGCTAAAAGAATTCCCTCAGAGAAAAACCTCAGAGAAAAAACCTGCCAACAGAGAAAAATATAGTGCAGAACTGTTAAGGAACAGAAACACGTTCAGTTTTCCATTAAAAAACAGAGCCAGCAAATACCCTTCTGTATGTAGGCAAAGATGGTTAAGAAGCCAGTGGAAGCGTTCACGCCAGAGTGACAGTGTCCAGCCCCGAGTAGGAACCCTTCAAAATGTGAGCCAGCACGCAAAAACGCCTTCTCCAAACGCACAAGTACAGAGAAAGCGATTTTGCAGTCAAACTGTCAATGCAAGGTTTGAAAAAAACAAACATGAGACTTCGTCCCACAGCAACCTATCAAGTTGTCCAATGTGTGACTTCGACCCCCTGTAATCTTCAAAACAGTCCAACAACGCTCTGAAGAAACCAGAAAGGGATACATTTTGTAGTTCATGGTCCTCAAAATGCAAAAAACAGAGGTGATATGTACACCCCAAGGAAACCAGCCAAAGACAATATAAAGACCCGCATTTTGAAAGGAGTCTCCAGTCAATTTGAAATCCAAACATCAAATGAAGAAAATCTCACCCATCCTCAGAAAAAAAACTGTAAAGTCTGCTCACTGAGAGGAAGAAAACAGTAGTCTGGTGACTAGTAACTATTTACAATACTGTACTTTTTATTTTCATTCATGTATAACTAACTGTTGCTCAGATGTAATTCAGTATCAAATATTAGAATGTTTTCTCTGTGCAAAGATGCTTTGAATTTCTACTTTTAGCATAAATATACATTTTAGAGATATTGAATTTCTACTTTTAGCATAAATATACATTTTAGAGATATGTCTGTCTACCTTAGTTTCAGTTCTGAATTATTTGTCTATAGTTAGTACAGAATTTCTCTCTGCAAAGATGCTTTGAATTTCTAATTTTAGCATAAATATACATTTTAGAGATATTGAATTTCTACTTTTAGCATAAATATACATTTTAGAGATATGTCTGTCTACCTTAGTTTCAGTTCTGAATTATTTGTCTATAGTTAGTACAGAATGTGTAACCGTACAATACAACATATCTATGGCAATAAAGTATCTACTTATTCCATATCTTAATATTAATTTCTATTTCAGAATTTGTTTCTCTATGAGCTATACAGTTTGATAGTTTCCCACCACACCAACACAACTATTGGAGATTCAAACGACCTCACCACTTAGAAAATGATAAGAAATTATTTCACCCCCTTGTACTTGAACAATACATAGAAAGAATAACATAATTAATACAAGAGATAAAAATATGAATTAGAGAAAGTCATGGATCACATATTAAAGGAAATGTAAGCCAACCTAGGAAGAAACCAACTCTTCGCTCCCACTTCAAATAATTTCTAAGAGTAAACAATGAAAACAACAAATTGATCTATGTACCAGATGTACAACATTCAACCATACCTATATAAAGAGTGTACAATGAAATTAATGTTGGTTTAATTCAACAGTTGGAAAATATCTTGTTTCTATCCCAGTTGTGGAAGTTATGCAAATATGAAATAAAGATATGAGGTTAAGAAGTTCTTAAAATTTGATGAAGTAGATGACCCTACTTTTGAGGATTATCCTACATAGTTATAAAAGATGAATCAAGGGAATAAAAATGTAATTCATAAACATTTTCATATATTCCTATTTATAAATAAAATATTATTACACAACTATATGCTAGATTTAGGAGAAACAACTGATGTAATTCCTTTGAAAGTGATGAAATAATTAGGCCTTACAACAACTAGGGTGCATATAGAAATGTATGTGCTATGGATCCTATGAAAATCGGGATGGGTAGAGTAATAAATACACATGTTTTGAAATTTTTTTAGGAGTAACTCAAAGCATGCATATATACAAAATGAAGTGGCTACTTTCTTCATATTCCATGAGGGACTATTGTTCTTCCTAAATACTATTCATTTCATGTACCTCTGAATTATTTCTAGTGAAATTAAATGACTTGAAATTAAATTTCCTAAAGCCTATCGAAATTTCTTCTTCAAAATAAGGATGCACTCCCATTTGATTCTCACGGATAGGTTGTAATCATGAGGCTCTCGCTCAAGAGTGGACCTTCGCAAAATCTTGTGACGTCTTGTCACAAACAAAACCATCAAAATGAAAACACATCATTTTCTCCTTCAAAGAAAAAAAAATTCACATCATGTGAATATGTCCATGTACTCTTACATATTGGTGTACAAAACCATCAACCAAACAAGTTGACAAAACATGCCTCTTCAAACAACTGACTCTGAAGACAAATAATAGAGCTCATGTACTTTCAACATCTTGCTTCATGCAACATGCACTGATACTTTGAATTTGCAAAGAAATTAATGAAACATCAAAATACATGCTAGGCCTTAATTGGATAAGAAATCTAACCATTTGTCAGCAAACCATTTCAATGGCGCTTCTTTTTCTTTCAACTATGTTGAATTTAGTTTTTAGTTATATTTTTAATTTTGAAGAAAATAACTATTTATTTCATGTGTAATTAGATTGGTGATTTCATGTGTTAGGGTTGTGGATTCAGGCATTCAAACAACACCATTATATTTCAAATTTAAAAATGATGGTTTGAGTCGTAGGTAGCTTAGAATCCTACTTGTTTTCAAAATAAGGATGCACTCCCATTTGATTCTCATGGATAGGCTGTAATCATGAGGCTCTCGCTAAAGAGTGGACCTACGCAAAATCTTGTGACGTCTTGTCACAAGCAAAACCATCAAACTGAAAACACGTCATTTTTCTCCTTCAAAGAAAAAAAAAATTCACATCATGTGAATATGTCCGTGTACTCTTACATATTGGTGTACAAAACCATCAACCAAACACAAGTTGACAAAACATGCCTAAATTCAAACAATTGACTCTTAAGTCAAATAATAGAGCTCATGTACAAATTTCCATATTTGTTGCATTTATGTGTGTCTAACATAACTCTACTTTCAACATCTTGCTTCATGCAACATGCACCATACTTTGAATTTGCAAAGACCCAGGAATTCTCCACCCCCATTAAAATGACCCTACAAGTTGATTCTTTTAGTTTTTTCACTCTATAAGCATCGACGTACGATTATGCATGATGGAGAATCTCTAGCGCTTACCATTGTTAATATATTTAACAAGGGAAAGCGCTAGATATTCTCCATCATGCATAATCGTACATTGGATTTGGTGATAATTGTCTCCATATTTTGGCTTTCTGACCCGCAAAACATAATTATTTTAGAAGGGAGGGAAGGAGGGATGATCACATTGACTTGCTTGATGACCTTTCTATGAAGATTAACTACCTCAAGAATTATTTTTTTGCGTAGGGAAAGAGACACATTCCCATGTCTAGTTCTTTGATATTGTTAATGCCTCTAGTGTTTACTTCTACAAGTTCTATAGGCAGAGTCTGTAAAGGGCTAGGTAGCCTATGGATCTCATCTTTTATGAAAGGTGACATATCTAGTAAATGCCCCTGCAGTCAATCTCTGGAATGGATCTAAATAGAAGTTCTTCATTTTTTAATATTCGTAAAACACAACGACTTTAAGGTAAACTATGTACATATTCCATTCATCATGAACACAAACCTCACAAGCCTCCTTGGCTTTGGAGCATTTTCCATGTTTTCCATAACCAAGACCCAAATAATTAGGCCCTTGTTGAAGAACATTTGGCTCAACTATGCCTTGTACATGCTTGCCTTTAAAACCCTTTACTTTCATAGCACATTTTCATCAAAAAATTGGACCTTGTTCCTCTAATGTCTCTAATGTCTCTCAAAAGCACGTACACATTCATTTTCAGAGGAAATTGAAGGTAGAAACCAATAGCTAATTCTTCTAACTAACCTTGACTAAAATGAGCTAAATTGTACTTTGATACGAACTTGATTTAAATTGTCCACCCCACATTAGGCACCAATGATTATAACCTTCAATGGGCTAGCACTAGTTTGTAATCATCATCTCAAAATGGCCTAGTAGATGAAAAATTATCATGTTTGTAATCATCGTTTCACACCATCTACATATGACCCTTCTACACATTATATGATTGAATTTATGGTAGGTCATCCCTTCTATCTAGACCACGATTGATTGTGACATTAGGTGAATAAAGGAAATTTGATAAGAAAATGATCAGTATAAGTTTGTCCTCCTCCACGCACTCCATATCTAATGATTGCCTATTTTTCTCTTCCAACATTTTATTTTGGAAATTCATTTTGGTAGTTAATTCTACTATTTAGTCACAACACACTTGGAAGTCAAAGAAATTGTTATATACACTACTAAACTCAATTAACATTGTTTGTTATTGGACTTTACACTAACAAACAACGTAGAGTTCATTAATGTATTAGTGTATAATATGATAATTATATGTATAGTGGTGTGGCTATTGATAAAATTAGCTGCTAATGAATTTCGAGAATAGAAAGTTGGAAGTGGAAAATTGAGAATTCACTAGCTATGGGGCGGATGGAGGAGGACAAGCTAGAAACTATCTTCTGCTTATAAATTGTATTTTATTCACCTGTTGTCACAATCCATTCATGGGATAGGTAGAGAGGATGACATTTCAAAAATTCATGCATATAATATGTAGAAGGGGTCATGTAGGAGATGGTGTGAAGTGATGATGATGGACATGGTAAATTTTCATGTGCCAAGTCATTTTTAGATGATGATGACAAACCAATATTAGCCATTTTAAGGTTATAATCATTAACAAGAAATATGGGTAATGAAATTCAAAGTGCCAAATTCTAAGGAAAAAGCCATATTTGCTTCTCAAAAACTTTATTTGATATATTCTTAAAAAACCAAGTACAAATTTTAGTAATCCTAGAATCATGCTTTACATAAGGTCAAATTGGGGAACTCATGACTTGTACTATAGATAAAAAAAACATTTACACTTACCAAAAAATATATGATAAAAATTGACAAACTACATACCCTTAAGCTCAAGGGGATATAATCATTCTTGCCTTCCATATAGATAATGAAAATGATTGTTCTAAGTCTCATGTTGCTTCTCATGTTATTTTATAAACCTTGGTTGGAAAGAAGAATAGGAGGGCAGAAATGTAAGAATACTTCGAGGTATTGATTTTTTGAAATCTATTTTGTGAATGTTGACCAATAGATATATATCATGGAGGATGAAAGACGAAGATCGGCTGAATCCCATATGGAGGCTCAGGGATTGGAGGATGTTCACGGTATTTAAATATAATCTTAAATCTCCATACATGTGTGTACGTATGGAATTGATTTTTTTATTAACTTTGTGAGTGAAATTATTTGTTAATAAGTTTCATATTTTAATTTTTAGGAGGTAAGAGGAGAAGGCTTTCTACTCCATCAATGGAGCGTGGCCAAGGTTCAACCGGTCGAGGTAGCAGGGTGCAGGAAGGGGGTGATATTTATTCCCTCGAAGGCTAGCAATCAACGGCTGCTGGTTCTCAACAGGGTCACTGTGGGTCTGGTTCTCAGCAGCATCATTTTGGGGCTAGTTCTCAGTAGGGTCATGTTGGAGATGATGTTAACCAACAACATCAAGGTTGCCATCAATTTCAATATTTTTTCATTAAATTTTTACAACTTTTTTTACACGTGTTTTTTATAATATATGAAATTTTATATATATTGATGCAGAGGCTGAAAATGTTCGAGCCAATGGTCAAAAAAGACGCAGGGCAGTGCGCTACATTGAAGAAGAAGGCTGTCAACCTAGCACAACTTATCCGGCTGAGATTACTGATATACCATGGGAAACGAACATGGAGGAATGCACCTTACAAAGGTGTCAAAGCCTTTATGCAAAATTGCAAAGAGATCTCCAGGATTTGTCTCTACCTGCTGAGAGTAGACAAAGCCTACAAATAGTTACACATTCATTGAGTGAAATGGTAAAAGTGTACAAAGATTTGGGGCCAACCACTGATTCGTTTGTAGAAGTGATGAGACAGAGAAGAGAAGAAGTGATAGGTCCCGATAAATGGCAAGACATAAAAAAACAAGTTTCAAGAGATCAGGCTAAGTCAATGTTTAATTATAAGGAAGGGCCAAAAAGAAAGATGTTGAAGGTGCAGTATTTCAAGCACCCAGACATAGCAAAATATTTGTATAGTCGACATCTTGCGGCCTTTGGAAGGCTTCCATGGAACGATGAGGTTCCTCTTTATTTTGCACAAATGTTTTATGCAGAATTTTTTTTGGGTATGAAACCCGACTACAATGATCTTCCTTCAGAATTTTTTGGCCCAAGGAGAGGTCGATTATGTCAACGTAAGGGCGCAAAGCGAGATGTGGAGTTGCCTCGCCCTGAGCCGCCATTGGTGAGTCGACCGTCTCGAGTCGAAACCTTGCGATCAGAGATGGATGGGACTTCTCAAATAAGTCGTGAAGCAAGAGATGTTATGATCGAAAATGTTCATAGCGGATTGAGTGGAGTCGATCTTGGCTTAAATCGACAAAGAGCACGTGAATATGCACGTGCCAATTTTGTTTATCATACAGAAGAGGAGATTTACAACATGAATGTTGAAGATCTCCGAACATACGCAATAAATTGTCGCAATGGTCTGCAAGACCTAATTTTTCGTGAGGAAGAGGGCACCGGAACGGTATGTGTTAGTGACCTTAGGATTTGAAATTATATTTACATATATACATGTGTACAATTTGTAATAAATACATGTGTATGTACACATGTATACATTTATTTGTATGTGTACATTAATCTAACAAAAAGGTATGATTATATGTTAAAACACCATTTGCAGTTCTCAGGCATGATGCGTGATGAAAATGTTAATATTATGTTCGGGACCTCTGGCTCAAACGATGCAGCTGGGTCTGACCATCATGATATGTTGGCACATGTATGTTAGTGTTTTTTAAGTGACTTTAAAATAAATAATTGTTGCCACACATGTACATGTATGTATATATATAATTCGATAAAATGTTTTAACAGGTACCGATTCCGTCTGATGTTTTTGGGATCCCCGTACCTTCTTCTTCTTTAGGAGATATACCTTCTACTTCATTGGGAGATGACCAAGTATGGACAATTTTTCACAAGTTCAAAATTTATGTTACCTCAAAAAGTTCCATAAAAAATTGAGATATAGAGAGAGAGATCTATATTTTGAGTTATTTAAAAAATTTTGAATTTAGGTTTGTATAGAATATTTTTTTAATCCGAGGACTTTAGCGACGGAGATAGGGACATCCACAGCATTTGAAGAAGTTGTCTTTAGTTCTTTTTTTTAATATTATTGTTCAAATAAGTTTATATATATGTACACACGTGCATTTTCATTTCAAAGTTTTTAATTTATATAAATTATTTCTGTATATATATATATATATATATATATATATAAATTTATATTTAACTGTACATGTATATTGTACAGGTTACCACTAGAGATGTTTCTATGGCAGATCCTGTTCATCAAATGGAGAGGCAACCTTACGAGGTATTGCGCGATTTTTTTGTTATATTTTGTTTTTTACATGAAGTTCTATATATATATATTCTCGTTCATTTTTGAAACTTCAAATTTTAATGTTCAAGTACATGTACATTGTGTATGTAGGTTTTCCCTTTACAAGATAGCGAGCCAACCGAGCCCCAGAGGCTAGATCTTCCATTTGATGGACAATATATACAGTAGATTTGATTTTATTTCAAAATTTAGATGGTTTTAAAATTTGTTAAACTTGATACAGTTTGATACATGAGTGAGATTTACAATTTTTGGACATATTTTATTACAATATGTTTTTTGGACATATTTTTGGACATATGTTAAATGTTTTTGTTGGATAGTTGAATTATAATTGGCATGACATGTGATATTTAATGTTAAATGTTTTTGTTAGATAGTTGAATTATAATTGGCATGGCATGTGATATTTAATGTTAAATGTTTTTGTTAGATAGTTGAGTTATAATTGGCATGGCATTTGAAGTTTTTAAAACTACATGAATGATGGAATGTGAACCTACATTTGCACATGTGGTAAATTGAAATGTTACTTGTAACAAGACAATCCCCATTGATTTCATTACATTATCTATGTTGATTTCTGATTTGATATAATTGCATACATATGATGGTACATTACTTGTAAAGTCATTGGATTAATAACTTGTTCATTGATTTCAGTGTTCTTTGGATGGTTTTAGTACTTTTGGCATGTGAATGTGAAGTAATGTTGTCATTGAATTACATTTGACATTTGATATTTAATGTTAAATATTTTTGTTGGATAGTTGAATTATAATTTGCATGGCATGTGATATTTATTGTTAAATGTTTTTGTTGGATAGTTGAATTATAATTCTAATGGTATCTGAAGTTTTTAAAACTACATGAATGATAGAATGTGAACCTACATTTGCACGTGGTAAATTGAAGTGTTACTTGTAACAAAACAATCCGCATTGATTTCATTATGTAGTATATGTTGATTTCTGATTTGATATAATTGCATGTATGATGGTACATTACTTGTAAAGTCATTGGATTAATAGTGTTCATTGATTTCAGTGTAACATGAATGATAGAATGTGAACCCACATTTGCACATGTGGTAAATTGAAATGTTACTTGTAACAAAACAATCCGCATTGATTTCATTATGTAGTATATGTTGATTTCTGATTTGATATAATTGCATGTATGATGGTACATTACTTGTAAAGTCATTGGATTAATAACTTGTTCATTGATTTCAGTGTAAGCGCAAAAAAATATTGACAATGTAGAATTATTTTTGTGTTATAATAACTAAACCTAATAATATTGGAGAGCAAGAGAGACTTGAGGTATGGTGTTTACTACAAGAGTTTGAGCTAAATATTTAAATGGTTTATCTATCTTCATAAAATAGTTTAAGATTGATCACAAGAATTAAGAGTTCATGTCTCGGTCCATCATTGGTATGGTCCATCATAGAATGATCATCCATGTCAATGACTCTTAAGTCTATCTTTCCAAACCATGACCCTACTCTCACATGTGTGCTTTTCATGACACCAGTCGTGCTACTTTTGTCCTTGAGTTGACTGCCTTGAAAGCACTCAACTCTTTCTCGATGCTAGCCTTCCTCTTTCTAAGAGATGAAGCTGCCTTTCGACTTAGGAAGCTATGGGTAGCCCCCGTGTCTATCAAAGCAGAGAAATTTTTCCCATGTACGGTTGTAGACATGAATCTCAAGTCCAAGGAACTTTCATCATCATTCCTCCTTGTCTTGTGCCTTACTTTTGCAATCTTCTTCAACATTTCCTCTTCCAATATGTTTTTCGAACTAGCCCTTGGCTTAACAGTGCTTTTCACATATCTCTTCTCATGAAGCTCCATATAACAATTTGATCCTGGGCTTGCTTGAATTGGTTCAAGCTCTTTCTTTTTCGAATTCTGTCTAATTGCTCCAATACGACATATATCGACTCCTTCCAAACGAAGTGCACCAATACTCTTAGTGTGGTCGTCTTCTTTTCCAAGTGTGCCAACACATGCATTTTCTTTCTTCAAACCAATAGGTTTCGGATCAAGAAAGTCCCTCTTGATCTTATCTTCCATGTTCTTGACTTTACCCTGCAACGTGGTGCTTATTTCCTTAAAGTGAGCCCTTTCCATAAAGAGTTCCTGAAGTGTTTGTTCACCTTGTCGTATCTCCATGTCAAGCTTTTCAATTTCAGCAGTTTGTCTAGAAAGTCCATCCTTGGAATTTTTTACGTGAAAAACCAAGTAGGTTGAACCAACGTTGGTCTAGTGCATTGGAATTCATTAAAGAATTGGTCATTGGCGCTGCTTCAAGCTAGGAGTGAGCATCGTCACCAACCTGCTTTGAATATTTTACACTCCCTATGGTGAATGATACTTTAAATTGATTGACAGTCTAAGACTTTCGAATTTTTCCGAATGCCAAATGATCTTACAAAGTTACTATTTATAATATTCTAGTAGGTCATTTGGCCACAACTTTTACCAAAAACTTGAAACGACTTTGGCGTGTGATATTTAATTTGTTAAATGTTTTTGTTGCATTGTTGAATTATAATTGGCATGGCTTAACAGTGCTTTTCACATATCTCTTCTCATGAAGCTCCATAGAACAATTCGATCCTGGGTCTGCTTGAATTGGTTCAAGCTCTTTCCTTTTCGAATTCTGTCTAATCGCTCCAATACGACATATATTGACTCCTTCCAAACGAAGTGCACCAATCCTCTTAGTGTGGCGTGTGATATTTAATTTGTTAAATGTTTTTGTTGGATTGTTGAATTATAATTGGCATGGCATGTGAAGTTTTTAAAACTCCAGTTTTGGATGGTTTCAATCTACATTTTGCATGTGATATTTAATGAACTTTAAATGTTAAATGTTTTAATGATGCACAATATATAATCTAAAGGGTTTTAAGACTTAAAGTTTTGGATGGTTTCAATTTACAACTTAAAGTTTTGGATGGTTTCAACCTACATTTGCACATATGGTAAATTGAAATTATGTTACTTGCAACAAGACAATCCCCATTGATTTCATTGTATATGTCGATTTCTAATTTGATATAATTGCATGTATGATGGTACATTACTTGTAAAGACATTGGATTAATAGTGTTCATTGATTTTACTTTAAGCGCAAAAAATTATTGATAATGTAAAACGATTTTTGTGTTATAATAATTAAACCTAATAATATTGGAGAGCAAGAGAGATGAGGTATGGTGTTTACTACAAGAGTTCGAGCGGGGCATTCAGTGACAACTTTTACTAGAAACTTGAAACAAAGAGAATCTATCTTTCGCTAGGACATCATGTAAGATGCTTGACATAAACAATAAACTTGTACTTAAAAGCCGAGATTCGGGCAAGTGGGGACAACCACTTGTTATCTCGTCCCTTGGAGGCTAGGCCATATGGGGACCGAATCTGACTTTACAAAATAAAGTGAAATAATTTGTACCATATGGTCGAAGAACATATACAAAAACAATTAATATACAAGAACAATTAATTTCATTCTAGAATATATATATCCAATACATATTTAACATTTTTAATCAATGCACATGTATAGAAAAACTATTTTCAGTGGAAACTAGAGCACGTGCTTTTACCCAAACAATTTGTAACATTTGCAAACCACAAATAACATAAGCAGTTCAATTTTTAGTTGAGTACTGAAAGGTTTAAAAGATAATAAATTGTTGTCCTGACACTTCACTCAAAAAAATTCTAATGGAATTCCATCCTCAATAATCCGTTCATGATCGGATTTTGACATTTTCCATTCCTTAATTTTTGATTTTTTCTTTGATTGAACTTCTATCAACTTTATGCGTGCTGCACACACCAAGTGACTATATTGACAACTTATGGAATCAGGTTCATAGTCTTCAAAGTAAACAAAGTCTCCAATTTGACGAGTTTGTTTGAAAAAATAACCTTTCAGTATAATAGACCCTTTGTCATACTGAAATCCGTGATCATTATAGTCTTGTAATAATTTCATTTTTTGTTCAGTGTAACGCATCAAATAATACTTCACATTTTCATCGTTGTCAATAGGTGCAATTACAGCAAAAACATCTCCTGCACAATAAAATAAATTTAACATTTAATTATGTATATTTAAATTTAAATTTGTAAATCTTTAAATCATTAAAAAGTAATTCAAATGTTACCTTCTCTAACAAGATCAGAAACTCGATCACCATCGGATGATATTGTAGTTTCATCCGATTCCATTTCTTCAAACATTGCAATAGACATTTTTCCCTTTGTATTTAGCTCTGTATGTTTCCAATCGTTCACATACATTTTGTTTTCACAGACGTCATTGGATTTTGTGTTGTCTATGCAAACATCACAAAAACAAGAATATTTTCTTTTATCCAATGCAAACACATTTGTGGACAATTTTGTTTGAATTGAATGCGATTTTCGAGTCCCTTTTATTGTTCCAACTTCATTTCCAATTGATCTATTTACGTCTCCGATTCCAATATGCCAGAAAAACCTTTATATGGAAAATTAGAAAAAGATTTTGTAAATATGATATCAAAATACAATTAAAAATAATCATTGCATGATAAATGTACAATGTTTAAAATTAGATTAGCAATATAAATTAAATTGAATGTACCTTTGCACTTCTCGTGATGGGTTAATCTCATGGCTTAGAGCATTTTTGCACCATTGAACAACTTCTTCAGCGTTTGCAAGTCGACGTGCAAAGTGGTTCATTTTATATCTTCGAAGTACTCGTTTTATGCATGCTCCTGCACCGTCATGTTCTCCTTTTCCATGGCCAGTCTCAAAGAAATTCCAACAATGTTTAATGGAGGTTTTCTTATGAAGACGACACAACCAAAAAAATGATCGTGCATATTTGAATTGACCTGCGCATCCGTCTGACCATATCCAATGTTCATTGAATGTTATTCCATGATTTTTCAATGAATCATAAATTTTTCCAAAACAATGTTGTACAAAACATGTATCATGTGTACGATCGTCACTGATATAAAAGTGATATTCTTTAATGATATGTCGATTTTCACTCGTGCTTTCTATATGATCGACATTTTTTTCAGCATGTCTATATAGAATATGAACGAGCATGGAGACTTGGTCAGAGTGATAGTATTCACTCTGAATTTCTTTTTGTGGAGCAAATGTGTAGTTTTCTGCAAAATCAATCACTGACAAAATGGTTCCCGGTGGAAAAACTTCACGAGATTTTTTGAATTGCAAGTCTTGCCATCGAGCTCTATGGGAATGCATGGTGTATTTGTAAATTTCTGCTTCAAACTTTCTCAAAAAGTCTATTAGAAAAATTCCGTCTTCTCGTAATTCGATTCTTTTAACACTATCTGCACTTTGAATCGATGTACTGGTATATTCGTATCTCTTCCATTTCACTTTCATGTTGGACAATGATTGATCATTTATATCAATACGATATTTGTTTTGAAATTTAGTCAAATTTCCACAATCATCGCATTTTTTACCACCAACACATTTCTTTTTGTAAAATAGTTCATCGTTTTCTCTTTCACATAGAATTTGAGATATGAATTCACGGATAGTGGAAGGAGGAGGTGAATCCTTCCATAATGTTCTACCGAAATCAAGGAATGTGTCATAATATAACTCAAATTCCACATGATAACGACAACAACAAGTGTCGCGTACGGTGATAGGTTTTACATACCATGGTTTTTGTTGAACAAAAGCACTGAGTGAAACTTGAATTTGATGATTCTCTTCTTTGAACTTGTTGAATAACTCTATTTGAGTGGTTTCCAAGAGATGTTTTTCGTGTTCTTCGTATTGATTTCGCGCTATTCTTCTTCGCATCACATGTCTTGCAGTGGGTGAAACACGCGAATTGTTCTTCCAATATTCATATATTATTTTTTTAACATCTTCTCCAAGTCTATCTTTGTATGGTTTCCTACAAATAGCTTTCCAACAAGCGAGTTCATCATTTACGTCTATTTGCAGTCGAAATTTTCGATGTTTGTGCAGAGTTTTTCGCGAGATTCCCAGTGCTCGTGCCATAGATGTTAGATTCAAACGATTCTCTTGAATACTTGGTGAAACCATTGCCATTTGTATTCCTCTACGTATATTTGAAACATTTTTATCTCTAGATCTCTTAATTGACTCTATAGCACCACTAATATTTTTTATCACCTCTTCTTTCATTTTTTTATCTTTGGTTGATTTTCGAATACCCAATAGTGTCGTCGCTTCTTTTAATTTCCTTGATGATAAGAGACCTTTCAACATTTGAGCTTGAACTGTCACCTCAGTTTTGAAAAAAATTTCCAAAATTTTCTCGACACGATATCGTATAAAATAGTCAGGTTTTTTATCTCCATATGTGCGAGTGTCGACATTTTCTAACATCTCATTATCGATAGTGATTTCATCCGTACATATTCGAAAAAATAGTACATATTCAATAAATAACTAAATTAATAAATATGTCAATAAATATTAGGAAAATTTTAAATATATCAATAGATCATAATATCTACATTTACATACCCGATTCAATTTCTGCTTGAGGTTGATTTTCTTCTTCAATATTTTGAGGAGTGTCTCTGTCTGTTTACATTAAACAAAATATTTTTCAAACTAGTTCATCAAATAAAATTAAGCTTCACATTGTACATTGGGAAAACTTTAAAAATATATCAATAGATCATAATATTTACATTTACATACCTGCTTCAATTTCTGCTTGAGGTTGATTTTCTTCTTCAATATTTTGAGGAATATCTCTGTCTGTTTACATCAAACAAAATGTTTTTCAAACTAGTTTATCAAATAAAAATTAAGCGTTACATTTTACATTAGGAAAATTTTAAATATATATCAATAGAGCATGTAATATTTACATTTACATACCTGCTTCAATTTCTGCTTGAGGTTGATTTTCCTCTTCAATATTTGAGAGAGCTTCTAAATTTCTTTTGCGATATTGTCTCGTCTCTTCTCTACGTTCCTCGGGCTTTCTTTTTCGATCATATTTTCTCACACAAGTTCTTCGATTTCCCATGATAATAGGGTATGAGGTTCAAAAAATTTCCTTTAAAAAATTAGACAATAACTCAATTACAAACAATATCAAAAAAGATTTAATTTAAAAAAATCTTTTCTAAAAAATACGTAATCCAATCCAAAACACGTACATATCTCTAAGAAAAATCACACTGCCTCCAAGAAATGTCTTCCAAAAAAATTCTTTAAATCTTAAAATGTGAAGAAAAATTTTTGAACAAAAAAGCTCAAAAGATTTATTTCAACACAAAACACGTACATACCTCAAAGAAAAATCACGTCGCCTCCAAAAATGTCTTCTAAAAAAGTTCTTTAAATTCAAACTTTGAACCTCCAAGAAAAATCACGCCGCCTCCAGAAAATGTCTTCCAAAATTTTTTTTTAAACCCAAACTTTGAAGAAAATTTTTTGAATTCAAACCAAGTTGTAAGATGAAATGACTTAATAATTCCTTGATGAATCATGTGATAACTTTATAACTTCTCAAAGTTTCATTTCGTCTTCCATTAAGCAATCTATAACAAGGTTCAAGTATTGATCACATTCCCATAAATCATGTGTGACTGATTCGACGCTTCCAGGTAGTTTGTCTACTTCTAAATAAGTATCTTCTTGCAACCTGTTACTCATCTTGGAAATACTCCAATGGCTAAATATTTCTCACAAATTGTTTCAGAGGCTCCACAAAAGTTCCAGGTAGAGTTTTCCTCACAATTCCCTTCTTCCAGTGGAAAGGAATTCGAGTAGGCCATAAATTCGACTTGCGAAATGATCCAGAAAAAGTCCCACAGGTCTAGTAAGAAGCCATGCTTCTCAAAGCTTTGGTTTGGGTTGTGTATTAAAGAAAAACGTTCAAATTAACGAACACCAGTCCATGCCTAGGATAGATTCAAATTCAAGCTTTATATCTAACAATGTTGTTGACGCGCTTAAAGCAGAACAAATCTCTTTAACATAATGTCAATGATTTCTCTTTATCTTCTACCTTTAAATGACTTTTTGTTTACTAATTATTATCTTCAATTATTTTTTATATGTCACAATGCTTCTCACATTTATATCTTATAACGTTTCCTTTACAACATTTAATATAATTGCTAATAATTAATAAAATAAAATAAAATCCATAAAAAATCATTAAAATTTATAAATTTATTAAACAAACCCATATTATATAATACAAAATAAATGAAAAATTAAGAAATAATATTTTAAGTCAAATTCATAAAAACATGATTCTTACTCAAATGAAAAATTGTGAGTAAATGGTATATTAGGATAAAATTACTCAAATTACAAATCAAATATAAATAATATATTATAATTGACACTCCTCTCAATGGATGCAATGTCAATTGTAATATATTAAAATCTTAACAACTTTCATCATTCTAGAGTCCACAACTTTCACGTTTCCCTCAACAAACAACTTTCACGTTTCCCTAAACAAACAACTTTCACATTTCTCTAAACAAACAAAGAATTAAAAGGAAATAATATATTAGGATTTTAACTTAAATTAATAAATATGATTATTATTCAAATTAAAGAAAAATCATGAATACACAATACAATGAAATACAAATTAAGACTAAATAATATATTATGATTCTCGCTCAAATTAACGAAAATGATTCTTAAAAATAAATATTAAATATTATATTATAATTTTTATTTAAATCAAATAAAAATTAATACCAAATTATTTATGAGTCTTGGATAGATTTGATCGAAAATGATTTTAAAAATATAAATTAAATATTGTATTATAATTTTTATTTAAATTAAATAAAAATTAATAATAAATTGTTTATGAGTTTTGGATAGATGTGATGGAGTGTTTTGTTAAAATATTCCTTGATGAAAAGTTATTGGTTCAATTCCTTGGTCCAATAGAAATGATACATTAGACATGATGAAGATATAGAATTTAAAACTCTTTAATAACCTAAAATTTTGATATTTCCTTCATTTGATTTATTTATTTTCCCATAAACTTCATTTATTTCCAATTTTACCAAACTTGTTAATAAATTCCAAACCAAAACTTCACACATTTCTCAAATCTCCTCTTAATTCCAAAATGATATAATCTCTTTTGATCATTTTGGACCCTAGTAGACCCTAGAGAAATGTGTAAAAAAACTTTATCAATGATTATATATAAAATTCTTCACAAACATTTCTCAAATCTCCTCTTAGTTCCAAAATGATGTAATCCCTTTGGATCATTTTGGAACCTAGTAAACCCTAGAGAAATGTGTAAAAAAGCTTTATCACTGACTATATATAAAATTCTTCACACATTTCTCAAATCTCCTCTTAGTTTCAAAATGATGAAATCCCTTTTAATCATTTTGAACCCTGAAAAAATGTTAATTCCAATATGATGAAATCCCTTTTAATCATTTTGAACCCTAACTAAATGTTAGTTCCAATATGATGAAATCCCTTTTGATCATTTTGAACCCTAGAAAAATGTGTGTGGGAGGCTTTATCAATGACTATATATAAAGCTCTGTTAGTTCCAATATGATGAAATCCCTTTTGATCATTTTGAACCCTAGCGAACCCTAGAGAAGAGAAATGTGTGTGGGGAGTGACTATCTATAGAGCTCTTTTCAGGGTTATCTAGTTATCATGATTTTGAAAATTAAATATCCGTCAATATTGACGTATTAGTTGTATGTAATGGTTAAGTTAGATAAAAAGGGCCAAATACCCCTTAAATTTACACCGCCCCAAGAAGTGGTTGTATGTATTTGGTGAATGTGTAGTTTAGATAACTCTGCTAAACACTTTAGCGGCGGCGTGCGGTGAGTTCCCGATTGTGCGCCAACTTTTTCGAATATTCATCCCTCGCACAAATATTCGGTGACACGTACACTTATCCAATAATTAAAGCGCAGGTAATCATATGGCGTCACATGCCATATCTCTGCAACGACTGCACATGTGGAAGTGACTTTTCAAACATCATGGGCAACCCTTCAGTGCCTAACTTTTATGCAAAAAGATTACCATTTTCTTCCAGAACATGCGCCCTTTTATACAAATAAATTAAATTAATATTTCTTTGGAATTTTGCTTTTCTCTCTGCGATAGCGACCGTTCACAGTAATGGAAACGACCAAGATACATTACGGCGTACTTTGATGATAATATCGTAACAATAAAAAAAAATTAAGACTTCAAAATTTCAGACATAACAAATTGATTTTTATTTAATTTTTTTTGAGATAAACTCGAAAATATATTGCGATAAACTTGAAAATAGAAAATTATAGAATTTTAAAATTTATATTACCTTGGCGTGGAAGTAAGCGGTGTCTCCTTTATTTCTATTCCGGCTGTATTCAATCATCACCGATGCCTTGCTTGTTTGGTAGAGATCCAATAATTAGATAACACGTGGCATGGGAAAAAAGAAATTTCTTAACGAACAAACAACATGGAGTTTGGTGCAGGCGAGGACAAAACTTGACAAGTCGGCAATGAGAGAGGAGACCGTTATTTTCAAAAATATTGGTAAATGTAATTTTAAATAAATTTTAAAATTTTATAAATATAAAATTATATAATAAAATTAAATATATCTACATCTATTTAAGCTTATTGATTTGATCTGATCTCTCACCTAATCCTGATGATGAACCACACTGGTTGGTTCGAAATGCGTCAACAACGTTCCATTATATGTGATTATTACCGAAAAAGATTTTACAATAAAATTATATAATAAAATTAAATATATATATATATATATATATATATATATATATTTTTTTTTTTTTAATAAAATAAAATATTTTAAATGAGTAGTATTTTTTTAAAATTGGGTAAAAGTGTTTTCAGATGTAAAGAAACATGATAATGATTTAAGATTTAGAAATCAGTTTGTTTTTTTACGGGTATTTTAAATGGTATGGTTTTTTTTGAATAATAATGATGATTTTCTTTACATAAGGTTGATGGTTTAACTACAGTTATAGATAGAGCCAATGATGAATGTTTTCATTGCTAGTTTGACAACTAAGTTATGATAAAATTTCCCACTATTTAAAAAAAAATTATTGCATCTTAATTTTGTTAGAAATAATATTTGAGAGTGTAAATTTCTGTGATCCAAATTCAATTTCAAATAAATTCTTCCAAGAAATCACATCATAGATCATAAAGTCAACAAACTACCAAGTGTAGTTCATCATGAGAATGATGATTGGCTGATCAATTCCATCAATAAATAATGCAGAGAAAGCAACGTTCAAAACCAAAATTAATAATAAAATAATAAAAATCTTAAAAATAACCGTTAAGAAGTTATAATTTTTACCTCTTATAACTATCTAATAAAGCAATATTAATTAAATTTAATAAAATCAAAGGAAAATTAATTGGTTGAAAGTTTTTTTAAAATTGGTTAAAAGTGTTTTTAGATGTAAGGAAATATGATAACAATTTAAGATTTAGAGGTCATCTTGCTCTTTTAAGGGTATTCCAATGGTATGGTTTTCCTTGAATAATAATGATGATTTTCCTAATGGTTTAACAATAAATATAGATAGAGCCAATGATGAATGTTTTTATTGTTAATTTGACAATTAAGTTATGATAAATTTTCCCGATATTTAAAAAAAAAATCATTGCATCTTAAAATGGTTAGAAATTATATTTGATGAGTGTATTCATTGGGAGTTTGACAATCAAGTTATGATAAAATTTCCCACTATTTAAAAAAAAACAATTGCATCCTAAAAATGTTAGAAATTATATTTGAGAGTGTAAATTTTTGTGATCCAAATTCATTTTCAAATAAATTCTCAAGGGACATAACATCATAGATCACAGAGTCACTAGTTTTGAACTACCAAGTGTAGTTCATCAGGAGAATGATGATTAACTAATCAATTCCATCAATTAATAATATAGAGAAGGCAATGGCCAAAACCAAAATTAATAATAAAATAATAAAAATAGCCATTAAGAAGTTATAATTTTCACCTCTTATAACTATCTAATAAAGCAATATTAATTAAATTTAATTAAAAATAAATAAAAATTAATTGAAAGTCATCATACAAACTAAACAAAGATTAAAAATTATATTGATTTATTGATTTATGATGTGTTTTCCCGAAAGAATTTATTTGAAAGAAGGTATTATATTAATAAAAAAATAAGAGTTGTCTTTAAGTAGATTTTTTGAAAAGTCTTTTGGATTTAATTTGTGTAGAATCTAACAATGATTCATTGAAATTGCAAGTTTATTCATTGAAATCACAAGTTTGATGCTCTGCACAATCCCAGTGCCCTAGGGGTTTTTCAGGACCTAAATCAGTTAAAAAATCAGTGTAAATAACACAAATCAAGATTTCAGCTCAAATTTTTTTACCTAATTACCGCCAAAAAATCACATTAAAGACAACTCATATTCATCCATATATACAATCAAAAAACACAAATCAAAATTTCACTACAAATTTGTTCACTAAATTCTAATTAAAAAATTAAAAAAACTTTTGAAATTAAAAAAAAACACAACCCCAAATAAAGAATATAACAAGAAGTCAAAATTTCAAGATAATACTAACAAACGAAGTCCAAATAAATAATACAACCACAAGTCAAAATTTCTAAGATAATATTAACCAACGATAATATAATTTTTGAAATTATATCAATATTAAATCACCAATCCCAATCTAATTAAGATATTTTGTACTTCCCAATAAAATTCACTATTTATCACACGCTTTTTCACTTTTTTCACTATTCACCTCGCGCCGAAAATTCTCAAAAATACCAAAACAGAATGCAACAGTATGTCGAGTAAGCACGGCAACTGCGCCAACGGCGAGTAACATGTTTCCACGTATCAGACGCGGAAAAGATCGCGTGAAAGACGAGAGCCGTCCGATATATAAGAAGCAGCGCACTATTTAAACGGCGAAGTGTCTGGAGCGTCCTCCCGGCCAAGAAATAAAGGCAAACTACAAATGGCGAATGAACAAGAGGGGGAGAGTGTCTGCTCTCTCCCGGCTCACGCTCTCTGTAGACCGGGAAATGGCCGTCCGGGCTTTCTGTAATGCAATTCTGGTATACATACTCGACGAGGGCGGCCAATTTTCCATCGGATGAACAGTGCATGCGCCGCTTCGAACGGCAATTCGTTCTTTCTTTAGTTTTTTCCTCCTGGTTCCCATTGAGCTTTATATCGGGAATCTCATCCAGAGGTATAAATTTATGATCCATGAATCGTCTGTCTGTGGAAGACTTTTGGAACACTTTAAGCGACATCAGAACGAATATTCCGGCTTTTAAATGTCTCCCTTTTCATGTAAATCGTGTTAAATTTGATTTCTTTTCCTCGATGTTTTTTCAGTAATCGCTGCCTGAAAAACCCTCACTCTTGTCTTTCGGGTCTCCGAAGGCTGTCGTTCACGGTCTTGTCTGAAATTTGTAACTGTGTTTAAAATACATGTGGATTTTGTGTATATTTCCATGGAATCATATTGATTTTTCGTCGGAAATCTGTTGAAATGTCGGAGAGTAATCTAAATGGAGTTTGCAAAGAAATGAACTGTAGTCTTAATTTTTAAGATTCACTAATTGCTCCTCCCTGTTTGTTTTGCCTGGATAAAAATAACACATCTGATAAACATGATACATGCTGTATCCATTAATGAGTGGGAGGGCTCTCACTCATTTTCGAAGAATTGGAATTTCGTTTTTCATTATCATGCCAAATTTAAAATAAATATTCGTGTTTTATAGATTGAAAATAATTATCGAAGAGCATTGAGTAAATGGGGGAAGTTAAAAGCATCAATTTGGGGATGGGATTGAGAAAAGTAGCATGCATGATTAATATGCATTTATTGCCATAAGATTTTGGATAATAATGGACATAAACTATACGGAGTGACCTAGCATAACCATAATGGTCTCATGGAAGCTGCTGAGTTTTAACCATTTTGAACAAGAACCATAATGGTCCCACGAAGGCTGCTGAGTTTTAACCATTTTGAACAAGAACTAGCCAGATAAAATGGAGTCGGTTCTTAAATTTGTTGAACTCTTACTATTTATTTTTATTTCAATCTCCCCACTGGGTTGAGGGCTAAGGTTCTCCTTCTGCAGTTTAGAAGGTTTTGGTAACCTTTGGCTTTCACATTTTGGATTTATAAATATATTCCTCTTTAAAGATCCTGCCAAATCCTCAGTCCTCTGCTGAAGAGATCTAAGTGAACTCCATGAGACCGCAGTAGTTTTTATTCTAGCCAATCTGCCACTGCTAAGGAGGAATTATCCTCCATTATACCTTGCCATCCTCTTTAAAGGACAAAAGGGAGAAGTCCATGGGACTGCAATGGTGTTTTCCTCAGCCCAGCTGCTCCCACTTTTTCTTAATTGCCATCACACAGAGGAAAGCCCTGATCTTAGCAAGCTATTTAGATGCAATTACTAGGATGCTAGTTGGTTTTCAAGGCAGAGAATCTTTCAGGTACAATGCATAATGTTATAAGGCAGAGAATGTTATAATTTTGTTTTGGCATTCAGATTTGTGAATCTCTTTCTCTCTTTCGTATTCTAGAATCTTATATTCTGGGAGATGGAATAGAAGGGCTAATTATATGTTGTTTTGAAAGATATCAATTAGGAGCATGCTGGACGTTTGAATGAATTACTGAATAGAACTTGACAGGAAGTGCTTAGTAATTATTTCTCTATGTTTCAGCTCCAATTTTGAGGCTTTAATTAGCTGACATTGAAGTGGCCACTGAAAGAAGTTCAGGAATGGGGCGGCAGCACCGTCATCGGATTTATCCTTTAACTAGCTTACAAATAGGGTAAGTAAATCAAGGAAAACTTGGTTTGTTTTGATCGTTTAGTAATTATTCTATTCCTTGTATCTGTACACGAAAATTTAGAAATTGAAAGACACCTGATCAGATATCAAGTTAGAGAAAAAAGTCACTGAAGTCAGGATGTGATATGAATTGCTATCTGTTAAAAATTTGTGGTCTCATCTATTGAGAATGCTTGTATTCTCGGTACTTGCAAACTTTCACACTTTTTCATTACTATCTTGCAGGGATTTGCAATCTTATGTATCCAGTCTCTACTTATATCTGACATGTGAGAGTAGTAACCTTTTTATCTTGGTTGACAATGGACCTTGGTTGTTGGACAATCATTGCAGCCCAGCACAGCTATGGCAACTAATGGTTACCAAGGTTAGACCTATATCTTCTTTTCCGCTTGTGATGCGCTGAGCTCATTTATAATCTTAAAATGTTTTAAGCTGTATGCTAAAATGAACTTAGAATTATTCCAGAGACTGACATCTGGAGCTTGTCTTGGTTACAGTCCAGAATGTCACCGTTCGCAAACACAAGAACAAGGCCTGAAAATAAAGAGCTTGAAAATAAGCTTGATGAAAAGCAGGAAACTCCAACTACCAATAAAAGAGACGGTCTTTACAAATGGTTCTCTGCCATTGATGCTGCAAGGTGGCAGCATAAAGCCCTGGCTCCTGTTAAAGAACTTCACCACAAACTGCATGGATGTGTTGTATTCGAAGTTGCCTGGACTGATGTTCGTGGGATTAACTACATTAATGAACTTCAGGTTTGGAATTTTTGAATTTTTTTATGCCTCTGGGCATTATCTTTTTAAATACAACACAGTTCATTCTGATTTCCTGGTGTTTGCTGATTGGCAGACAGATACTTGTGTTGCGCTTGAAGTTAAATCCATGATAAAGAAGGAATTTGACAGTATAGAACAGGCCTTCGCTTGCATTAAATCACAGTGCTTGGGTACAAGATCTGAAATTTCAGCATTATCTGAAGCTTCATTGAGTAGATGGTCAGATGATAAACCACCCAAATCTCAAGAATCTCCTTCTCCGGTTTCCTTCCAGGCTTCACCCCCTAGGAGTAGATTTCAGATTGGAGAGCACAGTGAGGATGACAGATTCTATGATATTATGGATATCCAAGAGAACTTGGCTAAACTAGATCAAGATATTGATGGTGAAATGGTGCAGAGTTTGGACTTAATACCTCAGAAGGACAGTCCAAGAACAACTGGCCTAAGCTCTCGTGGCATCACTGAAGATACTCTGCCACATGATTGCTCCATAAAACTCAAAGAGAGCTGCTATAATTCAGAGTTTAATGCCTCTGAATCTCATGTTGATGCAAAACTACTGGGAAGGTGTCACAATGCTCTGGATGGGATGGAGTCACTCTCTGAAAATAAAAGACCGTCTCAAGTTTACAGTATGGGATCTGAAGCTCAAAGTGAAAGGAGACCAATATCTGAGGATGTTTTATTAGGCCTCAGAATTTTTCCACCTTCTGACAACATGGCAGAAGAGTGTTATGAAAGTGAGTGTCTAAGGGGTGTCTCCGGAAATGATGAAATCTCCTCTGGCAGAACTGTGCAGTCCGCTTCTGAGATTGTTGACTACAAGGATGTACTAATCATTTTTAAGTTCAATGATGCTTGGCTTCCATTTGAACTGAAAAAGGTGATCACATCTGACCTGCGGTTATTAAGATTATTGGAGTCTGGGCTGCCGTCCTGGGTTATTTTTTTTCAATCCTATCCAATATTCTGCCAGATGTATTGTCCGTGGATGCGTCCACTAGCAAGAACTCTTTACATCTTAATTTCTATCACTACTGTTCTGATTGGATTCTATGACTTGTATAAAAATGTACCTGTTCTCAAGGCTACAGCAGCACGGATTTTTGGTCCTCTGTTTGACTGGATAGAAGCGTGGGAGATGATTTCCCGCCTTAAATATTTAGGCACAATGCTTTTTCTACAGAATTTTGAAAAGGCATTCGAGTGGTCATTGACTTTCATTCGTGCTTCTAAACAATTGGCATCTTTACTGGCAAGACCCATGGTTGAGCCACTTGTGGAACTTGGAGAATATATCTTACCACTCTGGGATCTTTGTCTTGACAAATCTGAGGATTGTGTGTATATGATTTGGATTGTCACATCTTCAACATTTAGCTGTGTTGTGTATTTACTGCAGATACTAATTTGGCCATTCTTGATTATATTCTCCCTTTTATGGAGTCTGGGTATGTTTCTACCCTCTAGAACTGGATATTAGAATTTCTTTATTTTAGTTCCAGTATTCTTTTGACTTTTTTATAAGTTAATATTCGTAATATCTACATCCATAAATTTTTGTTGGTATTTCTGTCATTTACATTCTAGGAACAAATTTTGGAATAATTATTGATGACTTTTTGTATGGATCTTTTTGCAGTAACAGCTATTGTATACCCTATAGGTTCTGCCTTTTGGGAGCTGCTTATCACTCCGATACGATTAGTCCTCAAGTTGCTGAATTCTTTAGCTCTGATCTCATCTGAGATTTTTGATTTTGGAAAAAGGACGTACCAGTCTGTGAGTGGGACTTTCCAACTGGTATCTCTTGCTGGGACCACAACTAATACAAATACAGTTCCAGTATGGCGTGCACTTTGGAATGATCTTTTCTCTCAGGTTCAATCACTTTTTTACTCCTTAGTTATTCATTACTCTGCTAGTTTTAGAGATACAAATCAATGAACCTTATTGCAAGAGTTTTACTTGTCTGTCTGTTGAAACTGACATGAGGATTGTATTGGATCTGGAACAAAATTGCAGGTGTTCTGTGCTGTGCGAAGCATTGTGAATGGTTTTGTTGCCTTTTTTACAGCATGCAATAGACACCGTCTAAGGTATATGATCATTTTCTTTTTCAAAACTAATCGTTATCTACTCTGCAAGATGATATTACATGGTTTTAGTTGTACTCATAGTATATTTAGTGTTAAAGGAATTAAGGATGCATAACAATAACAGAGAAACAATTAAAAAATAACCAGGTTTAAAGATTTTTATGAAATGGATGTTAATGTTCAGAGGACACATGATATCTTTATCATTCTATGAATCCAAAAGGTAGCATAATAGCAACCCATGCCTCAGTGCACCCTTAATCAACTATCAGATCTATGGATCTGGATTGCATGAACGGCAGCTCTGATACCATCTTGAAAATCCTATTCTCTAGTGTTTAGGCACTTAAGGTTGTGCTGATACACAAACACCTCAAAATTTTCACAGCTCAGAATTGAACAGTGCAAGTATTGCAACTGGAGATCACAGCCAAACTCAACTCTGATACCACTGGCAGATATAGTCTATGAAGTAATCACATGTTCATCACTGTGCAATCAGTTTCGCCAAAGTTACTACTTAATAACTTATGTGACTGTGCTATACTTAAACCTAGGATGCCTGAAATGTTTATCCCCTCCTCATTATCACAATCCATTGAATCAGGCTCACCATCATGCTGGCTGGCCCTTTCCACAAGTTGGATAGGCATTGGACACACCTGTGCAGGACATGTCCAATGCAAGTTTGACTCACAGAAGGACGGGTCCCAATGTATTGGATTCATGGGATGGGAAAAACATGCTCATTTGAGAAATAAAGGGGTGTTTTACCCCATTTTACACGCAATTTTCACAGAAACCATAGCAGGAAGGAGAATAGAGAATGGTGAGCAAGATTGCTTGCATTTGGTGCAGCTACATACTACCATTGTTTTGTTGCATTCTATTGTTTCATGAACAGCAGTGTTCTTTTACAATCATCTTACTGAAATTACCAGTCAATCACTTATGGTGTATGCTTGAGACTTGTATGTTTGATCATTGATTAATGTCTATTTGAAAGTTTGAAAAATGTACATATTTATGTCTACACAGGTATATTTAATTTTTGTAATTTACACACACACAAACACATCTTTCTCCTGTTTTGGGGTTCTGCGTTCCATATTGGATACTCGAATCCATGTGTCATTGTGTCAAGTAACTTAGCTAAAATATAGTCACAACATAACATATGTTCTTGGGGTTTGCGTCGGGACACAAAATCTAAAAAAAATCCCACCATTGTCCAAACAGCACAAATATTCCAACTGTCAATCACTGTCAAACCTAACTCCAAGACTACACAATATTCCATGAGCGAATGACTTATTCAAAAGTGGGAAACCTTATCTGCCAGAGCTACTTTTTTACATCTTCTGTAACTACAGTCTTTTTAAAACACTGTCACAGCAAAACAGATGCCTATGCCTATACAGATATCCTCATACACAAGGATCTCAAAGAAAACTCAGAAAACACGACAGTATCACACAGAATTGCCCTGAGCAATATTTGTGAAAGCAGTAAAATATATTTAATGAAACATTACAAATGCAAGTGCAGTATAAATCACAAAGGTGATCATCTGTTGGTGGCTCGAATTACCTAATTCAAAATTGTATGACTGGCCAAGTCAACTCAAAAACCGTTCTCTGGCTCACAACAGTATGTGCTTCTCATGCCCGCAATGTACAACTCATTAGCACAAAATTCTCTCGGCATATCATCCCTGCATAACAGATTAGCTAACCTAAAGGTGCTACATCATACACATTGTTAGTTTAAACTTGATCACTAGGGCTTACTTTGACTTGGTCTTCAGGTCTCTTTAGATCTGTGCTCCTGGATCCATGATCTGCTACTCGATCTTGAAGAGATTCTAGCTGTAATGGGTGTTAAGGTTGGCTCCATGTAACTGGTTCCACAGATTTTGATGGATGCACTCTTTTTGGGGATCAAAGTTGACTTGTTTTTTTATCAAGGTTGAGTTGGTCAAATTCATCTTTCCAAGTTGTGCACTATTGTCAACTAACCATTGCAATTTTAAGTCTGTTCTTTTCACCATTATCCACTACAGTTTTTGCTGCCTGTGTGCACAAGACTGCAGCTGTGGGTTCTTCATACTAAGCCGAGATCTGCACTTGACATTTTGCACAAAGTTGCACTCAACATTACGCGATTATTCATTATTTCAAGAGATTGAATTGTAGGAGATGCTACAACTACAAAGAAGCCATTGGTTTAAGAAATTTAAGATCTAGACATCCTTGTCAGTCTAGGTAGTGTATTTTTGTGTTCTAACTTCTGTTTCAAGGACAATAAATGCTGTCTTGTAGAAAATAGCTTGCAAAAGTTTACAAAATGTGGCTATAGAATTTTAATATCATTCTTGTGATTGAATATTAAGATTGTATGTGCATACCACCTTTTTGTCATTGTACTGAGAGAAGCGAGTTTCTCTATGGCTGAGGGTTTCCTGGGAGATGTCTGTGTCTCTGTATATGTGACACTCAAAAGATAGAAAAGAAAAAGAGCCAAATAGCAAAATAAAAAAGAGGCAACATCTTCTTTTTTCTTCATTACTATAAAAGAAACAATTGATGTATTATTTATCTTGGCATATTTAAACAAGATCCATGTTGACCCCAAATTTGTTGAGTATCAAGAGGTTGCACCTTAGAGATTTTTATCTCTCTCTCTTAGTGCTTATTCTAAACCATTAAGCACCAAGTGCCAGCCTACATTTCCAAACTCACTGACCTGACTCAACAAAAGATACAGCAAATTAAACACATTTTGATTTAAACATTTAAAAATTATTTTCTTACACCTTTTTATTTTTTCTTATGTTGCTTTCACTCTCTTCAAACTCTCCCACCCCTCTCCATCCTTGGCCTCCCTGGAATTTGTGAGATAAGCCTTCTCTGTAATCAAACCTTATATCGCTCTCTCGAAACATTCAGGATTGGGCTAACATGGGTGTGAGCGTTTGGTTTAAAAGGAATTCAATACATGCTTCATAGAAAAATATGACAAGATAATATCTTTGTCAACCCTTGTACAGGCGGGCATGTTTCTATTCTTGCTGCCAACTTTCCATTTCTTTATACATATTCTGCATCCAGGTAACTCGAGGAATTGAAACCAAATGGTATACAGTCTATAGACAGGCTACCCTTTTCTGTTTTCTACCAAACATATGCTTTTTGGATTCCCAGAACAGAGGATCTGACTTGTCCACTTTGAGACCCTTCACGGTGATAAAGAGCCTGATCCTGTTCAAGAGGTAACTGTCCTGGTTCTAGTGGCCATTTCAATAGTGTCATTTACGAAAATTAGATAGCACTATCGGAGATTCAAAATTGTGAAATTGGAATGATTGCTAAGATATATATGAAGGGCTGGTCTTACAAGATCATTATCTTTAAGTAAATTAGGGCAAATATTCTCACCTTTTTTGTTTTGTTTAATGAAAACTAGCTCTAGTAGTTTATGGGAACTTTGAGAAAGAAAGATAATCCAGATATCAACGAGCTTTGCTTAGACTTACACTAACAGAATAGCTTAAAACTAGACCGTCTGAAACAGCTGATTACTGGATTGAAACTTATTTTAATCTTATGAGAAAAGGACCCAAGTAGGGTAAAACAATTGGTGAGGTTTCCTAAAGCAGTACTATACTTTTCATACCTATTGCAGTGATTAACTACTTGCCTGTTGTAATGCAGCATCTACAATCATCTGGCGGCATTTCTCTTACGGTTATCGGATTTCCTCCATATTAGCAATTCCACAGATCTCAATACATTTGAACCTATCCTTCATACACCGGGAAAACGGCAGAGACCATATCGAGATAGGGTAAATTCATATCAGTTTCCTTAAAATGATTAGATCAGCGAGATAACTAATTGCTTTACATTTCTGGGATTTCTCCAATACTATGCAATGAGTCCTTTCTTATAATGCTAGTTTGTCCTGTCATGAGTGTTTTTCAATGTGTTGAGCTATCTTCACTATGTGTTGGTTCTTGGTGTCTTATTTTTCTTGTGCTGATCAGATTGTAATGGAACTTCATCAGGTGGAAACAGAGGGCTGGCATAATCGCAAGTAGGTGATTTTTTTTTTCCTGAAAACTTTCCCTTACCCTCCAAAATGAAAAATTTAGTAGGCACGAAGATTAGTGTGTGTGAAGACCTAAAATGTTTTCTTTTGTTTCCTGCAGTTCCCTTAACTACCGGAACAAGTCTGCGAAGTCTCGATGTGATTAGTGAATTCGTGGGGCTGCCTTACTGTTCAACTTTTGTATATTTCATCGAATGATTCATTCATTTGTTTGTACATATTACAGCTATTTTCCTTCCCAATCAGATTTGAGGCCTACAAAGTTGAAAGGAGCACAATTTGAGGAATATTATGTATATACAAGTTTGTAGTGGAATTTTCTCCATCTGGAAACCATGGATGTTCCTGCAACGTCATTCCAAATGTTTAAAGGAGCACAATTTGAGGAATACTATGTATATACAAGTCTAATGGAATTTTCTCCATCTGGAAACCATGGATGTTCCTGGAAGGTCATTCCAAATGTACGCAAGAGCAGTTTTGTAATATTACTTTCAAATGAGGTTTAGTATTGCCAAATTGGTATTCTTCATTTCGAGGAAGGTGCGTTCCTGTATCATGGACTGGGTCTTTGATAAACTTTCAGTGGATGAGAGAAGTAAATTTTCCTTAGCCATGTTATTTTTACAGAGACTAGATCTTAGTTTGTATGCCAGTCATTCATATACATTACCAGTGTCAAAAATCTGTGTATCGATTTGGTTGAATTTCGAGCCCACTCAAAGGTAGTGGAAAGTCCGAGCGAAATTTAGCCACAAATTTAATTTGATTTAAGGGTAAATTGGAATGATTGGCGAGATATTGATATTGAAGTTACTAATCACTTAATTAGTATAAATTTATTTTAACCCCAGATCTAGTAAGAGTACAAATTTTAAAAAATTGCACTTCTAAAAATTGTATGGACTTAGAAAGATGGTTACCATGAAAATATTTCTATTTATTTATTTTTTAAATTGCATTTTGAGTGTATAAATGGATTCACTTAAACATGCACTTCTAACAAATATTTATTCCATTCAAAATTAATTTTTAATAAAAAAATCAAAATATAAAATAAATAAAACATGCCATTCCAACAAATATTTGCGAACCTTTAATAAAAGAGTCAAATGTAAAATAAGTATTTATACTTAAATGTAATAACTATAAGAAATTTTAAACCATATTGAAATAATTTAATTAACATAAGCATTGAGATATTTTAATTAATGGATTACATTGTCTACTTTATAGTTTTTTTTTTTCAAATATATTTTGATATTACTTCAATTTTTTAACTTTCAATTACTTCTTTTCTTCCACATATATGTTAAAATGGTTTATTTATTTCAATTACTTCTTTTCTTCCACATATATATTAAAATGGTTTATTTATTGATCCAATTGAAATATGAAATATAAATGATATCAACTAGTGTTTTATTATTATTATTTAAAATAATTTTAAATGTTGATAAAAAATTATCTTATTTCATATGGATATGGAAATATTTATTTATAAGTGAGAGTGAGGGAAATTTTTTTGTCATATCTCCTTTCTATTAAGTTGGAATATCAACCAGAAATAAAGCAAACAAAGTTAGAGTGGGAGTGCATTTTATAATACCCAAATGTGTATATTTATTTTTTATTTTGATTATAACCAACCTTATTTTTTAATTTAAAGAATATTTTATTTTTATTTTAAAATGGACACATCAACTCCACATTGAGCATGGTGGAAGAAATTGCACATTACCCTCATGCTGAGTTGTATAATGAGCCTCTGGGCCGAATAATAATTACTATGAAAATGCTATTCAATAATATTTGATTTTGATTGATTAAAAAAAATGTAAATTTAATTTTTTTTTATTTTTATTTTAAAATGGACACATCAACTCCACATTGAGCATGATGGAAGAAATTGCACATGGCCCTCATATTGAGTTGTAATAGGCTCAATAACAATTACTATGAAAAAGATATTCAATAAGATTTGATTTGATTGATTAAAAAAAATGTAGATTTAAAGAATTTTTTATTTTTATTTTAAAATGGACACATCAACTCCACATTGAGCATGGTGGAAGAAATTGCACATTGCTCTCTATAACAATTACTATGAAAATGATATTCAATAATATTTGATTTTGATTGATTAAAAAAATGTAAATGAAAAAGTAACTTTGAAATTAAGTATTTATTAATGAAAAATTAGAGTAATTAAAATTTAAAAGGTTGAAGGTGGCAAGAAAGTAAGAGAAGAAAAAATGAAAGTCATGGTCAAAAATAAATCTCAAATTAGTAAAGAATTTTGATAGAAGGTCAAGGCCAAGCATATAAGAAGCATGATGCTTCTTGAGAAGCAATTTGAGGATATCCAATGGGAAAGATATTTAGCGAAGGTGGAAACCCTTCTTGAACACCCTTTATTGAGGTCCCTTTCTCAATGGGGGGTGATCAACAAGGATGATATATTGATGCAAATAAATGCAAAGATGAGACCCCATTCTCGATAACTAAAAGAAATGTGAGTCTTTTCCCTATTCAGGTTTATGTGATTTTCGTCAAATTATGAATTGCTTAGAAAACATAAACCAACTTTGTTTTCCAAATTTGGGAAAGGAATTCCACATGAAGTTGGAGGAATTAAGGAATAAAAAAATGTCAAGGCTAAGTAAAAGCTTTAAATTTTTTATTGGTTTGTGAATGTACTCTATTGACAAGTAGCAATGTTGATAATCTATGTAATGTTATTTTCTTATACTAGTAGAAAAGTGAGACCATGTTTGTATTAAAAAAAATGATTAATATTTGATTTACAAGGTTGGGGGCGGGGCATGGTGGTTTGAGGGATTGATTGATATTAGATTGAATGGGGGGAACCTAAATTATTACAACTTTCAACTAATAACTCTTAAGTGATTGAATGATAGAGTTATTGGTGTGAATACCTAACAACTCAACAAACTTGAGCGATTAGTGGTTAATATGAACAACTAAGTACTCTTAGCCAATGTAGTGAATCGAATTCCATAGGGGGATTAAGTGCTTTGCCACATTTGAGATGTACAACATAGGATAACTTTTCCTATGTAGATGTAATACATAGAGTTATGCCAATTAGGGCCAATGGATCGAGACCTAGGTAAATATAAAATAGTCCGTGAATAATAGGAACATGGAGGGCTCTGTTGTAGCTATATTGAACATAAGGAATTCTTTAAGCACATGTACATGATATTAGACCTCATTCATCAAATACTTAAAAAAATATTTATAAAAAGTAATATTTTTTCATTAATTTCCATTACAAACCTTAGATCTTTATATCATTGGAAATCTCCTGACAATGGACAACTTTTTTCTATACAATTTTTCTAATTCCTTATTGATTTGTATGAGTTTTGAAAAAGAATGAAAATGAAATATTTTGACATAAAATTACATCTTTTTGTAATTTTGACTCAACCTCAAAATCGAGCTTTCTTCGTAAGATGGGAAAATATTTATACTGCACTTCTTTAATTCCCATAATATTTGTATATATTAAAAAAAAAACTTTTAACAATTTTACATGTACCTTGTCGAAATGATGATTTTTTTTTTTTAAACATCCAATAAAACTCTACATTTGCTTTAGAAACCTTTTCCAATCTATGCATAATTGAAAAAAAATATATAACAATATATTTTCAAATTTTCAAAATCTTTCTAGTACCAAAAAGGAGTATCATATGAAGGGGGTCTACTTTAACTATGCATGTGGATCGTTGGAATTCATGTACATTTTGAGTATATGCACAATCTTGTTGAATACCTATTTTTTTCCATCAATCTTGGGTTGCAAGTTAGTTGATTTGGTTAGCTTGGTTCCATCGTTGACCATAGGCTAGATTAGAAGGAATGGATGAACATTTTTCCATATTTGAAACAAAGGTTCATGGTAGCACAAAAATACCCCAAATATGCTTGAAGAAGAGCTTCAAAAATATTTCTATTGTGATGTTGGGCATGTGTTATATTCTTTTCACGACTAGTGTCATGTGTGATATGGTGCATTGGGCGAGGTGTGGGGGTCACACACTAACCTTTGCACGGGGTTTGGGGCAGCGTGCCAATTTTTTTTAGTGTTTTTTCTCATGTTTTTGCACATGGTTTTTACACATGGTGGTTTTGTAGTTCTGGTCAAAATAACTATGGTTATGTTCTAATTTCATATTAATGGATTGGGGTTTTATGAATGCTTTAACATGTTTATAATGTATTGTAACATTGAAAGGAATATCATGAAAACAAAAATCTGGTTTTCCTGGTTTTGGTTTCAGGGGGAAAATCTTTGTGTATATTTTCTGTGGTTGTTGTATCTTTTCTATTTTTTAAGAATTTGTTTGCATGTAATTTTTGTACAAGATTAAAACCTACATGTGACATATTCTTGTTGGGTGTTGAATGTCTTATCTTAGAAAACTAGTTAACAACCATGTATACATAATCATTACCATGCTTGGTTGAGGGTTGGCTTGGCATATAATCCAAAGCTTATCTCAAGTAGGTAGAGTACGTCCCCTTCATTTTGATGGTATGTTTAACAATGTCATAGGTGATGCATATTTTTATAAACAATTGAAATCCTATTGGATTTTTAGCTTGTTAGTACTACCATTGTTTTCTCCATGTCAAAGTGCCTTGCCACTTGACTTTAATGTGCCTCCCAAATAAAATTTTCATAATCAATTGAAGGAACATCAAGATGGCCTAGATGGCATATAATTCCATCTTATAGGTGAAAGTGTGAAACTCTTTTACCTACCCCAAGTATTTGATATACAAGTTGTCTTTAGTGCGACTTTTTGAAGGCTTTTCCAGTCTAATTTCTTTAAAATCCGACAGGAATTCATTGAAAACAGAAATTTGATGGGTAACCTTGCACAATGAAAGTGTTCTAGGGTTTTTTTACAGTGTTGAATCTATATATACAATAAAAAAACAAGTTTAAATAACAAAAATGAAGATTTTACCTCAAAAATTTTCACTGGATTCTGGCACTGGAAATTCCAAAAGGTTGCACTAAAGAAAACTCATTTGATATATAGTTAGGACCATTGCCATAATTGAAACCACTCAAAATCTAGTCCCCACAAGATTGGAGAGTTGTGGTTAGTGCCATAGTCGAAGATTAGTTGAAGTATCTGACAACTTGGTTTGTGCTACTCTTCTTGTACTTGATGTTCAATTTTTTTTAGGTATGTGGAACACCTCAGAGGGTGGTTGTTCCACAATTTCTCTTACATTTGTGTGGATTTTAGGGGGTTGTCATTAGTGTGTAGGATAATTTCTTCTCCCAAAATATAATGATTTCATTGCCAACATGTTTGGACAATGGAGTACATTTCCTTATCATAAGAGGGCTATGTACAATTTGCATGAGAGTGGCTTACCATGATAGGTCACTAGATCACTATATTGAGTGAGAATTGCATTGACATCATAATCTAAATAAATGTGACCTAATCCTAATGATGTGATTAATCCGAAAGACATTTATCTACATTATGGATCACAAAAGTCTTAGATCTAACATCATAATCTAAAGCATGTGTTTTTGTAACATCCCTTTTGAAGGATTGCACAACCCATTAAAAATATAAAGAAATTTGAATTCATGCAGACATACAATTAGCAAATGTAGTGGAAATACGCATGATAAACTCATTTAAACCAAGGGTTCTATTTTGAATTTCCTTCGTAAGTAAATATTAAACCTAAGTGTGGTGTTATAAATAGATATTTAAGAGAAAAAATTGAACACCAATATTTTCACCAAGATGGTCTAAGAAATTGTTTGCATATGAGAAATTTTCCACCAAATTCATTTATGAGCTATAAAGGAAAAGGATGTTGGCAATAGACTCACATGTTACTCATCCAATCCAATTACTCTTAAACTCAACCATTCCATCCACAACTAAACACTTCAAGCAACTATCCAATCATCAAATAACCATGACATTCTCATCCATTGCTTACATAACACAAGGACGATATATCCCTTATCTCCTTAATAGTCCTTTGGGAGTACACTCCCTTCTATTGCTCTAGTGTATGTATAAAGAACCCATCCTTCATTTTATCTTTGGGAGAAATTGACATAAATATACAATATCTTTGAGGAACCTAGTGATAACAATTAACAAAGAAAACAAAGGTTTTGTAAACAACCAACCTCTATGCTTCTCTATAATGATATGCCTCTCTTCCTAGGTCCAAAAATTTCTCTTCCATAGTTACTTTTGATTATATATAGGCTTATATATTAGTTTAAAGCATCAGGATGCAATTTTTAGAGATTCAATGATGTTACAACATAAGAATGGAGAGGTGTCTATGGATGTGCAGGGGAATGTATGTGGTTCTAATTTCCATGATAATGAGGTCTCTTACAATTCCATATGATGATTGGACCTAGAACCTATGCCTTCATAACTATGTGACATATACTTTCTCACCAACCAACAAATGCATTCAGTGATTGGTTTCTAAATAAAACACAACGGATGAAATTTAAATAAGGCACATGATACAATATAGGAGGAAACGTAGGATTATTTCTCCTCCCATCAAGCCTTGCTTTTCTCTTTCCCTCTAGTGGACTCATAGCCTCTCTAATGCTCTTTGAACCCATCTTAGATTTGTGTCTTAATTTTTGAAATAATATTTACATATTATGAACATACAATGGAAGGTCCACCACTTAGTACATAGAAAGTGTAGTTAATGTGATTTTATGGCTAGCCAATCATAGTCAACCTTGGCCTTGATCTCCATGTTAAGAATCCATACAACACATTTGCATTACTTGCACACTGTTCATTTAATTTTAAGTCATACAATTTCAATATAATTATTTACAAATTTATGTGTGATTCAAATCTAATAAATAAAAAATGTCAAAACTTGGGTATTACAATCTAAATTTTTAATGATTATTGAATATTTAGTGGAATTATGATTAACACTAAGAAGAGGCAACATTTTAGATCCTTAAATTCTTTCTATTGCGCTTGTTAGGGTCCTCTAATATAGATAATCAAAGTCTTATGTCTAGTTATTTATTGTTGAATTTGCTGGTAAAGTTTAGCCTATAAATCCATCAGGTCTTATAGTCTAAATTGTCTTTGTATAAAGGTCCCTAAGCGGTCATCATTGAAGTGTCATGAGTCAATTGTCAATAACCCTTTCCATTGCTAAAAGATGAAATGTCTCTAAAGTTATTTTTAATAGTTTTTATTTTAAATGAGTTTTAATTTTAATATATATATATATATATTGTAAAATTATTTATTTGAAATATTAAAATTAATTAAAAAATAAATTAGCAACCCAATCTCTAAACTATAGGAACCACATTTTCTTTTATGCTAAATATGTCAAACACAAGTCAAACTTGAAAAGCCAAATCCAAATCTATGACCCCACCCCGCACTTCATGCATTAAACTTTCCCAATATAAAAACCTCGAGATGTGTGAACAAAAAAAACAATGGTATCGATGGATTTCAGGTGGGGGTTGCCTATTCGAATTTTAACCTACCCACCCCCTCCGAAAAAGGTTGTTTCACCTTTACCGTGTTTTAAAACTGCCATCTTCTAGTTCATTTCAGACCCCCCCCTCCTAAACCACCTGGTTTTCACGATGATTTACATATCATGAGGTGAAAGTAAATGGAGGTTGAGTAAAATTGAAATTTTACAGAGAAGAGAGATATGTTTTTTTCTAAGGTATAAAGAGGAGAAATGCATGGGACATAAATTTGGATAAATACTTATTTGAACCATTTCCATATTTGAAGGATGAATCTTTTCCAGTAGTTCCAGATTTCCTGCATTTTTCGAGTGATTGTTTTTATCTTTAGTTTATTGTTCATATTTTTTTCCAGAAATTTGTTAGATATTATTTTGTAATCAATACCTTTTTTGGAACATGAAGTTAATTCAATAGGAAGTCTATAAATATTTTGTAATAAGTCTTACTAAGGGTGGGATTGTGTATGAAGAAAAAAACTCTACATTGATGTAAGCCATGGATTGTACTCAAAGTGATCAATTTACGAAAATACAGAGAGTTTTGTTCAAGGATTCCCATGAAAAACAATTGGTGATGTGCTTTCTTATGTAAAATTGTTTATTTTCTCAGTGTCCATATGTTTTTTCCCTCTTTATTGTTGCAAAAATATTAAGGGCCAAATTTTCTTAAGTGTACTATGCTCTGGCATGTAAGCAATATCAATGTTTTTCATTCTGATGTCAAGTATGGAATTCATCTGAGTATGCTCTATATTTAATTGAAATGAAATCATTTTCATCCTATTTGCACCAAAAACACTCTATAAGATCCACAATTTCTCCTACCCTTTCCTGTTACAACTACTTTGTCATTTTGTAATTGATTACCCAAAGCTTTATGACTCCACGCCCAATGGACTTTTTGAGCATCTTTCAACCAAATCTTAAAAAACCCATCTCAAACTTGAATACCTAGCCTAAAATATGAAGAAAAATTCTAAATAATACAGAGAGATCCCTCTTTGAATTTGGAAGGGCTAGATCCCAGCTTCAAAAGTGGTTTTGTGGTTACCTCTGGATTTCTCTCCTCAGGCTAGGGAAATTACAAAGTGATAAAATTCTGGCGACCATACTAGGGAACAAAAAGTTTCATCTTCCCCAGGAAAGAATATAAAGTTTCAGGTTTGACTGTTGATAGTGGACAACAATTAGACACAAAGGCTAAACCTGTTATGAAACCAACTCCAAAAATAGAAGAAAAGAGAGATCAATGCCTTAGAAATAAGCCACTTCGAGGGGGCAACCTCCTTTACATTACATAAATGAAAAATTCTTGGATGATTCAAATGACAAAATCTACTTTCTATATATAGGAGTCCATGGGGTCACAATATAATCATAGCCGACCTAACAATAATAATGTAAGGGCACAAAAATAGTAATATTGGTTTTTATGGGGCACAATAATAAAAATATGGGGGCACCAATGGTACACCAATAACAATAAGGGGGCTACACTAGTAATATAGGGACCTAACATGCCCCTCTCCTTCAAAAAAGTGTAGTCTTAAACACTTGAGTAGATATGGATGCTTGTGTATAAAATTATCATCCTCCCATGTGGAATATTCAGTGGGTAAGTTCTTCCACTTGATGAGATACTCTTAAATTGATCGATTTCATAGCTGTCGAGTTCTTGTTTCCGTGACTAATTTAGGTTCCAATATGATTTTTCCTTCCTCATCAAGTTATGAAAATATTGTTTGAACTAGAAGTTTGTCACCTATAACCTTCTTTAAGCATGAAACATGGAAATCTGGGTGCACTCAAGAAGAAAATAGAAGCTCCAATTTGTATGCCATAGTACCAATATTTTGCAACACCTTGTAAGGACCATAGTACTTTGGTGATAATTTATTGTCCTTCTTAGCTTGCTTGAGGGAAATTTGTTTGTATGGTTGTAGACGTAAAAACACCTAGTCTCCTTCATCAAAACTTCTCTCATTGCGACGTTGATCTGCCTGTTGTTTCATTCGATTTTGTGCCAATTTTAGGTTATCATTGAAGAGTTGGAGAACTTGTTGTTGATGCTCGATGTGATCTTCCACTGCTTGAACCTTAGAATTTTCTGTTAAGAATGATGTGATGGACGGTGGATGATATCCACAAAGTGCCATAAATGGAGTCATTTTTGCTGCAGTATGGAAGGAAGTGTTATACCACCATTCAACCAGAGGTAACCTCTTGACCCATTACGCTTTTTTATCAAATAAAAAACAACAAAGATATCCTTCGAAACATTTGTTCACTAACTCAGTTTTCCCATCGCATTTTGGATGATAAGATGAGCTATGAGCTAGTTGAGTACCCAAGCAAGAAAATAATTCCGTCCAAAAATTTCCTATAAAAATGGGATCTCTGTCGCTTATAATAATCTTTGGGTTTCCATGTAGCTTTTGAATTGTTTCCATAAATGCAATAACAACTATACTTGCTTTAAATGGATGAGATAATGCACAAAAGTGTGCATACTTGGTAAGTCTTTCAACTACCACCATGATGGCACTCTTTCCTTAGGACTTAGGTAAACCTATGATAAAATCCATTGAAACCTCCTCCCAACGTTGACTTGGAATGGATAAAGGATGTAGCAGACTCGAGGTCTTAACTGTCTCAACTTTATTTTGTTGGCAAACCAAAAATTCTGCCACAAACTTCTGAATATTAGATTTAAGGCCATCCCAAAAAAATTATTTCTTCACACTGTGGTAAGTTTTTAAAAATCTTGAGTGTGCTCCTAAGGGAGAGTTGTGCAATTCGAAAAGAATAGTTTGTTTTGGTTGGGAATACTTACAAAGAGATAAGCGATCTTTGTACCATAAGGAATAATTTTTCCAACAAAATGTATTAGATGTACTAGGATCTTGCTGCAACTTTTGAATGAGTGTCCACAATTTTGCGTCATTCTTCCACTCATCCATTGCTTTGGTTATCCAATCTAGTTGGATAATAGAAATGGAACAAAACAATGCTTCCACCTCTTCATCCTTTTTTAAGAGTGCATCTGCAACAAAATTTAGCTCCCCTTTTTTTTAGATGATTTCAAAGTCATAACCCAACATCTTTGTGACCCATTTTTGCCGCTTTTCTGAAGATAGTCTTTGTTCCAAAAGTGTTTAAGACTATCATGGTCAATTTTTACCTTGAAGTGTCTTCCCATTAGGTAAGGTCGTCATTTCTTTATTGCATGTAGTATTGCCAACATTTCCTTCTCATAAATATCTTTCCATAAATACTTTGCTTTGATTGGACGACTTTCAAAAGCAAGGGGTCTTCCTTCTTGCATTAAAACAACACCAATTCCATTTCCTAAGGCATCACATTCCATAATAAAGGTTTTTGTGAAGTCTGGAATAGTTAAGACCGATGCTAGACACATTGTCTCTTTAAGATGTTGAAAGGCCTTAGTTGCTTTAGGAGTCCATGAAAATGCATCTTTCTTCAATACTGTTGTTTTAGGTGCTACTATTCTCCCATAATCCTTAAAAAACTTGCGATAATACCCTGTTAACCCAAGAAATCCTCGCAACTACTTTATGGTAGTGGAGAATTTCCATTCCTTAATGTATTTAATTTTGTTAGGGTCTACCTTAACACCCTCCTGGGATACAATATGACCCAGATATTCCACCTCTTGTACTCCAAAGAAACATTTGGAGGTTTTTTCATATAGTTGTTTCTCCTCTAATAGTTAGAGCACCCTGTCAACATGTTGAACATGATCCTTCCAAGACGTGCTATAGATTAGTATATCATCTAAAAATACTAACACAAATTTTATAAGGAAGGGTTTGAAAATGAATTCATCAACACCTGAAATGTAGAAGGTACATTTGTAAGGCTAAAAGGTATGAACAAAAATTCATAATGACCCTCATGAGTTCGAAATGATGTTTTCGGAATATATTCAGTCTTCATTCTAATTTGATGATATCTTGAACGAAGATCCAAATTGGTAAAATAAATTTCTCCATGTAATTCATCCAATAATTCATCAATCACAGGAATGGTAAATTTATCTTTAATAGTGAGCTTATTGAGCTCCCTATAATATGGACACATGTGCTATGATCCATCCTTGTGCACCAATACTATTGAAGTAGAGAAAGAACTTTGAATAGGTTTAATTATACCAGCCTCTAACATTTTTGCACTCGTACGCTCAATTTCTCTCTTTTGAACATAAGGATATCTATAAGGCATGATGTTTGGAGGAACACTTCCTGGAATCAAATGAATAGCATGATCCTGATCACAAATAGGTGGGAGTACTTTCAAACATCTTGGAATGATTGTCCAGGACTTTTTGGAGATCTAGAGAAATAGATGATTTTAATGTTGGAACTTTTAGTGAGAATAATTGTTCAATTACACCTCGTTTTTATTTCTTTAGAAACTTTGTCATGACATTAAAGCTTATTATCTTTCCCTTCTTCCACGTGATACCCTGTAATTCAGATTCATTTCCCTTTGAATTTTTTTTCAAGAAAAGCTCTTCAAAATTAAAAGCTACCGTCCCCAAAGATTGTAACCATTGTATTCCTAGTACAACATTAGCATCTCCCATTGGAATGGAAATCATTGGACTATTCAGTACATATTCCTCCATGGTTAGCTTGATTATATGGCATTTTCTAAAGAAATTTGTAGTTCTTCCATTGGTAACCATCACTTGACACTCTGGTGCTGGGTATAGGAAGAAATTCAATTCCTTCGCTACCTTACAATGAATAAAATTATGGGTAATACCCAAATAAATCAACACTATTACCTTTTTCTTCTTGATATTCCCTGCCAATGCATTACATGATATGGTCAGACTCATTTCTTCTTTCTCTAGGGTTAGTTCCTGGTGTATATCCTCTTCTTTTGAAGTTTCTTGTTCATTTTATTCCTCCTCCTCACAATCTATGTAAAACAATTTCTTCTCAGCACACTCATGACCTTTAGTGTATTTTCTATCACAACTGTAGCAAAGCCCCTTTTCTCTTTTTTCTTCCAATTATTGTGGTGTCAATGTTGTAGGTTGTGGAAGTTTAGGAGTAGCAACACTTCCATATTTATAGATGTGAGTGGTAGGCTTCCTTGTCGCCATATTTACATTCAATTTTTCTTGCCAACTTGAATGCCTTCTCCAATGAATCAGGTTCCCAAAGGTGAACCTCATGTTGGATGTTATCCTTTAAAGTCCCTAGGAAGACATAAACATGTGTTCCTATGGAATATCAGTTTCCTTATATTAAATTTTTGGAAGTCCTCAATGTGCTCCACAATTGAACCCTTTTGTTTGAGATTTATCGTTTGGCTAAAGAAGGTGTTTCTCTTTGTATCCTCATAATGTGCTATCATTTCCTCCGTAAAAATTGACCAAGTGACATTTATTTACAGGAGTAAAGCCATCGATACCATATAAATGCATTTTGTTCTAAATATAAAGTTGCAATGCGTACCTTTTGTGTGTTTTGAACATTATGGAGATCAAAATATTTCTCCATCTATAGTATCCATGTTACGTGATCCTTGACATCAAACTTTCTCATATCGATCTTTAGAATATAGTGGGTCTTCAATCTAGCATTCGAGTATATGAAATCACGATTAACATTTATTTTGTTCTCATCATGAGTTTCCTCTACTACCTTTTCACCATTAGGAATCATTTCTTGTATCAACTTTGTCAAACCTTCCTTCAAACCTTCCATGTCTACTTTTAAATCATTCGTCATGTCTTCCATGTTGTCTTTCATTTTTTCGTCGATGTCATCCATCTTAGCTTTGATGTCATTCTTCAAACCATCCATCTTAACTTCCATGCCTTTCTTCAAACCATCCATAATAGCTTCCACGCCCTTCTTCAAACCATCCATCTTAGCTTCCATGCCTTCAAAAATTCCATTTCATTTTTTGTTTCTCTTTGGGAGTGTGAAATTTGGTGCACTTGCTCTTGTAATTTTGATATATCATGTTGCAATTCTTCATCTTGATGAGTCATCGTAGTGTATTATAGGGCTTAATGGGCGTTGAATTCTTTTTATGGGGCATTTTAGAACCCAATATTGATATCTATGCTTCAATATGCCCTTGGAATCACTTCAAACTGATTTTTCAACAAGACTTATGCAATTCGAAAAACAATACACACATTTTTCTTGATTTTGAGGAGCTCGCTATTGAAACTGATGTATCTCTGAAATTTAGGATCCTTAAGATTGTATCTTCGGCCTTTTAGTATACCTCAGAATCTTATTTCCAATGCCACAGGTCTTACCTAATTTGAATTCTTCAAGGCAAAGTTATGACCAATCTCCCACAATAACCTAATTATGGATGTTTAGTAGAGCGAACTTATACGACGTGCCACGTGTTAGTGTTTCCTCCTTCAGCTCTGAAATTGATACAAAGGAAACTATAGTCCGTGTACGTTCGAATTCTTCTTACTGAATTCCAATCCGATGCTCAAACGGAGAGTTATGACGATTTTCCCAAGGTCACCACTTTTAGATGAAATTCAAGAGCCTACAAAAACCCTAACTTCCACAGATCATATCTCCGAAAATATTGTGAACTAAGATCTGAAATTTTTACAAGAATTTCTTCAGGATTTATTCGAAATGGGTTTTTTGTTTTAGCATATGAAACCTCGTAGAAAAAAAGTTATAACACAAATGTCACGATGACCTGTTTAAGGCAGTGAAACCCTAGAATCCAAAAATTTGATACCAAATGTTATGAAACCAGCTCCAAACATAGAAGAAAAGAGAGATCAATGCCTTAGAAATAAGTCACTTGAAGGGGGAACCTCTTTAAATAACATAAATGAACAATTTTTGGATGATTACAATGAAAAAACCTCCTTTCTATATATAGGAGTCCATGGGGTCACAATATAATCCTAGCCAACCTAACAGTAATATTGTAAGGGAACAACAATAACAATAGTGGCTTTTATGGGGCACAATAATAACAATATGGGGGATACAAGGGTACAACGATAACAATAAGGGGGCTACACTAGTAATATAGGGACCTAACAGAACCAATTACTTGGTGTCTTGATTGTCAAAGAATCCATATTGCAGAAACACTCATGGTGACTCCATTGTCTGAAGAATTTAGAGCTTGAATTTTTTAATCTATCTAAATGACAGGGTATGTGACAAATCCTATTTAAATTGAAGGTTTCCAAGAATACTGGGATACTTGTGATGATGATCAAATTAATGAATAATTCCCTAATTTACTGCTTATTTATTTGAGGGCATACAAATGTAGCTCTAAAGCTAAAGCCAACTTTTCAGAAGAGTTTGCTGATAAAATTGAGAAGGACATTCAAATCTTAAATGTTCAAGTTCAGTCTTACAATTTTCAAGATCAAAATCAATTTTTTGAGGACCTTTTACAGTTGAAACTAGGGTCTGATTTAAACAACACATATGAGCAATCTCATTTGCACAAAAAAATTACAGAAATTCTTGATGATCAAAAAACGAATTGTGTTTTCTTTGATCCCATAATTTTCTATGGAGGAATTGTTCACTATAGAGTTTTGATTATGTTTCTATTGTGAAAGAAAAGTATACAATCGACTATCATTGCGCTTACATTTTCCAGTTTCCATTTTGCTGAAACACAGTCTGAGAATCACATCAAGTATGCAACTACTTGATTGGTTGTTTTGGCATTTTTTTATTACTTAATTTTTCAAGGGTATAAGCGACCTAAAGTAGGTAGGAGTGTGAATAATCTCAACACCTTGAGCATTCTTTTTAGCTTCGGTTTGCAGCAGATTTTTTAGTTTTTAGTATACAGTTTAGATTCCAATTTGAAGAATGAATTTGGTTTAGTTTGAGGAATGGGACAGATTACCAGTTGTGTTTCATTTGCAGTGGTTATAGGGCATATCATGTTGCAGGTTTAGGATCAACCCAATGGATCAGGCTACTAGTCTACGGTGTTCTTGGCACCTTGTAGGGAGGATGCCATCCCCATTGGAGCCACTGTTAGGGTCCTATAATATAGGTAATCAGAGTCAGCCTATCCAGTTATTTATTATGGGAATTTGCTAGTAAATTTTATCCTATAAATCCACCAGGTGTTATAGTCTAAATTGTATTTGTACAAAGGTCCCTAAGGGGTCATCATTGAAGTGTCATGAGTCAGTTGTCAATAACCCTTTCCATTGCTAAAAGATGAAATGTCTCTAAAGTTATTTTTAATAGTTTTTTTAATTTTAAATGAGTTTTAATTCCTGATATATATATGAAATATTAAACTTAATAAAAAAAATAACTTAGCAACCCAATCTCTAAACTATAGGAACCACATTTTATTTTATGTTAAATACGTCAATCACAAGTGAAAATTGAAAAGTCAAATCAAAATCTATGACCCCACTACGCACTTCATGCATTAAAATTTCCCAATATAAATATCTCAAGATGTGTGAATAAAAAAAACAATGGCATCGATGGATTTCGGACCCCCCAACCTCCTAAACCACCCCTTGAAAACCATTATTTACGATGATTTAAATATCGTGATATATGGTGAGAAGGTCATTTGTTCCATTTGATTAATCAAATTTCTTTGGAGCTAGAGCTTGGATTTCTCTGAAGCTTGGAGTGATATGTTTATGAAATTAATTTACAGGTGAAAGTAAAAGGAGAATTTTACAGTGATATATTTATGAAATGAGTTTATAGGTTAAAGTAAAAGGAGGTTGAGTAAAAACGACATTTTATAGAAAAGAGACATGTTTTTTGCTAAGGTATAAAAAGGAGAAATGTATGGGACATAAATTTGGATAAATACTTATCCAAAAAATTTATAGGAGTAAAAAAGGAAAGTAAAAGATACTTTACCGACCATGGCAAACAAGACATGGTTTTTTAAAATCCACGAGGAGGAAAACAATCAATGGTTTTTATAAATATGTTTATGAATCCATTTATTCATCAATATATAAATTCAAGGAAACAAGACATGGATTTAAAAAAACAAGGAATGGATTTCAAAACAAGAGGATGGTTTATAAAATCATTTAAAGAAATATTTTGAGATTTTATTTAATTCATTTACAGGTTTAAAGAAAAAATATTTGGAAAATATTTATCAAAATAATTTCTTACCAATATTTTGCGACAATGATGAAGTATTCAAAGGATGATGAAGGAAAAAGACTACGGGAAAAAGGTCAACAAATAAGTTTGGTTTGACTCCAAAATACAAATAATTCATTGATCAACTAGGTGGAAAACATAAAACATGCAATTATTTTCATATTTTTAACTCAGAAATAACAGTTAAAGGGACAACTAGTTGATGCAAGTGGCAAAGTTAATAAAGTTTGAGATGTCAGCTAACAGGGTTTGTGAAAACAACTTCAACCACTCCAGATTCTAAGGTAGAGGATCAACATTAATGAACCAATTTCCAGATTTGAAGGTTGAATATTTTCCAGTAGTTCCAGATTTCCTGCAGTTTTCCAGTGATTTTTTTTTTAATCTTTAATTTATTGTTCAGATTTTTTCCAGAAATTTTTTATATATTATTTTTTAATCAATTCCTTTTTGGATTATGAATTTAGTTCAATAGAAAGTCTATAAATATTTTGTAATAAGTCTTACTAAGGGTGGGATTATGTATGAAGAAAAGAACTCTGGCATTTAGGGAATTTTGAGGTCTAAAATGAGCCTCCTAAGGAAATAATAAAATAATACCTAAACCAATTAAATAATATTTATAAATTTGCATTTTACTTTTTTCACTACAATCCATGTAACCATGGTTAAATTCAATTGAAAAAGATGTAGCAAAATAAAATTAATAAAATAATTGTATTGATGTGACTATAAATAAGAATGAGCTTTTCAATAAAGTGTCATTATCATTTAACAACTAATGCGTTTGTCCTTTGTACTTAGATAAATAAAAATAAATTATAAATATAAATTCATAAATTCTTAATTGTATAATATACTATTTATTAAAATTTATATTATTTAAATTATATAATAACATATAATTAATATAATGTATAAAAATAATATAATATAGTATAATATAATATAATAAATGTAATATATTATTTTAAGTATTTTTTTTTATATTACATTTGAATTGATTTGATTTATAACATAAGAAATAATATATAATATAAAATAGAATATAATATATATTATATAACATTCAAATTATTTTCCATATTATTATATATACTAATATATAATATTAATATAATCATAATGAAATTAATTTAGTTATATTTAAAATTAAAGATTATTATTATTTTTTATTGAAATAGATTTAATTTACATTTATAAGTATAATATAAGTTTTATATACATTGAAATATTATAATTTTTTTGCTCCAAACTATGTTGAACCTAATATACATTTTTTATTTATACAAAACTAATATAACTTTTTTCTTTAATTTTAATATGTTTGTATTGTTATTAATATTATAATAATATCATTCATATATTTGATTTATCATAAAATTGCAAGATTACATTTTTATTTATTTTGATTTCATATGTATAATATATATGTACACATATTAACTTATAATTAATTTGAAATTATAGTATTAAATAAAATGAGATGGATATATAACTTAAAAATAATAATATGAAAATATACAAATATAATATTTAATGAAAAATGTGTAAAGACATGAAGATTATGTAAAGATATGCATTGTTTCTATAAAAAAAATATGAAATGATAATAATAATATTTTATTCAAAAGTGTAAAATGATATTTATTATTATTACTTTATTTTATGACTTTAAAAGTACTTAGAGCACTACCATGGTTAACCATGATTTTTTGTCCACCATTGAGAATGTAACAAGTAAGTACCTTTAACTCAAGCAATGCCATATCAACCATTGAGGATGATGTCATCCCCTAAAATGTGATTGGTTCTCATAAAGTGAATTTTGATTTTAAATTTTCCTTAGGAGGCCCATTTTAGACCTCAAAATTCCCCCAATGGATTGATGTAAGCCATGGATTGTACTCAAAGTGATCAATTTACATAAATACAGAGAGTTTTGTTCCAGGAATCCTATGTCAAACAATTGGTGATGTGATTTATTATGCAAAATTGTTTCTTTTCTCAATTTCCATATGTTTTTTCCCTCTTTATTGCTGCAAGAAGATTAAGGGCCAAATTTTCTTAAGTGTACTCTGCTCTGGCTTGTAAATAATATCAAATTTTTCATTCTGATGTTAAGTATGGTATTCATCTCAATATGATCTATATTTAATTGAACTTAAATCATTTTCATCCTATTCACACCAAAAACGTTCTATAAGATCCAAGAGTTTGAATACCCTGACCTATTACATCTACTCTGTCATTTTGTAATTGATTACCCAAAGCTTTATGACTCCACGCCCAATGGACTTCTCCAACATCTTTCAACCAAATCTTAAAAAACCCATCTCAAACTTGAATACTTAGCCTAAAATCTAAAGAAGAAATCTAAATTAGATAGAGAGATCCCTCTTTGAAGCTTGAAGGGCTAGATCCTATCTTTAAAAGTGGATTTGTGGTTACCTATGGATTTCTCTCCTCAACCTTGGGAAATTATAGAGTGATAACAATGCCTAATACCAATCAAACTTGGCCTTGGCTCCACCCTTTCTAACTTGGCTAAGGGGTTAAGTAATATGAGAGAATATTAATAGAACTTGCGATATAAGTTGGTTATTTCCTACAATTTTTGGAGCTCGATTAATGTCTTTGGATTCATTTAATTGGAAATGACTTGGATTTTGGTTGGATTCAGATTCATACCAATCTCATCCATAACACGTCCTAGATAGTAAATTCTTTGCAGTCCAAATGATAACTGATTTAGATTGAAAGATAAATGATTTTAATGAGCACTTATTGAATGTGCGTCATATGCTCCTCCCAACTTATGCTAGAGATAACAATATTGTCCAAATATATGACCACAAAGGAATTAGTGCTTGACCAGAAGATATTGTCCACCATCCTCATGAACACCACTAGGGCAATAGTTAGGTCAAAAGGTATGAACAACCACTCAAAGATGATTTCTTTAGCCTTGAATATTGTCTTCCACATATAAGTTTGATCACTTGGCACCTAGTGAGAACCTAATTTCATATCAATCACATTGAGAAATTTGGTGCCTTTGAGTTGGTTAAGTAGATCATTCATCGAAAGAGTTGGATATTAAGTATTCACTATAATAATTGTCAAGGCTTTGTAATCAATAAAGAGTCACCATGTCCCACTTTTCTTCTAAACCTACACAATTGAGCTCCTATAAGGGGAGGTGTTTGTTAAAATGCAGTTCTTTTGTATTATCTCTTGAATATGGTGCTTTATCTCCTTTTTCCCTAGAAGAGAGTGTTTGTATATCAAGACATTAGATGGGAATACTTGGTGTCAAATCAATTACTTGCTTCATATTAGGGGAATTTTGAGGTCTAAAAATGGGCCTTATGAGGAAAATAATTAAATAATAGCTAAATGTTAAAATAAGAGTATGAATTTTTAAAGAAAAATAAATGTTTTTTTTTTGTTTATATTCTTATAGGTTTGATCAAATGTCAAGTGTAGACATTTGGTGGATGTAGAATTAAATTCAACACCTAATGGTTACCCACTTTGCATACTTCTAAGCAAACCCATATCAGAAAAAACAGAAAATACATGAAAAAGTGTGTTTTGAAAAAAAACACACATTTTTCATGTATTTTCAATATTTTTCCGATGTGGGTTTGCTCAAAATTATGCAAAGTGGGTAGTCATTAAATGTGGAATTCAATTCCATATCCAACAAGTGTGTACTCTTAATATTTGAGTAAGCCTATAAGGAGATAAGCCAAAATAATCAATTAAAAAATGTATTTATTTATTTATTTTTCCTTTAAAATATTTACCCATGGGGATGACATCATCATCTTGAATCACATTGGTTCTTCTAAAGTTAATTTTGTTAGCATATTTTTTGTTTTGAGGCCCATTTTTGACCTAAAAATTCTCCTAATGCTTGATAGTGTAGAGACACCCTTGTAGGTGAAGCAAATATATCTCGGTATTATTCCACCATTTTGTTCACTTGGTGTTAGTGTGTAGAGAGACATCCTGCAGAGGTCTTGGCAGTCATGAAAATATTCTATTTTCTTATTAAGCAACCATGAAAAAAAAAAATTCCTAGTATGAGATACCACTTTCCTGCATTACTTAGTTATGATTAGAGACACTGTGATAGTCAAAACTTCCTTTGGTATCTTGTAGAGTTGATATTCCAAAATTAGAATGACACTACCAAGTATGGACTTGTAATGTAACACTACCCACCACTCCCTTACAATAATTGGGTCGTGGAAGGGTGATACTGATTTTTTAAACTCAAATTTATCAACGTCTAACAATGTTGTTTTTAGGTTTTTATGGTTGGGTTTGTTTATCAATGGTGAAAGATCTACAAATTTAAGGATTTTAGTTGATGTTTCAGAACGACCAGCTAGACCCATTTTCAAGACATGAGGAAAGGTGAATATAACCTAGAATATACTATAGGTTATATATATATATATATATATATATATATATATATATATATATATATATATATATATATATAATCACTTTATTATATAATACTAAGCTATATAGCTCTAATAAATATAATTTATATCCTACTATAGTATTAATTCATTCATATATGTTATTACTTATCCAATATACTTTATAACATTTATGTATCAATACTTTTATATAATTTTAATTATTCATTTAGTTTTTGGTCGACCTTTTAGGGTTTTGAATGACACATCTCAAAATATGCCCACACTATTTATTTCCCTATATTCTCTTCACCTTTCCTCATGTCTTGAAGATAAATCTGATTGGTGGTTCTGAAACGTCGACTAAAATCCTTATATATGTTTAACAATGTATTAGTCATAAAAATGTCATTTTGTTAAAGAATTGCAAAAATAGTTATTAATGCTCATCATGCCCAACTTAGTGTGATTTTTCTAATGATGTTAATTACTTGTTGATTTGAATCCAAAATTGAAATTAATACTTAAAGTTCATTCCTTCTCCATTAATGTGGCCATGTTAACCCCAACACTCCATGTGTTTCCTACATGGATTCTCTTTTTAATTTTGGTCGTCATGTGGATCAATGATTCTACTCTATGAAATTCACCGATTATATATATATATATATATATATATATATATATATATATATGGAAAACCATGTCATGTATCATTATGGATATAGACAATCTATATCATATGCCATTGTACATAATTAAAACATGCTACAAGAGACACATTCTAATAATATGTGTATAAAAAAACATATATTTAAGACAGAGAGATGCCACGAGACTTTTCCAATGACGTATGTGGCTATGTGATTCAATGTTCAATGTAGGAAGAATAATCACAAAATTTATATATATATTTAACATAATTCAACCCCAGTAAATTGGTGTATGGTTAGGTTGGTTAGTTACGTTGTGTAGGGGTCAATATATTTCCATATGCAAAGAATTAAAAACACTGCCGACTTGGGCCACATTAATTTTTGATGTTATCTCTATTGTTGTGAAATTATCCACAATGTATGTGTGCGTGTCTTGGGATGATATGAAACTATGACAACATATCTCTCCTACAGTAGCGATTGTAGGAATTGTTATATATTTTTGAATTTAGTATGCTTTGTTGTAGTTTATTGTAGAGTTCCTTATATACATTTATAGTGGTTTTTTCATGGGTTGTGCATTATCTAATCAATGTGGGAGTTCAATTTCTTTGGAATGGATTAATCCTTCTCAAATCCTCTTCATATTTTTTAGATACTGACCAACATAGCCACTTAATGTGGGCTGATGAGCCTAGAGCAATAAAACCTAGGGACTTGTTTACATTTTCTGGAGAGAATTTATGAGAGCGCTTAACTTTGTGGGAGAAACCTTATGGGTAATGATAGTGAGAGGATATATGGACATTAAATCATCTGCAAATGGATATTATAATTAGGAACATATCCATAGTTCATTTTATGAGTTAATGTACATGGATTAGCGAGAAGAACATGCCCATAGCTCATTTTATAATTTCATGTACACAAATATGTGTAGTCATGATGCATTTAGTAAGTTAAGTTCTAATTTGTTATTTGATAATTTTTATAGCAATTCTTAATCATATTAAGAAAAAAAGGGATATATATATATATATATATATATCTTAAGGAGTGGAAGTTTTCATGTCGCTTTCAGGAACACATAGCCATATTATCTGCATGATTTACATTATTCACAATTCAACTACATTTATATGCTACTTAAGAAATCCACTCAACTACGATGGTTACTTACTTATATTCCCGCTAATAAATTATTTAAGAATTCCCTCTCGAAAAAGAGTGATTATATGGATGAAGATATATTTTCTCAAATTGCATTGTTGAGACCAACAAAGATGCATGGTCCAACTTATATATGTGTGTGTGTGTGTGTGTGTGTGTGTGTGTGTGTGTGTGTGTGAAACATTGACCAATTTAATTGATGATTAAGACATACAAACTCTTCACATGTTACATTCATGTATGCTATCCCTAAAACTTCGCCCAATTATGGTGGTCGCTTACACAAACCACTCGAATTTTAACCAGAGTCTGAACCTTTCATTACCAGTTAATAAAATTCATATATATACCATGATAGACAAATAATAGGTATGGAATGCCAAGTCCATAATATATGAATACCAGAAAATGGGAGGGAGTCTGAGCAGATACATGTTGTCATACATTTTTAATCACAAAGCTTGAATTATCCAAATATTTTATATACAGAGTGTTAGCACTCCACTGGATCTCCAAAGGCTGAGAAGGAGACCAACAAGGTAACCAAAAACCAATATTTTTCCAAGTAGCTAGCCCTACTAGGAAAGAAAGGGCTCTTTCCACAAGATCACAGTCAAGATGACTGTAGCACTAGGGTTTTATTGATCGATTTTGGGTGATGGATGGTGAATAGGTCAAGGAAGAACTAGGTCAGGGGAAAAAGGATCAGAATTATAGATATTTGATGGGGCAAGGTAGGTATATCCTTTAACACCTTCAGGTATCAAGATGAGTATGAGAGACTACTAGGGTTTCATAAAAGAGCAAGGAAATCATGAATTATTTTCAATCAAAAGAAAATGAAACACAACTATGACAATTCCTCCAAAATAGAGCATCAAGTAATGAATTTTGTCTATCTAACTTAGGAATTAATCACATTGAGAGATGGCATAAAAATGGAAAGAATAATACATTAAAACATATGGAAACATAAGAGGAAACATTGCTAGAGAAACATACCACAGGATTCCCACCAAAATAGCACAACTCTGTATATTAGTTCCTGCCAAAAATCACTGATTACACTAGTGTTAAAAGATCAATTGCACAACATCCAACCCTTGCAATGAAAAAAGAAATGAAAGATATAGATCAAAAAAACTTCTCCCCACTCTTAGGGGTCGAATCCATGACTTGTGGAGATGTTCCCCAAATTCCTCAACTTGAATCCTAATGACTTGGGATGTTAACCAAATCATCCCTATCTTTGATGAAACTGATTCAATTGGCCCAAAATTACATATTTACTTGTTGTATCTACCAATAGTAACTATAAAAGACATAATTATGTTTAATTTTTACATTTACATCAATAAATCTCCTTGGAATCCATCAATCAACTGAGAAAATTTGAAAATTATAAAGAAATCAACAAACTATAAAAAGCGCAGCGTGCTTGAGAAAAGTGCCACGTGCCTGGTAAAAAGTGCAGCGTGGGCCTTCAAATCAGCTATTGGCTGCCTTATTGAAGTCCAAATTGGGCCCAATATGGCTCATTGGAAATATATTCCAGTATAGTTGTCAAAAATTTCCTCAAGCTCTAAGAATGATGGAGTGAAGCTCCTCAAAAATCAAATTTCCTAAGACTGGTCAAAAAGCGCAACATGAGGCTAAAAATGGAGGCAAAAAGGTGTTTTTAAGGAGGTTTTTGGCCTTTTCCACCTTTCAAAAGCTCAAATTTCAGAGTTATTGTAGTCAAAAATTGATGTAGAGAAAATTATCTATCTATCCATGCATATTTTTTGGCATTTAAAGGTCTCCAGAAAATGCCTAGCGTGGCCCATGCTGCGCTTTTTGCAGGGTGACTGTGCAAAAAATCTATGAAATTTAACCAAAATGCCCAAAAACTCAAAAAATTGCACAAAAACATTAAAAAATACTAGATGAAGTGATGATGAAGTATGTTAAACTACTAAAGAAGCATTGGCAAGTAATTCAAGTGTACCCTTCTCCTTTTTCTTGTTTAGGGTTTCCTTGAGCTTACCCCTCAATTGTTTTACCTTGACATTGCAAATTTTGTTCCTAGTGTGATAATGATCAACCATGTGTCTCAGCATCCGATTGTCCTTGTTGGAATTATGAAGGAGCTTCTCCAGGTGTATGTTCACTCTATCAAGCCAAAATTCTCTGTCATCATTGATTTCTCTTGCAATTATCTCCTCAAAGGTGAGTTCTTCGGCCTCATGTTTTTCCTGCTCTAACGCTCTCATAAGACCCCTTGTTTTTGGTCTCTTTTGAGTGGTTTGGGCCTCATCATGATCAGACTCATCATGTGCTATCACTTATTTTCCTTTGGTATCTTGCCTCTTGGCCTTCAACAACTCCATTTCCAAGAGTACTTGCTTGTCACTTAACTGCTTGTTGTATTGCTCAAGGAAGGAAATGAAAAATTGTGCCCTTGCCAAAATTATCTTACAACTCTTTGATTTTGGCATATTTCTCTTTGATGACTAGGTTTGAGGTTTCATGATCATCTTGGACTTCCAAGTCCACCAAGTCAAACTCCCTTTATTATTCATGGTGAAGAGATTCCTTCTCTTGAACAATTGCCTCCCCCTGTTGATGATATCCTGTTTTGCTGATGAAGAAGGCAAGGCCCCTTCCACAATCTATGGATAAAACACTTGCCTATGTCCTCTCTGATAGGTCTTGACCTCTTTGTCCTCTTTAGTTTTCTTCATTGTAGCCCTGCTAGATAATCTAGTTTTCTTGTGAGAAACTGATGTTGATGATGGAATAGGTCTAGTAGGCTAATTTGGTGGTGTATTGAAGATCTCTACCTCAATGAAAGTCTCCCATGCAATATTCAAATGTTTGGGGTGATGTAGGACAATGATTTTAATGAGTGAATGATGAAAGAGATTGTTTGTTTGATGCTCATACTCTCCATTCTGCACTATGTAGGCCATCTTGTTAATACTCCTGTACAAATAATAAGGGATGTTGAGAAATTTCATCCTAGTGAAATACATGAGCAACATGATGTGATAGCTATAAATCCTGGAGAATCTACCCTCACAAGTGAAATATTTCACGAGTATCTTCATCATGGGAGAAAACCTATTCATCAACTGACCAAAAGGAAATATTTTCTTGATGTTGTCTTTGCATGGTGCTTTGAGGTAAGGTTCATACAGTTGGGCATCCAAATATTTAGTTTTGAACCATTTTTAACCCACATTAGGTATCCATGTTGCGGTTGCAATGATGTCTGTAGAAATGGTGAATGTCACCCCTGCATTGGTCACTTGATATTTTTGTAGGTTGGAGATGAAAACCCTGGTCAAAGTAGGATGGCTCTGAACTCTTTGTACCATCTCACAAAACTCAAAACAACCTACATGCTGAAAATATTTGACTTCTAAGGGAGATGACATCAATTCCCTAGTGTCTGATGGCTCAAGTCTCAAAATTCTCCCTCCTTTATTGTATGTTTTCTTCTCTTCTTCTGTGATGTTTCTCTCCTCTTCCATGATGTTTCTCTCCTCCTCCATTATGTTTAGTTTTGTTTAGAAACCTTAGGGGAGAAGGGGGATGAAAAGGGAGTGGGATTATAGGTTTAGGGAGTTGGGATAAGTGAGGGAAAATTTGGGGAAATGTGTAAGGGATTTAGGAAGCTTAGGGAAATTATGGTGAGTTGAAATGATAAGGGAGATGGGGTGGGGAATTAAAATACAGGGAGGTAGTCTAGCTGCCTAGAAAAGCGCATTGTAGGGGTAGGGTTTTAGGAAATATAGTTTGGGAATGGGGAATGAGGGGATGTGAGGGTAGTGGGGAGTGAATTAGAGTGTGAGGGAGGTGAATGAGGTCCAGGAAAAACAAATTATCCTCACAAATATGAAAAATAGGGTTTAATTACTTAGAACATGGCGTGGATGGAAATGAGGGTTTGCACCATAGATTTAAGACCATGAGCTAAAAGGAGGAGCTATGAGGATGTGAATTACCTGAAAATGAGTGTAGAAACCTTGATTTTCTGTTTAAAACCCTTGGAGACAAGATTTAAGGCTGTGGCTGTCCTCTGCACAAAGCGCAACGAGCTTGTAAAAGGCGCAGCGAAGGAGTTGGAACTTGGTATTTTGAGGGAAAAAAAGATTTTTCTCTTGGGTAGCTTGGAGAGCTCGTTGCTTGAGGATGTAAATAAATGAATTTTTGGTCTTTGAGGGCCTTTTATACTTGGATAAATATCATTAAATAGACTTGGAACCACATTTCCTTTTCTCAAAATAAACTTTACATTTCTTTTTACCTTTAACTTTTGAACTTGATCTTTGAACTTCATCTTTTGATGGCTTAGGAACACTGATGGATTTTTGGAACCTTGATCTTTACTAATATAAATTTGAGTTTCTGCAACTAGTTGGAACTCTGAAGTAGTTGTTACAAATTGTAAAACATAAAATTACATTATAAAGTTACATTTTCATTTAAAATATAATTTACTGATGAAAATAATTTATTGTTGCTCCTTCACTTTCTGGACTTTTATGACATGAAATGATGATTTGATGACCTTGGAACCCTAATACCTAATGGAAACTTTGGGATGAATGAAGCCATGATGAATATAAATGTAATGATGGTGAAAACTCATGACTGATGGTACACTCAAGTGAGAGATGAAATGAGCCAGCAAGTAGTAAAATTCTTAGAAGGAGTGAAATCAGACCTTGATCTACATCCAAACCAAATTTTTGCATGTTGACCTAATGGAATGAAAAAATTTTCAAAATGGGACCCTAACATGACATGATAAGAGTCTATTTTATCATTGGTGGTAGGATTCAAAACTGACACTAACACATAGTATAGTTTCTAAAATGTCCATCTAATTCATAAATAAAATACTAGTTCTTTAGCGTAGGAACACAAAATATGTATGACATATTATTAACCTTTATTCAACACTTAGCATAGTCAAGTAATCATATCAGATATAGTAAGATATCCATAACATATTCACTTAAATACACATTAGCATACCTAGTTAAACATATGAAAATGTCTCAACCAATTACCCCCAAAGAAGTAAATAGATCAAGGAATTAAACATTTAGAGGCATACATTTCATAAAAACATATATACAAGAATTTTCCATCATAACGGTCGTAACTCATTTATTTATAAAATCAAAAGAGTATATAAAAATTTACTTATATGAATGACTCAACGAGAAACTTAAGGATGGACTTCCACTCTCCTCCCAAGCATAGGTCAATAACACCGCTGTCTATCTTGCAACTGACCACCCCCTAGGTGGATCCAAGATTTGAGGAAGTTGCAGGTGGTTCATCAAAAAGTTTGTAGACACCTAGAATCAAGTACAATATCAACACTCAGGAAGGATTGAATTTAATATTTATCTTCCAGGTTGATGATACCAATGTAAACAAGGGATATCTAATGCTAGAGGGAAAATGATGGACTAAGTGATGTTTGTGTGATTCTCAATGAGAGATCGAAGAATTAGGAAATATTCTAAGTGAGATCTATGAGTGGGAGTGGAAACAAAAATATGAGTGAACCGGTGCCCAAGAAATCTGTGAGATATGGTGAAATTGAGAGATCCCCCTTGCTATGAGGGCATGAGAATTTATAATACTATGATCGATTGCCTTTGTGCCTCTTGGTATGGATGAGTGGGCACAACCATAGCCATATTTTCATTTTCCCACATGCTAACTCTTTGGTGTGGAAAGGGAATCTTGGGTGGGCATTTCCCAACCATCTTTCCCCTTTAAGGCATGAAAAATCATCGGTTCTTACAACTCTAAATTAACCCAACCACCAACTCTAAAAAATTGGCCTAGTAGAATTAAATATAGATTTAGTCAAAACAAGGGATATTTTTTCCCAACTTCATAGTGCTTGGTACTAAATTCAACAAGGTGAGGTTATGGATTTTCAAGGGAACAAGAAAAAACTTCGACAATATTTCCTCAAACCAAGGTTCCGTTAGGCGGTCCAACCTTTAGTTGCATTAATTAATTACTACCAATCATTAATTTAGGTTTTGGCTAGTCGCAGCTCTCTCCACATTGGTGTGGTGGTCGCAGCTATATCTAAAATAGAACACGTAAAACAAGGGGATGTTACATGTATACAACATAATTATTTCACATATCATTATTCTAAAAGAGCATCACAAACTTCAAGTCGGGTAACAAAAAATAATGCCTCATATAGAAAGGGATTGATGTTGTAGTGTAGATGACATTACTGAGTAATCCAAATTTTTCATCGTCCCGCTAGAATATTCAACAAAACTAAGAGAGGGGGTGAACATTAACAATTTTTAACTTCAAAAACTTGTAAATACATCCACGGGCCCATGAAACAAAGGACACAAATATACAAAACACAGATATTTTTATATGAAAACCACATAAATTATTTTCTTAAATTATAAAGAGTACATTCAAATTCATTAGCACCAACTGAAAGGAAACACCAACTCCCTAGTTTATCAACACCAACTAAAACTTGATGTACAAACACCAATATCAACACTAACTAAAAGGAAGTTCCAAATCCCTAGTTTATCAAAAAAAAATGAAAGGAAGAACCGACTCCTTGATTGATCAACATCAAAGATTGTTCATGCCCTTCTAGAAACTTCTCCTCTATCCTTCGCATATGCATTCGACTCCCTAAACATGAAATTCTTAGCAACATAAATTTGATCAAAAAATGATCCTTGAAATCGACCTCCTTAACAAAATTCAACCTCTAAAGCTCTACCTCCTCCATAAGGTTCAGTCTCCTCAATGGAGAACAATTTTAGATCTTCAAAGCATACCTAATTCAATCCTATTCCTTACAACTTCAAAGTATATCACTTCAAATTGGGCATATCCTTTGCATACTATCCTTGATTTGTTTATAGTCACCTTTCCATATTTATTTAGTTTGTTTTTGAAGACCCATTTTGTACCAATCACATTTTTGTTCTTGGGTCTTGGAACAAGTTCCCATGTCTCATTCTTCTCTATTTGATTTAGTTCTTTGTCAATGACTTTGATAAATTCTTCACCTTTTCTAGTTTCCTGAAAGTTACTTGGTTAAAATATGGAAAATAATGATATATTCCCTTGATCTAGTGTTTGTGATCGGTTTGTTCTTCTGGTTTCTACTCCCACACTCTTCTCCCCAATGATTTGTTCTGGTGGATGATTATTCTGATAGCAACGTTTATGTGTCATGGGAGGCATTTGAAAATCTTGCTAATTATTTGATTGTTTCTATTTTTCCTTTGAATTATTCTCTTTTTGGTATTCTTCTCCTTAATTTTATTCCTCTTCCTATTCTTCAAAGATGTGTGAATTTTTCCTTTCCTTCTTTATCTTCAACAAGTTTGTTTCATCATTTTTTACATTGGTGCTTTCCACTATCTTGTTGAATCTAAGATTGTAGCACTTGTATGCTTTGCTTTTACATGAGTACCCAACAGGTATGCCTTTGTTTATTTTGTATTCAAACTTTCCTAACTTCTATTCATCCTTATTTATGTACCATTTTCTTCCAAATATTTTGAAATCCTTAAAACTAGTCAGTCTTGCTTTCCACAGTTCATAGGGATTTTTTGTTGGAGATTAGAGTAGGGAAGCTATTAATTCAATTTTTCTCCTTAATATTAATAATTTCTTGTGAAATTTATCTATAGTATCATGTTTCTTTATTATATCTTTTCATAAAATAATTATCAAAATAAAATAGTAAAAACAATGGAAAAAAATACAGGCTCCAAGCTAGAGAAAATATCCTCTAAGGGGAAAACCAAAAAATTATCTTCTCTTCTTATATAATCTGCTTCAAATGAGAAAAATAAGACCAAATTACAAGACCAAAACCTCCTCCTAGCACCAATTTAGCCCTCCAAAGAAACCCCTTCAAGATGAAAATTGTCAACTTTAGTCAATGAGATTCAACCCTTTTCAAACCAACTTCAATCTCATATTTAGGCCTCCAAATTTCAAGAATTCATACCTATAGTGGCTTCAGAATTTCGGACCCTGTTGGGGCCTTTGTTTTGAGTAAGACAATTTTGGGTTGCAGATAACCAAGTTACAGGAAGAATAAGTGGCAGAGAGCCATTATGAAAATAAAGGAGTCATTGCGAGTTGCAGAGAATAGACACATAGGTGGCGGAGCATAGTGAGGCAGCAACACAGATGGTAGGAACAAGGGACAGTGAAAAAAAAGACAGACTCCCAAAGGTAGAGCCAACTGTGGAAGAAGACAGGAAGTAGCGGAGCACAACAAAACAGACGAGAGAAGAAGTGGCGAAGACTGACAGTGCCCGTTGACAGAGGTAGATAAGAAAGGGAAAAGAGAGTTTGCTTAGTAAACTTGGGGTGGGAACTGTTTGGGAGAAGAGATTGAGTTTTGTGTCCAGGGAGATCTGTAGAGCCTAGGATGTATTATGCTGAAATCTGCGGAGTATGATATGTACTGTGATGATGATATAATATAATAGAGCAATGTTGTGTTGTGGATTATAATATGTGTATGACAGATAGTTTCTAATATGATAACCGATGATTTCAAAATTTTTGATATCCTTATTGATAACTGTTAAATAGTAGGTTACCTTCTGAATAAAGTGTAGTGAGAAAATTTCTGCATGAATGTAATGTTTGGATTGTTTTTAGATAGTTTCTCTTTAGTAGTGTGGTTCTAGCTCTCTCATCTTAGTTAGGTCACGAGACGCCTTGGGTGAGCCTCCTTGCTCTTCTTGAGCAGGGTGAAAATGTCGGTGTTGTCCTAGACTACAGTGGAATATTGTTGGCCCCGATCCTGAACCTAGGTCTTACCCAGAAGTCACCCTTTTTCACCAACAAATGGTTCCATTGCAGGGACATAAAAACTTACTAGAGAGCTAGACCATGGTATCGAAGATCTACGAAAGGGAACTGCATAACTAGTGGGTTAATCATGTAGATCAGTTCATATTGCAACAGGTAGAGATATGGAATTAGAAGGAAAGAACTATCAAGGATCAAGTTTTTTTTTTTTTTTTTTTTCCGATTCGATGAGTGATTTGTACGATATTTTCAAGCTCCATAACTGGTTGCGAAGTCTCCAAATTTAAGCAATTTCTAGAGGATTGTGTCGATCCCATCGCACGTGGATGCATACAAACCTGACGACATTGCATAGAATGGATACTGAGCTAACCCAAGCAGTAGAATTTTGGGTGCATACTACCTTGGAGGGATATATCATAGAGTTCACAGCTGAATGTTATCAATATTTTAATAAAGCAGAGGATATATTTAAGTCTGGGTTGCGAGGGAAGCTGTCAAAAGAAATCTCATGGTGGATTAAGGCTTTAATGGTGGACGAGGGACTAATGCCTTTACAAAGTCCCGTGATGGAAGCTTAAACCTCCAGTACTGGGGGAATGACCTAAAGGAGAGATGCTACGAACAAAGGAAAAAGGGGAATAGGGATATGGACACCAGGAGCTCCAGCAAGTTGAGGGAGCTAAGAGCACATCAGAGGGTGCTAATCGTTGAGAAGTGGAGGGAAAGGGAGATACAGGAGTTTGAAAAGAAGAAGAGGAATATGCAAAGAAGAGAAGAGGTGTTGCAAATGACAGAAAGGCGATAAGATGAAGTGGGACCCAAAGTATTGGACGGGTCCATCAAAGGAGTTAGACAAGTTCATAGGAGCCCATCCCGAGAAGAGAAGGGAAAAAGGTACAATGAAGAGGAGGATGCGTGCCCTCAGGAAGAATATGATGCTGAGCTACATGTTGCGATGGAACAACTATTCCGAGAAAGACCGCTGACCATAAAACCAGGTAACCGTATTCCCCACTTGTACTAACCTTCCCCTAGTGCTTTATAATCCACCCGATAAGTTTTTCATAGAGCTGCAGAGGTCAAGAATATTTCATAGTGTTCAATCTACAGTACAGGTAATCACTAGCAGTAGTCCTAGCAGAAGAATTTCTCAGCCAGGAAGTTGAGGATTTATATTAGTTCCACCCGCACAAGTAGAAATGGCAGGATCATTTACCCAATACCCATAGTTTTCTGTAAAGGCTAATGATGATGTAGAACAACATTGGTACCTATGTGAAGCAATATGAAGAGCTCATCAGACGTCAGATGCAGTTAAATTGATTGAATTCCAGACCAAGCTCAAGGAAAGAGCATTGTGTTGTTTTATCAAATGGTCATAAGTACATCAGAATCTTGCTATAGATGATGTTAAAAGAGAGTCTGTACAAGAGTTCAAGTTCCCTCAAACTAATCAACAAGGACTGTCTGAATTATGGGAGATCAAACAGAGAGAAGGAGAAACTACCTAGGATATGATGAGAAGGTTCAAAGATGCAATTAGAAAAATAAGTTATACGATTAATCCAAATCACCAACGCGACTGGTTCATTAAAGCACTTTTACCCCTTACAAGTACACCATTTGCCTAACAAAAGATTGATATGCTTCAAGATGCACTAGAACAAGAAATGAATATAGAAGCAATAACTGGCTATCCACAGGGATTTGGGGGGGAGTAGCTGCACATGATGCTTCCATATTGGGATTGCAACATCAAATAACAAGTTTGACAGAAAAGCTCAAGGACATTTAGCCAACATGACCAAAAGGAACCAATGTATGGTGTACACATTGTCTGTTGGAAGGAAATTTGGTTACAGAGTGTTCGAGGTTGTGGGGAAACACTGTTGGGACATCAACGACATGAGCGCAAGGGACACCGCCAATTGGAGGAGTTGCACAGGTAAATACTCAAGGACTGTACCAGACACAACCCCATTTCCCGGGCTTTCCTAACTCACAAACTTCAACTTCAACAGAATATTGTAAAATATGCAAGGGAATTGGTCACCCTCCACGTTTATACTCAATATTACAGAAGTATTAAAACATCCCAAATAATGTCTATTGTGAGTTCTGTGCTTCAACAACACATCACACAGATTAGTGCAGAGCCTTGGATGCATTAGCAGAACGAATGGACAGGTCATCCTACAGAGTAAATGTAGCTCCAAGGGGACGAGGAGGATAAAGAACATGAGGGGGAAATACTAGAGGAAAGGGACCCTTAAGATGTTACAATTGTGATCAAGAAGGCCATGTAGCGAGAGAATGTCGGCTACCAAGACGACCATGGTGTTCACAGTGTAGAGTGAATGCACATGCCACAAAAGACTGTCCTAAAATGATTAAAAGATGGGAAGAACCAATTTGGTCAATGCAGAACCAAGATTACTCGAGACATATCCTTTGCCAAGTGTCGCTATAATAACCCGAGGAGGGAAGAAAATGGGAGAAGACGACGCAAGAGAAAAGGACCCGATAAAACTAATCAAACCATCATCTCCAAAGAAGTTATTTGGTTATGAGCAACATAAACGGTACTTTAAAGAAGCACTGGAAACATTCTCGAAGTTATAAAAACAAGAAGACCTGAAACTAATGCAACCAGCTAAAGAGGAGGAAGAAGTTGCTAAAACGAGGATGCCAATAGAAGAATGGTTCAAGCTGTTCTTAAATAGTATAAATGATGGAAAATTTATGGAGCAGTTAAAGAAAAATTTCAAAGCAGTAGTAAAAGGAGGAATAGAGCATGAGAACCCAATTAAAACTAACCTCCTAGAAAGGTACGTGAGGAGGGTAAAAAGAAACAAAATAATAAATGGAAAGGAATTTCTCATAAATTCACAAGTTGCGAGATTTTAGATAAGAGACACAATGCTAGATCTAGGTTCAGATGTGAACATATTGCCTAAAAAACATGGGAGGCATTAGGCAAAACAACACTCGCATATTCCCCTATACAGCTAAGGATGGCGAACGAATACTGCATTGTGCCAGTAGGAAGGTTAGAGGAGGTTGAAGTGGAAGTTGCAGGGGTGAAAAATTATACTGATTTTGAAGTAATCGGCATCATGGGAGATAAGGACCCACACCCAACTTTGTTAGGGATAGATTGTGTTTTTGAAAATTACGCAGTTATTGATTTGAATAAGAGCTGATGATATTTGAAGATGGTGAAGTTAGTGTGGTGCAACCATTGGATCCATATTAGGGACCCTGGTATACAAAGACTATTGGGACCAGGGAAGATGCATAACTTCTCGACCAAATTTATCATATTATTGTAGGTAAAAGAGAGGATTACATCAATCCAACAACAGGAGGAATGGTAAGCTAGCAAAGCATTGAAAGCTCTGATGTGGGATCTGAAGTTTCATGGGACGATTGTTAGCAAGGATGATACAATGTCAATACTAGAAGATGTGTTGCTATTCAAGGAGTCAATTGTATCGACATAGAGGTAAGGCATTACCCCACCCTTACCGATATGAAAAATGTGAAAAATTTCATTACTAAAGTTGAATACAACGTGCCAGAGGAGCATATGGTTCCATTAATGGATGTGGCATTTCAATATACTTCTGCAAGGTGGTGGGTAAATGACCGCAAATCTCTTCATATTTGGGAACAAGTAGCAGAGACTCTGAAAACGAGGTTCCAAGCATCTTTGGGACTGCACATGGAAACAAGGTATAAAGGAACATTAGATCCCAAAAACCATATAGAATGCTGTGAACATAAGTGGAAAACAGAGAGTTAAAAAAAATCCTTATGGATACATAGTTTCATACATTCATTGGACAACATCCCACAAGCCTAGTATTTGATAGAGGAAAAGAAAAGATAAAAAATTAGCTTGGAGACAGTATTGGAAATATTTGCACGGAATTGTTCTTTCACAGGGGATAATGAAAAAGTCACAGACACCTTGCAGGCAATCAAACGGATTCTGTTCTGTCAGAATTTACAGAAGCTAAAGAAACACCTATAACAAGACATATACCTGAGTTCAGTTATCAAGAAGCAGTGGCATGTGGGAAGGTAGACTAGGAAATAGACGCCGATGATTTGGAAAACCTCAGTCACTTGTCATTTGAAGGAAAGGAAGGAGAATGAAAAATACAGGAGGAGCCTATCATAGAAGGATTGCACTTGTTACCCCTGAGAACAAAGAAACAAAACATTAACAGTCAAGAAAATCCCAAGTTAGCATCTATAGGGGAATATTGGGACGAAGAGGCTACAAAGGAAATTTTTGATTTGTTAAGGGAATATGAATATATGTTACCATCCTCCATAGCAAAACTAAAAGGTATTAAGGGAGATCTGGGGGAGATGCGGATAATGCTAAATCTAAGTGCTAGACTAGTAAAGCATAGACATTATCGTTTAAACCCAAGGGTAAGGGAGAAAGTCAAAGAAGAAATAGAAAATATGCTAAACGCAGGGTTAATTTTCCCAGTAGAAGAGGCAGAATGGGCCAGCCCAATAGTGATCCAGAACAAGAAGTAAAAGACAAAGATCAGAGTGTGTGTCAACTGCCAAAGTTTAAATAATTCATGTGTCCACGATCCTTTCCCGACACCATTCAATGATGAAGTTCAGGATAGTGTGGCTGGGAATGAAGCATACTCGTTCACAAACGGATTCTTGGGATATCATCAAGTCCGAATAACATAAGAAGACAAAATAAAAACCACGTTCACTACTAAATGGGGATCATATGCTTATTACGTAATGTCGTTTGGGTTAAAGAATGCACCAACAATATTCTCAAGAATAGTGATCATAGCCTTCAGAGAGTATATCCACAAATTTCTCGAGGTATACATGCATGATTGGACGATATACATTTTGTTAAAGAACCATTCAATTATCCTTCAGATAATGTTTGAATGTTGCAGACAGCTCCAAATCTCACTAAACTTGAAAAATTGTATATTTGCAGTTCCATCGGAACATTGCTTGGCCATGTGGTCTGTAAATAGGGAGTATGTGTGGACCCCGCCAAGGTGGTGGTGATTGTCAACATGGATGCGCCAGAGAATGTTAAACAATTGAGGTCATTGATTGGACACACAAGGTATTACAAAAGTTTCACCTGCAACTATGCTTGGATCATAGCCCCACTGGAAAAGATGTTGTGGAAAAAATAACTATTCACATGGAGTCAAGAGTGCAGTAAGGCATTGAACACACTAAAGGAAAAATTAGTGAGCACATTGATTCTAACTCATCCTAATTTGGATAAAAAATTCAATGTACATATTGATGCTTCAGGCTTTGCCCTGGGGGCCGTGCTAGCTCAACCAGGAGGGAACAATATAGACCATTCGATATACTAGGCAAGCGTAAAGCTATCCACAACGGAAAATAACTATACCACCACTGAAAGGGAAGCTCTAGAAATGGTCTACTCTCTCCAAAAATTCCGCCATTACTTGCTTGGAGGTACCTTTAATTTTTTCACAAATCACTCTGCACTGAAATACTTAGTAAATAAACATGTTCTGGAAGGCAGAATTTGTAGATGGCTTCTAATTTTTCAAGAGTTTACGTTTGAAGTCATAATAAAACCAGGGAGATTAAATGTAGGACCTGATCATCTATCTAGACTAGAATCTGGAGAAAATGGGGGACCACTTGATGACCAGTTGCCAGATGCAGACCTATTCCAGATAGAGGCTATTCCAGACTATTTAGAACAAAAAGAAACATATCTAGCTACAGGACAATTCCCAGAAGAATATACAACAACTTAGAAGAAACATTTTCTCATCAAATCATCCGATTACCATCTTATAGCAGGGAAGCTATACAAAATGGGTGTTGAACAAGTATTACTGAGATGTATATTGGACCATGAAAGAGAATATATCCTATGGGAGTGTCACAATGGCGTTGCGGGAGGACATGTGGGGGAAAAGCCTACTGCAAGGAATGTATTACAGGCATGGTTATGGTGGCCTACAATGCACGTGAATACCAATAAATATGTGAAGAAATGTGATGTATGTCAAAGGATAGGGAAACCTTCACACCACGATGAACTACCCTTACAACCTATAAGAGAAATGAAGGTATTTGAGAAATAGGCCATCAACTTTGTGGGACCCATTACACTAGTTGCACACCATTCATAGGATAGATATATAATCACTGCAACATAATCTCTGATGAGGTGGGCAGAGGCAGCACCAGTGAAAGATTGTATAGTGGACACAACAACGATATTAATATTTGAGAACATTATTACTACGTTTGGTTGTCCACGAAGCCTAAAAAGTGATCAAAGTACCCATTTTATCAACGCCACTGTCAAATCACTACTACAAAATTTCACGATACAACATCACAAAAGCATCCCATATCACTCGCAGGCGAATGAAACTGTCGAGGCTTTCAAAAAAATCTTAGAAAAGGGATTGACTAAGATCTGCAACGCAAATCGAGTCGATTAGGACAAATTAATACCAGCCACATTATGGGCATATAGAACCACTGTAAAATGATTACAAATTCAGATGCCATTCCAACTTGTGTACGAGAAGGAAGCAGTTGTACCAACAGAATTTGTCATCCCTAGTCTAGTCATTGCTACAATAACACAAATGTGCGAAGCGGAATCCATTACAACACGTCTTCATGAACTGCGAAAATTAGAAGAAGCAAGAGTTATTATAGATTTTCATCAATCAGTAGAGAAGAAAAGACATAAATCCGAACACGATCACCATATCAAAAGAAAGACATTCAATATTGGTGACAAAGTACTACTCTATGACAAAAAATTTCAGAAATTTCCAGGGAATCTCCAAATGAATTGGATGGGACCATTTTACGTCATAGAGATTCTTGATTCAGGAGCGGTAAATCTAGCGCAACTGGATGGACAAATATTACCGGGTTGGGTGAATGGAACACGCCTGAAACCTTACCATGAATGATCAATTTTTTCTTTTCTTTTCAATAAATCTCACAACCAAGAGGAGTCTGTATGATAGAGGTCAATAACTCTCTTGCACCTGAGATGCGCCAGTAGGTTAGAAAGTTAGTCAATTTAAACAAAGTGAGTTAGTTTCCGGTAAAAAGATATCCCTAAAAAAATAAGGCTTATGTCATTAACACTCAACCAACACACCGTTGCGGCCTGGATACCATACAAAAACTAATTGTGGTGGGGGGTGGTGGGGGGGGTCTTATAAGTGATTGTATGACCAAGCATGTGAAACATCACTCAGTCATTATTAGCCAGCATGCAGGTGTCAGTCCATAGTGTCAGCAGAAAATTTGAAAATATTTGTCGTAATTAGTAATACCATTCTGTAATAAAGTTTCCACATCAGGAAAAAATTATTATCCATCACGTCAACCCAAATTTCAAAGCCACCGTTAGTAGAGTCAGAGTCCACCTCATCCGAGTAACTAACCACACGATTATAGCCGTGGAGGGAGCCGGGGAAAATTAATTAGTTATGCAGTCACATCAACATCCTTCGTGCCATCATTCCTACTTAATCTACATGGAAAAATAAAAAATCAAAGTGTCAGAGAATTGTGAATTGCAAGAAGAAGAAATTACTATAACAACTAACCAAAGTATAGCAGGAGGAGCTCAAAGGTGTAGACCAAAAACACTACTGGTGTATTGCAAGAGAGGAGGTATGAAGAAGACAATAGTTTCCGTGGTTGAACCAAAACTCAACGGGAGAATTCAGAACCTAGAGCCATTGATAGGTAGGTATGACAATGCTATCTTGATAGACACAGATTTTACTAACTCTTTCCAATTTTTAGCTTTAAAGAGGCAGGTATATATTGAGAACTATGTAAAGGAGGGTGTAATATCCCAAATTGGAAATAACAGCCATAAAAATCATAATAATGTAAAACAAAGCAAATATGAATATGACATAAGAGGGATCAATGTGCAACCATCATTTAATTAATATATTAGCAGAAATATACAAAAATATCATGAGGGACAAGCCACTCAAGCAATAGGAACAAGCCTCCAATGATCAAAACAATCAGCACATGAGTTGTTGCAATTGTATAGAATGCTAGAGAGAAGTGATAGTAATGTCTATATCAGTGTATCTACTGATGAATACATATATGAATGAAATATGGCTGGTAGAAACAAAGAAATTCCCAGAAAAGAAAATGTGTGCTCTAATATAAAATTTCTAGCCAACCTGGAAAAGATTGCTAGAAATACCAAGAAATATACAATGTGACAAATAACCCTGGGGTTAAGATGTAACTACAAAATAGATCTGAATACAATGAGGCTAAGATAGATATGAAATAATGATGTCCTCCTCCAATGGTATTTCTAAATAGAAGGCTGATCCCTCTACTTAGATTTAGACCCTCCTGATGAGCTCAATGAACCCTCCCAGCATTTGCCTCCAAAAATAACGTAGTTCAAAAATGTGACTGCACTGTGAGGGATGGTAGATGGTTGGCCTGATGCCAAATATGTGAAAATATTCCCAGGAGCCCTCCTTTCCTATCCTCCAATGGATAGGCTACCTCTCCACTGAAAAACAAGCCCAAAAATGACTCAATGTGATCCTCCTTTGCTGCACCCTGCAACACAACCCAACTCTAAACAGAAACTGCACTGTAGCTGAAGGAGTTAGCTTGGAAAAAATTTCAGAATGAGGAAATACATCTCAAATAACCTCTCCTTCCCTAAGGATGAGGTAGGGATTCCTGATCAGGAACACCCTTGTGCTAAACAGCATAACAACCCTGCTAAACAACAAAGAAATGCAAAGTCTAAACATACCAATATCAAATGATAATCTAAAACATGAATAAAAATGGTTGCTATCCCCTCCATATATAGCATGAGAGCCTCTTCACATTGGGTCCCACCCATGCTTTCCACCAAGATCATGCAAGTTGTCCTCCACTAAAACTGCGGTTTCTCATCATAAAGAGCACTCCTCCATCACAACGTTGCTGATTTGGTCAAAGTTGACTGAATCAACATGATCCAATCCATGTTCACACCCAAAGGTGCTTAATCAAACTGCTTATTCTTCCTCCTTTCACATTATTAGTGTTATTATTCCTTCTAAAGGGGTTTTATGAGTCTCCCCACCCATTTATTCATCTACCTAGTGATAAAACAAACTATAATATTCCATTTAGATGTAGGCTAAATTTTTGGAATATTACAATCCTCCCCTCCAAAATATTGCTTGTCCTCAAGAAACTGTAAAGGTGGAGCAAAATTCCTCCCTTCCTCTTCTTTTGGCCTCCTCATCAATACTTCCCACCACAGCTCAACATAATTTGCAATAAATCTGCCCTCCAATGGTTCCTCCCAAGTATGCAAAACCAAATGGTGTACATCATGAGAAAGGGGAAGGTGCAAGTGGAAAAATTATTGTTTTCCAATGGCCTCCTCAAGGTAGGAGTGATGATAAACATAGAGAATCTAATCCCCAATTAGAGTCTCCCATACCCATGCTATCATCCAAATGAAATGAGCCATTCTAGGTAGTTCATCAAAGAAATCCTCAACCCCTGGTTTATGCAATGTGTTGGGGCTGCATGGAGAGATTAGATTTTCCCCTTCAAGTTGTTTCTCTCTCCATTTATGGTAATTATGGGGCTATTTCTGACCTTGGGCTGAAATTTCATGGCCTCCAAGAATGGCCCAAGTTACCCCACCAAACAAATCAGCCATGAAGTGCCTCCACCAAGAACTCAAGTTCTTTAAATGGCTCCTCCCACATGAAGAAAAGAGATGTAGTATGGAAATCATGGTTTGCCCATTATTTATATTGAAACATACAACATGTAAATTATGGAGAATCATACTCCCAATGGGCACCCTCAACCCATGTGCCAGTCTCCCAACAGAGCTTCCCATAAATATAAGAACATCTCCAACATATAGAAGCAAAAACCAATGAAAACAAGTTTCCATATGACAACCAGAAAGTGGATTATAGTTCCACACATGGAACCAGCCCAGTGCATCCCTTGCCTGCCTCAAAAAAATAATAACAAGTGCCCTTCTATCCAATTGTTTGTTGCCACAATCATCCCATAAGATGGAATGATGAAGAAAAGTTTTGGTGTCAATGGTGCACACCAATAATCATGTGGCTTCCCCCATAAACCACCAATAGAATAGCCAATCTAAATGCTAAAATTGGCCCTAAGTACATCATAATATAATATGAAAGAAGGAATAATCCTACTTGGTACAACATGTTGCTCATATAAAGTAAAGAATTTCAAATCATAATGCAAAATTGTACCTCCTCTACCATGTACTTTGGTCCTTGAGCTGAAATGGCTCAACTGAAAATTCTCCCTCACTCTCAATGAGTAGGGAAGTGACTGTGAAAACCTCTCCATCACCATCCGGGCTATGCATCTCTCCTGATGCTGATATACATCCTGCTGAATGCCCTCCCAAGTGAACTCCTCCATTAAAGAATGAAATGCATCAAAGTGCATGGAAAGAAAGTCCACATGTGCTGCATGTAGTAGCTTCCTCTTGAGCTCAGAAACTCTAGTCAAGAAGACTCTACCATAAGAATATATGACCTCATCAACCACCATGTATCTATCATCTCCCTCCGGGTCATCAAGAATCATGCAAGCACCAAGATCCTTGGAGTACTCTACCAAGAGTTGAGGCCTCCAATATGGATCAATCCTCCTAAGAGACATCGCTGAAGATTTGAAATGTGAAGCTCCCCACATGCTGCTGTCTTCTCCTTTGAAATACCTCATGCCAAATTCATCCTTCAAATTGCTTCCATGCCCATCATGTAGCTTCTCATGCTCAAATAGAAGTGGTTACTTTTGGAAGTTGGCCTCCCATGAGAAGCTACAATCCAAAAAGAACCTCCTGATCTTGGCCAATGTAAGCATGAGTGGCCTCCATCTACTCCAACGTATGGAGGGTTCCTTCCTCAAAGGAAGTATCCTCTATTTCTCCAAATCCATGGAGAAGCTCCCTTGCACCATGAAGGTGCCATCCTCTATCACTACAACAACTTCTATCAGTGCAATATATGTAGTGAGAGTGGGTAATGTTGAAAATGGGAGAATGTCTCCCTCCTCCTTGAGTCTATCCCAAACTCTCTGCGCTATCCTAGACCCCTCCAAAGTATCCACCTCATCGGGATCTAAGAGTGGTGAACCAAATGGTAAGATGTCTCATAACTCTAGATCTAGTGGCCTCCCAGGTGGAATTCCCCCATGTAGTGAGACATCAAAGTATGAAGTGGACTGTATGTATGAGTGGACTGATTTGTCCCTCCTTTCACTGTGCAATACAGTCTCTTTCTTTGGTGCAGAAAACCCCTAAAATAGATAAGGGTGAATGCTCATCATCCCTTGATGCTAATCCTTCTTTTCCTCCATCTCACAATCCACAAAAACTGATACATGCTGCTTCGAAATTGTGCCTTGGTTCCCACATTTTGGATCATTTGGAACTCCTTGCAAAGACACAAGGGCTCCTATAATGGAAGCAATGGCTCCCTTCCCATATCCATGTGGTGATGGATCTCCTCCTGATGGTACAGTGCTGTTAGATATTCTTTGCTCATCCTCTTCATCAATATGTAAGAATGCCTCATCATCAATGAGAGACCCTTGATCTTGGTCTTCCCTTGAAGGAGGAACCTCCATGTCTTCATCTATAGAAGAGGGCTCTTCAAGAAGTGGGGATATTTCATTTGGCAAGGTATCATGCATGTTTCCATCCCCTTCAACAAAATTATGTAGTGGAGTTGGAAAAATAAATCTCTCCAACTCATGCAAAGGTTTTGAGTTTTTGGGTTCAACAAGAGTTGTTTTACAATGTTTAAGATCAATTCTTCTCACTAATTTCTTAGTGAACCCCGCGTAAGTGTTTACATTTTCATGATAAAATGAAGCCAAACTATAAAACCACCAATAATAGGCCATATCTTTGAGGTGCAGTGCTACTACTCTAATGGCCTCCTTTTCTGAAACTTGGTGTAGTTGAAAATAGGAATCTAGCTCCTGCACCCAAGCTTTGACTGTGCACTTTACTGATCCATCAAATTTAGATAGAAAGATTCTACCTCTCTTTCTTCTATTATGGTTGCTAGATATTCTCTCTTCCTTGAGTTGGAAAAACCCTTGGAAGTCCAAGTGCTCTTTGAATATCCATGATTGAGACTCATACTCCTGAAGATAGTCACTCAAGGTCTCCTTCCTTGGTGCATCTTCTTCCTCCATCCTTCTTGTAGTGAATGTGGGCAATAAACTGCTTTGTGGATCTGCATGTGTGGTTGAATTCTCACACCCATCATGTGAATATCTAGGGATTTCTCCACTTTCAAACCCTCTTGGAAGTTTTCTACCCTTCTCCCCTTTCATCTCCTTGAGATCTTCCTTGATATTTTTCATAGTTTGGAAAAGAAGCTGGGAGATCCTCTCTTCCTTGATTTCTCCAAATAATGGGGTCATGCATTTTTTTCTTCAGCACAAATTTTATTTTCTATGAGAAGAAGCTTCTCCTTCAAATGACATAATGTCTTGGATGCATAGGCTGAGCCAAGATTATGCTCTGATACCATTGTAATATCCCAAATTGGAAATATCAGCAATACAAATCATAATAATGTAAAACACAAAAAATATGAATATGACATAAGAGGGATCAATGTGTAGCCATAATTTTATTAATATATCAACATAAATATACAAAAATATCATGAGGGACATGCCACTCAAGCAATAGGAACAAGCCTCTAATGATCAAAACAATCAACACATGAGTTGCTGCAACTGTATAGAATGTCGGAGAGCAGTGAAAACACTGTCTATATTAGTGTAGCTACTGTTGAATACATATATGAATGTAATATGGCTGATAGAAACAAAGAAATTCTCAACAAAGAAGATGTGGGCTCTAATACAAAATTTCTAGCTAACCTAGAAAATATTGCTAGAAATACTAAGAAATATACAATGTGACAAATAACCCTGGGGTTAAGATGTCACTGCAAACTAGATTTGAATACAATGAGGCTATAACAGATCTGAAATAATGATGTCCTCCTCCAATGATATTTCTAAATAGAAGGCCGATCCCTCTACTCAGAAATAGACCCTCCTGATGAGCTCAATGAACCCTCCCAGCAATTGCCTCCAAAAATAACGCAGTTCAGAAATGTGACTACATTGTGAGGGATGGTAGATGGTTGGCCTGATGCCAAAGATGTGAAAATATGCCCAGGAGCCCTCCTTGCTGATCCTCCAATGGATAGGCTACCTCTCCACTGAAAAACAAGCCCAGAAATGACTCAATGTGATCCTCCTTTGCTGCACCCTGCAACACAACCCAACTCTAACTAGAAACTGTGCTGTAGCTGAAGGAGGTAGCTTGGCCAAAATTATGGAATGAGGAAATACAACTCAAAGAACCTCTCCTTCCCTAAGGATGAAGTATGGATTCTTGATTAGGAACACCCTTGTGCTAAACAACACAACAACCCTGCTAAACAACAAAGGAATGCAAAGTCTAAACAGAACAATATCAAATGATAATATAAAACATGAATAACAATGGTTGCTATCCTCTCCATATATAGCATGAGAGCCTCCTCACATTGGGTCCCACCCATACTTTCCACCAAGCTCATGCAAGTTGTCCTCCACTAAAACTGTGCTATCTCATCATAAAGACCACTCCTCCATGACATCGCTATTGATTTGGTCAAATTTGACTGAATCAACATGATCCAATCCCTATTCACACCCAAAGGTGCTTAATCCAACTACTTATTCTTCCTCTTTTCACATTAGGAGTGTTATTATTCCTTCTAAAGGGGTTTTATGAGTCTCCCCACCCATTTATTCATTTACATAGTGATAAAAAAAACTATAATATTCCATTTAGATGTAGGATAAATTTTTGGAATATTACAGAGGACAGTAGCGAAGTGGAAAGAGTCCACCCAGATTTCAAAGGTATCCAGAGTTCCTCAATCCTGCACTTGAGATGTCTACTAGTGTTTGGTAAAACCAGAGTGGCTATGAAATCCACAAAGCTCCTCATCATCCGATTTCATAATTCATTACTCTAGCTTGGAAAAGAAATCCCAATTCATGCAGAGGATATCCATAGACTTACCGGATTATCAACAATAGGAAGTGATGTATCGACTGCCTTTTAGAACACTTCTAAAAGAGTGAAGAAGGTAGAATAATTTGATAACTACAGGAAATATGAAACTAGGAGAGGAGGAAATGGGGAAAAAATAGACCTTATTAATGTGTCCAACGTTAATTTCACATGCTATTTGATAGCAGGGAAGATGATGAGGCACTACACAAAGGGGGAGTGTACTCTAGACACCATCTTAGTTTCAGAGCATTGCGTATAGGGAGAAAAACTCAACTGGTGTACCTTTCTATTGCACGAGCTCTTCAAAGCTTGTGAGGACAATTTAAAGAAGGCTACAGGATTTATATATGGCTACTTGATCATGGATTTGGCTATGTGGAATTGGAGTCCACCGGGGAAGTGGTTGCTTACGGAGATAAGTGAAGATCAACTAATGGCTCTAAGGTACACCCCATGGAGAGTTTATGGGGACCCCAGCAGTAAAGAAATCAATGAGGAAGTGTTCTCAAAGTGGTACCAACTGATGCTTGATGTTGTCAAAGAAAAACAAAGAATTCCTAGAACTCTGCTAGATAAGTACTCTCATCAAGTATGGTTCGACATCTCACACAACCACACATGGATCAGACTGTTAGAAGTGTTTTCATTGATGGCAAAGGAAAAAATCAGAAGCAAAGGAGAAGACAACAGGTCTTTGGTGAATGGTATAGTAACATTTACAGGGAGCATGAGAAGAATAGAGGGAGAGTTTATTTACAGAGACAGGGCAGCAAAAAGAGAAGCAAAGCAGCACAAAAGAGACAACATAGATGGCAAAGGAGACAGGCGGAAGAAGATTGTTGAGATGAAACGGTCGAGTAGTAGAGGTGGAGACAGATAAAGGAGGCAAAACCAGAGGAGGCAGAGCAGAAGAGGCAGAGATAGAGAATACAGAGGCAGAGATGAAACAGTCGAGCGACAGAGGTAGAGGCAGAGCCGTTAACAAACCAACAGTGAAATGATTGCAGGAGATGAAAAATCGTGCAGAAAGGGCGGAACCGAGGCTCTGTGTATAAGGGGTAATAAAAATGTAACGCAAGTGTTAAACCTTATGGTAGCGTTGTATTAACATAACATTGAAACAAGGTTCATATATTAAAGTGCTGAAGAAATAAGAAATGAAACTTTTAAACAGAGATTATACGTATATGTATATAACGAAGGCGCAAAGTTTTTGTTGGAGCGGAACCATGACTATAAGCGGAACCCTGAACATGAAAAGTAAAACTGGAGGGCCACAAAACTAGTGGGTTCGCGTGTTGGTTGAAGTGGTAAGCAATATTTCCAAAATGAACGCGATATATGTCATTGAAGGACACGTGTACTCAGGAAGTTTTGTAAAACAACTTTTTTCGTGCAAATTTGAAGTGTTAAACCTTGTACCAATAAAAAACGTGAAAACCATTAAGAATCGTTGGATTGAGGTTGGAGGAGCGATGAGCTCACAACTGTCGATTGAAGAGGTGTATTAACTAGTGGGGCCATATGTAATGTGGGCTCCATGGAATGGTTGTGTATTAAAATTTCACGTTGGGTTTAGTTATAAGTTGATTGATGATTTGAATGAAATGATACAAAGGGTGTGGACCTATAGCAATTTATATAATGTGGATATGTTATAATGATATGGCTGAGGGTTAACATATCGGGCTGTGTTGTATAGTTCGGCTTTTATGTTATGATATACCGAATATTGGAGCATAAACCAAAGTTAAACCTTGAATGAGGATGTGGGCCCAAAACGTCACTGCTACTATATATATTAGTGCGATGGTTTAACCAAAGTATAGAAGATGATGCGACCGACTATGTGTTAACAAGTGCATATGAATTCTGTTCAAATATGAAGTGTTAAGTGTTGTGTGAAATATTTTATGCCGGAGAAACCTTAATACTTCTTTGGAAATGAAAATGTGAGCGTTAATATGGTAATACGAGTGGATAAGGCGCTGGTGCCCAGCTGAAAGTATGTTGAATGATCGGAGCTCAAATATGAAATAAACTAAGAATGGAGACTTTGGATTAATAGACTCCTATGTATATATATACATAGTCTTATATTGAACAATACGAATACTTTATATCGAGACTAATGACCGAAAACCTTAGATGTAAGGCTTGACAGTGTGTGCAGCGCTCTATATACGAAGAGTTTATTAACTTTGTGGGACCCTCACCAATCGCATCGGAGAAACTTGGCAGTGGAACATGTTAACAAAAGTTGCGATTGTGATTGAGTTCCAGACCCGATATGTTTTAAACGATGATTCATATATGTTTGAGTTCCGACATCAAAGTGAACAGTGTTACATCGCATCGGAGCGATTCATCAAATCGGCACATCAAAGTGAAGAGTGTTACATTGCATCGGAGCGATTCATCGCATTGGCACATCGAAGTGAACAGTGATTGATCGCATCAGAGAAGGAGCAAAGCATCAGAACATATAAATGGAAGTTGCGATTGCGATTAATCGCAATTAGAAGTATTCGAGAGGTGATACATCGCATTGGAGAATAGAGCAAGTTCGGTGAGTGTGCCTGTAAGGGAATTTTATGTATTAAAATGATCTTTTATCATTATATCGCCGAAAGTTACTTAAGTTATATAACAAGACTGTGCATATGTTAAAAAACACCTTATTATTATTATGCCGAGAATTGATTTGCATTATATGAAAAGTGCAGTTACATACATGCAGGAGTTACACAACAAAAATGAACAGAAAGGCATACAGAGAAGAAAAAGACAGACACAGTCACAGAAAAGACAAATACGCAATGATCCAAGAGGTTGAATGAGTTGAGCTGGAGTTCTCATTGTAATTAAATGTAAATGTTTTAATTGGTTTATATTGTTTGTGATGCATTGACAAGTCTTTGAAAGAGAACAAAAATCCCACTGTAATGTTAACATTAGTAAATACATTTATATTTTTCTGAGTGAGCTGGAAAAGAAATGAGAAGGCAGAAGGCTAAGAGGTACGACTATCCATTTCGAATTCCCTGAGGAATACAAAAAATCATAAGGAAATATATTTAAATAATATCACCTTGATATGCATAGAAAGGTTAGAGAATGCAGAGTATGGAAAATTGAGGTAGAGAAGATAAGGAAGAGAGGAGAAGAAAGAGATGCTACAGAACAGAGCTGATATCTGAGGTAAATCAACAAATATTTTCTTTTGATTGAATGAGGAAGTTGGAGCTTCCATGTCAAGTTGAAGCTTGATAGATGTTAGTTGTAGCTAATTGAGGTTGGAGCCTCCTGTAGGTTGGTGCCTGCAGAAAATCGGTGGTGAGAGGAAGTTGGAGCTTGCCTTTGCATCACAACAATAATAAGATGTGGTTTTATCCCTTTATGGGTTTCCACTTATATCTGCTGTCTGTGTGTGTGTTGCCTATGTGTTGATATGATCTACCCAATCTTCTTAATGTTTGCTGCTCTCATAATAAGTTTGGTGTCACATTAATTTAATACTTGCTGCAACATATTAAGACTATTCACATATTAAAGTTGGTTATAAAATTAAGCTGTAAATAAGTTTGATGAAAAATTTAAAAAGCTTATGTATGTGTTAAACTGATTCACCCCTCCTCTCAGTTTAACCAAGGATTCAACGATTGGTATCAGAGCCAGTTCCTTTTGTACCAGTTTAACCACTGAAAGGAGATCATAGGTCCCCAATATGGCTAGTCAAGAAGGAAGCTCAAGCAATAAAGCCCCTTTTTTCACCGGTGCTAATTATGCCTTCTGGAAAATCAGAATGAGAGCATACATAATGTCTCTAGGAATAGAGGTTTGGGTTTTTGTGGAATTTGGATATGCCCCAAAGTCAACTGACCCAGAGAGAGAAGCTAAACAAGAATTTGTAGCAAATGCAAAGGCCATGAATGCAATCTTAAATGGACTATGTGAGGCTGAATTTATCAAAGTAATGCACAGCAAGACTACCAAAGATATGTGGGATACTCTTGAAAACATCCATGAGGGAAATAAAAAGGTAAAGACAACCAAAATTCAAGTTTATAGAGCTCAGTTTGAAAATTTAAAAATGAATGATGATGAAGATGTTGGCAGCTTCTTCTTAAGAGTTGCAGAAATTGTTAACAATATGAAAGCTCTTGGAGAAAACATACTAGAAAGTGTAATTTTACAAAATATTCTAAGATCTCTTCCACCCAGTTTTAACCCCAAGGTGTCTGCAATAGAAGTAAAAGCTGATTGGGAAACCTTGACCATGAACCAGTTACTTGGAAATCTTACAGCCTATGAGATGAGACTCCCACAGAAGAAGCCAAGTGCAAGGGAGGCAACTTTTAATACGAAAAAGAAGAAAGAAGAAAATGAAGATATATGTTCTTGCTCTGATGAAGAAGAGGCCAAGTTTGTCAAGAAACTGGACAGAGGCTCAGGTAAATATAAAGGTAAACTTCCATTCAAATTCTTTAACTATGGAAGAGTTGGACACTATGTTGCTAAGTGTCCTCATAAGAAAGCAAGGAATCAGGTTCATGAATCAGAAAAAACTACATCAAAGAACTGGCAGAAAGGAAAGAAATTCAATAGAAAATCTTACTATGTTCAACAAGACAACAGTGCATATGAAGACTTAGATGAACCCTCAAGTGAAGAAGGAACCTCTGAATTCTTATTGATGGCCATAGAAGAACTTGAAGGACTCCCGTTAGAAGATGAATAAGAAGGCGAAGTTGACCTTGAGGGGGAGCTAAGAAGTGCCTTGGAGGAGATTGAAAAACTCAAATTGAAGTGCAGAAAACAAAAGGACATTCTACTCAAGTATGTAAGAGAAGAGCAAAATTCAGGAGTCCTGATGCAGCTGAAGGTAGAGCTTGAAGAAGCCATGAAGATAGAAGACATGTTACTTAAGCAAATCAAGGATAAAACTCAGGAACAAGAGAAGATGGAAGAAGAAGTAGTATGTCTGAGGAAGAAATTAGAAAATGATCAAAGGAAAGTATCTATAAATTCTTCTCAAACAACAAGCTTTGGTAAGTTGAACGAAATTCTAGATGCTCAAAGATCTCCTCTGATAAAGACTGGGATAGGCTATGAAGGAGAATCAAGTAAAAGCAAAGAAAAATAAAACAAAAATATTATTTTTGTCAAAGCAAAGAAGGCTGATGAAGCAGCTCAAATAATTCCTACAAAAGAAGAAACATGTAATGAGGGAGACATAAACCAGAAGAAACCTCTAATAACGAAGAATGAAATAAATACTAAGACAACAAAAAAAGGCTCATATACCCCTGAGTATGTCAAATTTGGAAGCCAACAAAGGAGATTCTTCCCTCCTATGAAAAATGCCACCTGTTATGCCTCCCACAAGCTGGGACACTTTGCTACATATTGTCATACAAGGAGGAGTAATTCAAACCAACAAAAGATGCAAACAATGAAGAAATTGTCTCATGAAAACAAATGGAGAAGACAACCTCACATCAGGTATGAAAATTGTTTCTATGGTTACTGTTTTTATTGTAAGGAATTTGGCCATAAAATCATTGAGTGTAGAAAATATGGACAAAGATTGATGTACAACACCTCAAGGAGGTTTATGAATCAAGGAGATTTTACTCATACTCACAATTCTACAAAAATTATGATCAAATGCTGTGTATGCAATAAAATTGGACATATGCCTTCCAAATGTCCTCTCAGAGGATGTGGTTCATCATCTCACAAAAATTTCCAAACAAAAAGATGCTTCCAGTGGAAAAAAAAGGTGAACAAATGTGACCTGGCTCTAACTGCTCAAGACCTGAAAAGCCAATGGTATTTGGATAGTGGCTGCTCAAAACATATGACTAGAGACATAAGCAAACTTATAACTTTTAATGAAAAGAAATCTGGCAATGTTACTTTTGGCAATGATAAAACAAGAAAAATCAAAGGAAAAGGCTCAGTCAACCTAGATAATGGCAGAGGAAAGGACCAAGATGTACTATTTGTAGATGGGCTGAAAGAAAACTTGCTGAGTGTCAGTCAAATGTGTGATAAAGGCTGTGAAGTTCTTTTTAGAGCACAAGATTGTGAAGTCAGATCAAGCACCACATGTAAGACTCTGCTCAAAGGTGTTCGAACATAGAGTAATTTTTACATAGTGAAAGAGGAAGATGAAGCATGCCATCTTAGCAAACTTGAGGAGTCATGGTTATGGCATAGGAGATTGGGACATCTCAGCGTCAATCATATCATCAGACTGAGCAAGAAGAAAGCTGTTAGAGACATGCTAGAAATAAAAAGGCCTTCCAATACCATATGAAAATCCTGTCAATTGGGCAAATAGACCTGCACATCCTTTAAGGCCAAAGATGAGTTATCAACAAGAAGACCACTCCAGCTTGTGCACATGGACCTGTGTGGACCTGCAAGAACTAAAACACCAAGTGGAAAATCCTACTTCATGCTGATAATAGATGATTTCTCTAGAATGACATGGGTTGCATTTCCGAAGAATAAATCAGAAGCACTGGAGAAATTCAAGATATTCAAAGCATTAGTAGAAAATCAAACATGATGCAAGCTAAAATGCATCAGATCAGACATAGGAGGTGAATTCACAGATTATGACTTTGTAGACCTATGCAATGAACATGGGATAAAGCAACAATTTACTATTGCAGGGACACCTCAACAGAATGGAGTAGCAGAGAGACAAAATAGGTCTGTAAAACAAATTGCCAGAGCCATGATGCAAGAGAGTAATATTCCTCAAACCTTCTGGGCAGAAGCAGTAGACACAGCCGTGCATATCCTAAACAAAGCTCATTTAAGGCCAAGCAGTGACAAGACTCCCTATGAACTTTGGCATGGTAAACCAACTTCAATCAAGCACTTTAGAATCTTTGGAAGCAAGTGTTACATAAAGAATAATGATGAAAATTTGGGGAAATTTGATGCAAGAGTAGATGAAGGGAAATTTCTGGGATATGCATCCAAGAGTAAAGGGTACAGGTTCTACAACAAGACTCTTCGAAAAATTGTAGAAAGCATTGGCGTAAGATTTGATGAAGAACTTCCAAACAAGACAAGAAGTACAGACTACAACAGTCTTTCATACAATCATGAAGAAGAAAACCAAGATGGTGATGAAACAAGCAAGACAACAGAAGATGTTGAACTCAGCTCGAAAGCCCCCTCAAGATACACTCAAAAGAACCATCCGGAAGATCAGATCATTGGAGACAAGAGTGTAGGAGTCCAAACAAGAAGGCAGCTAACTAAACAGACAAAAGAAGTATACATAGCCATGTTATCACAAATAGAGTCCAAGAAGTTTGCAGAAGCCAGTAAAGACAAGTATTGGGTGAATGCTATGAATGAAGAATTGGACCAAATTGAGAAGAACAATACCTGGGAACTAGTTCCTAGACCCATTGAGAAAAATGTCATAGGCTCAAAATGGGTATTCAAAAATAAAATGAATGAGCAAGGACAGGTAATCAAGAATAAATCCAGACTTGTTTGCAAAGGATATTCACAAATCAAAGGACTTGATTACGATGAAACATTTGCCCCTGTAGCCAGAATGGAAGCTATCAGAATGTTTCTGGCCTTTGCATACTACCAAGACTTCAAAGTATATAAAATGGATGTGAAATCTGCATTTCTAAATGGAGATCTAGAAGAAGAAGTATACATGGAACAACCAAAAGGTTTCTCATTAACAGAAAAAGAAGACTATGTGTGCAGACTAAAGAAGGCTCTATATGGACTAAAACAAGCTCCTCGTGCTTGGTACTCAAGGCTAGATAAGTACTTGCAAAAACAAGGCTTTAAGAGAGGAGGAGTAGACAACAATCTATACATAAAAGCCCATGAAAATGAACTCCTGATTGTTGTAGTATATGTTGATGACATTATGTTTGGAAGCAACAAAGATGAGCTAGAAAAAGGATTTGCTGAAGATATGAAATCAGAGTTTGAGATGTCTATGATTGGAGAGCTCACTTTCTACTAAGGACTTCAAATTTAGCAAAAGAACACAGGTACATTCATCTCACAGGAAAAATACTTAAAAGAGATGTTGAAAAAGTTCAAAATGGAAGACTACAAACCTGTGTCAACTCCCATGATCACTGGATGCAAGTTATGTGCTAATGATGAATCTGCTGATATAGATCAAAGAATTTACAAATCCATGATAGGAAGTCTGCTGTACCTAACAACATCAAGACCAGACATTATGTTGGTAGTAGGAATTGTGGCTAGATATCAAGCAACACCTAAACAAAATCACCTTCTAGCAGTCAAAAGAATATTCAGATATCTACAAGGAACTGCACAGTATGGACTTTGGTATCCAAAAGGCAAAAGCTTCACTTTGATAGCATACACAGATGCAGATTGGGCCAGCTGTGTGGATGATAGGAAAAGCACAAGTGGAGGTGCATTCTATCTGGGAGAAATTCTGGTGGCATGGCTAAGCAAGAAACAAACATTTATTTCTCTATCTATAGCAGAAGCATAATGCATAGTAGCAACAACATGTTGCACACAAGTCATGTGGATGAAGCAAACCCTCCAAGACATGAAGGTAAGCATTGATGAACCTATCTCTATCAAATGTGATAATACAAGTGCTATAAGCATATCAAAAAATCCCGTGCTTCATTAAAAAACTAAACATATTCCTATCAAGTATCATTTTCTCAGAGAACAAGTAGCTCAGAAGGTAGTAAAGTTGGAATATGTGCCAACAAAATAATGGACAGTAGATATATTTACCAAACCTCTTTCTAGAGGACTATTTGAGTATTTGAGAGATAGACTAGGGGTAGTATCTGTAGATGCTACTGTCTGATATGAAGAGAAAGAATTGTTTTAGGGGGAGAATAGAAACGAAAATATCATTCTAGGGGGAAATCAGTTAGCAAGGAAAGCATGAAACAGGTCCTCAATATCAGAGCAACATGGATGAGATTTAAAATAACACTGGGAAATGAGCAACCCCTTGCCATTGATGTCAAAGGGGGAGGAAGAGAAAGCAACAGAAGAAAGGGTCCTAAAAGGAAAGCAGAGGAAGCATATTGCCATCAATGCCAAAGGGGGAGACTGTTAGAAGTGTTGTCATTGATGGCAAAGGACAGCGACAGAAGCAAAGGAGAAGAAAGTAGGTCTTTGGTGAATGGTATAGTAACATTTACAGGGAGCATGAGAAGAACAGAGGGAGAGTTTATTTACAGAGACAGGGCAGCAAAAAGAGAAGCAAAGCAGCGCAAAGGAGACAACATAGATGGCAAAGGAGACAAGCAGAAGAAGTCTGTTGAAATGAAACGGTCGAGCAGCAGAGGTGGAGACAGAGAAAGGAGGCAGAGTAGCAGAGGCGGAGACAGAGAATAAAGAGGCAGAGATGAAACAGTCGAGCAACAGAGGTAGAGGCAGAGTCGTTAACAAACCAATAGTGAAATGATTGCAGGAGATGCAAAATCATGCAGAAAGGGCAGAACTGAGGCTCTTTGTATAAGGGGTAATAAAAACGTAACGCAAGTGTTAAACCTTATGGTAGCGTTGTATTAATATAACATTGAAACAGGGTTCATATATTAAAGTGCTAAAGAAATAAGAAATGAAACTTTTAAACCGAGATTATATGTATATGTATATAACGAAGGCGCGAAGTTTTTGTTGGAGCGGAACCATGATTATAAGCGGAACCCTAAACATGAACAGTAAAATCGGAGGGACACAAAACCAGTGGGTTCACGTGTTGGTTGAAGTGGTAAGAAGTATTGCCAAAATGAACATGATATATTTCATTGAAGGACATGTGTCCTCAAGCGTTTTTGTAAAACAACTTTTTTCGCGCAAATTTGAAGTGTTAAACCTCGTACCAATAAAAAACGCGAAAACCATTAAGGATCGTTGGATTGAGGTTGGAGGAGCGATGAGCTCACAACCGTCAATTGAGGAGGTGTATTAACTAGTGGGGCCATATGTAATGTGGGCTCCATGGAATGGTTGTGTATTAAAATGTCGCGTTGGGTTTAGTTATAAGTTGATTGATGATTCGAATGAAATGATACAAAGGGTGCGGACCTATAGAAATTTATATAATGTGGATATGTTATAATGATATGGCCAAGGTTTAACATATCGGGTTGTGTTGTATAGTCTGGCTTTTATGTTATGATATACCGACGATTGGAGCATAAACCAAAGTTAAACCTTGAATGAGGTTGTGGGCCAAAAAAGTCACTGTTGCTATATATATTAGTGCGATGGTTTAACCAAAGTATAGAAGATGATGCGATCGACTATGTGTTAACAAGTGCATATGAATACTGTTCAAATATGAAGTGTTAAGTGTTGTGTGAAATATTTTATGCTGGAGAAACCTTAATACTTCTTTGGAAATGAAAATGTGAGCGTTAATATGGTAATATGAGTGGAGAAGGCGTTGGGGCCCAGCTGAAAGTATGTTGAATGATCAGAGCTCAAATATGAAATAAAATAAGAATGGAGACTTTGGATTAATAGACTCCTATGTATATATATATACATAGTCTTATATTGAACAATACGAATTCTTTATATGGAGACTAATGACTGAAAACCTTAGATGTAAGGCTTGATAGTGTGTGCAGCGCTCTATATACGAAGAGTTTATTAACTTTGTGGGACCCTCACCAATCGCATCAGAGAAACTTGGCAGCGGAACATGTTAAAAAAAGTTGCGATTGCGATTGAGTTCCAGACCTGATATGTTTTAAACAATGACTCATATATGTTTGAGTTCTGACATCAAAGTGAACAGTGTTACATCGCATCAGAGTGATTCATCGCATCGGCACATCAAAGTGAAGAGTGTTACATCGCATCGGCACGTTGAAGTGAACAGTGATTGATCGCATCAGAGAAGGAGTAGAGCATCAGAACATATAAATGGAAGTTGTGATTGCGATTAATTGCAATCGGAAGTATTCGAGAGGTGATACATTGCATCGGAGAATAGAACAAGTTCGGCGAGTGGGGCCGTAAGGGAATTTTATGCATTAAAATGATCTTTTATCATTATATCGCTGAAAGTTACTTAAGTTATATAACATGATAGTGCGTATGTTAAAAAACGCCTTATTATTATTATGCCGAGAATTGATTTGCATTATATAAAAAGTGCAGTTACATACATGCAGGAGTTACACAACAGCAATGAATAGAAAGGCATACAGAGAAGAAAAAGACATACACAGTCACAGAAAAGACAAACACGCAGTGATCCAAGAGGCTGAATGATTTGAGCTGGAGTTCTCATTGTAATTAAATGTAAATGTTTTAATTGGTTTATATTGTTTGTGATGCATTAGAAAGTCTCTGAAAGAGAACAAAAATCCCACTATAATGTTAAAATTAGTACATACAGTTATATTTTTGTGTGTGAGTTGGAAAAGAAATGAGAAGGTAGAAGGCTAAGAGGTATGGCTATCCATTTCGAATTCCCTGAGGAATACAAACAGTCATAAGGAAATCTCTATAAATAATATCACCTTGATATGCATAGAAAGGTTAGAGAATGCAGAGTATGGAAAATTGAGGCAGAGAAGATAAGGAAGAGAGGAGAAGAAAGAGATGCTACAGAAAAAAGCTGATATATGAGGTAAATCAACAAATATTTTCTTTTGATTGAATGAGGAAGTTGGAGCTTCCCTGTCAAGTTGAAGCTTGATAGATGTCAGTTGTAGCTGACTGAGGTTGGAGCCTCCTGGAGGTTGGTGCCTACAGAAAATCAGTGGTGAGAGGAAGTTAGAGCTTGCCTTTGCATCACAACAATAATAAGATGTGGTTTTCTCCCTTTATGGGTTTCCACTTATATCTGCTGTCTCTGTGTGTGTTTCCTATGTGTTGATAGGATCTACCCAATCTGCTTAATGTTTTCTGCTCTCATAATAAGTTTGGTGTCACATTAATTTAATACTTGCTGCAACATATTAAGACTATTCACATATTAAATTTGGTTATAAAATTAAGCTGTAAATAAGTTTGATGAAAAATTTAAAAATCTTATGTATGTGTTAAACTGATTCACCCCCCCCTCTTAGTTTAAATGAGGATTCAACATAGACTTGACTGTGTTGGGGCCGACACTGACGGAGGAAGATTTCCACACAAAAGTTTCCTCTTGGCCAAGAGTAGCAGAAGAAAGCAGAGACATGGAGCGTAAATACTCTTTTGATGCTATGCTTTCACACCCTCTACCAGGAGAAATGCCAGCATAAACAACTCACAATATATCACATTTTCAAATCCATTCGTTGATGCAGAATTTGGATACACATGGAAAAGATTTCAATGAGGTAATGGGAAGTATTGCAGCAAAGTCTGCTAAATTTACTTCATTTTCTGAATTTCAAGCATTTAATTTAGGGTCGCCATCATTGAAAACTCCAGTCCTTACGGTTCTCCCCTCCACCACTCTCCATTCACATTCACAGCCAACCATTGCCCCATTTCACAAGACTAAGGAGACAAAACCATCCATCCCAAAACCTAAAGGGAAGAGATTCAGAATTCTGAGGTTCGATCAGGTAGTAGATCTGACAGAGGAGGACCCTGTGTAGCAGATAACCACAGGAATACTGATCATCGAAGAACCAGAAATAGGCACTCAAACCTCCCCCATCATACCACAACCCAACCCTTCATCCTCACAAAGTGTACCGGCTTCCTCATCGCCAACTACACAAAATTCATTAGGGCATACCTAAAATGCTTCTAAATATCATTCGGCCCACATTGCATCCACTTTCGCCACTATTTATGATGCAATACCCACATGCACGGTAATGGATATCAACGGAGAGGCAGAGGTTAACTCAGGTATGACACATGTAATAAAGGTTAACTCACCTACGATAGAACCATGGACCTTTTTAAATTTACTCATTCATACTGATCTACCCATTTCTGAGGACACATCCAACAATACTTCGCTTAATCCATTTCAGCAGTTGATTCGGGCATTACAACTGTTCCTACCTACTCACCTACCCCCCCCGCTAGCTTCCATACCACCCAAACCCCAACTGTTATGCTGAGTCAACCCAATTCTCCACAAGGTCAATCTAACCCCTCCATTTCTAGTGGTTAGTCGCTTAAAGAAAGGAATCATAGTCCATAAATGACGAGCAATGGAGATCTTCACACTTGGGGACCCGACCAACTTTTCATTTTCATATAGGCAACAACTTGACAAGAAAAGACCCTTCACATTGACCTTATTCAGAGGTGTGAGTAGAAACATCAATAGGTTACAATGCTCACTGATGAGTGCAATGAATTACAACAAGAAAGGGAAAGAATTTAACACAAACTCAACCAAATCACTGAAAACTTCCAGGAGCTTTGGCTGACCATCACTAATGTAGTTGAAGCCACACCCACAGCTATGTGGGCTTGCCCAGTAGTGAAATGCTCCATTCACATAAAAAAAACAAGTGTGAGTCTGGGCAATACAAAACATGATCTCCAGTAGGCCCTCACACTTAGACCTGCACTATAGGATCCCTCTATAGTGTATGCGGAGAAGATAACACAGAGACAGGAGCAAATGAGTAAGCTTGAGGAGACACTAGGGAACACTGCTACGAAAGCATACAATCTGCTCCAGCAAATTCATGAATGCTCGAGCTCAATAACAATCATTCGGGGAATTTTGAGGTCTAAAATGGGCCTCCTAAGGAAATTATAAAATATTAGTGGAAATAATAAAAAATATTTGATTACATCATCAAATTTTAGAGGGAAAAAAGAAAAAACTACTTTTTCAACTTATCTCCCAAAGTTTTTTCTCAAATTTTGAGCGGGAGTACTCGTCGGATGAAAAATTTAATTCCTCATCCAAGGAGTACCCATGTTTCAAACTTCCGATGGGTCCTGCTACATGAAAAATGAGAAATACATGAAAAATTTGATTGTAATCACGTTTTTTTTTTATGTATTTCTTATTTTTTGTGTAGTAGGGTCCATCGAAAGTATGCAACATGGGTAATCCTTCGATGAGGAATTAAATTTTGCATCCAATGAGTATTCCCACTTGAAATTTGAGTAAAAAATTTTGGGAGATAAGTTGAAAAAGTAGTTTTATTATTTTATAATCTTTTAATCTTTTTACCCTTTTACTTAAAAAATGGTGAATCATCCCCCATGGTTGACATCATCATCTTGAATCCCATTGGTTCTTATAAATTTTATTTTTGTTGTACATTTTTCTTAGGAGGCCCATTTTAGACCTTAAAATTCCCCTAATGGAAGGTGCAACCTGTTTCAGAACAATTTCAGAAACTCTTTGTTGAGATAAAAGGGACAACTGATCTAGCCAGTCGCATTCAGCTATACGATCAGATCGATGCACTGCATCTACAGATACAAAAAACTGAAGGAAAGACAACAAGGAAAAAGTAGCTCCTCCGAGACCTCAGGAAGCTAGTTAAACAGAAGGCAGAGACCATACATCAATTGGTTTTCGAAGCAGACCCCAAGTTTGGTGCAGCTTTTATGGACCTTCCCAAGCCAATTGACGCCACACATGCCGACAAGGCGGTAAGTGAAACATACTCCATGATGAAAACATGGCAAGAAGAAATCAATGAGTTCATTGAGCTCATAACAGAAGCTATGAAAATGGTTCTAGAGTTGGGGCCTTTGTTAGAATATGGGGAACCAGAACAGATGGAGTTGGAGAAGGAGACAACTGAAGAGGGTTAGCCCAAGACATCAGTCGACGGTCAACTGGGGAACGCAACAGTGGGAGAAAATTGACTTGGAATGAGTCAATAGCTTGTGGTTGGGGTATTTTGGTGCCTTTGTTTTGAGTAAGACAATTTTGGGTTGCAGATGACTAAGTTGCCGGAAGAACAGGTGGTAGAGAGCCAGTATGAAAAGAAAGTAACCATTGCGATTTGCGGAGAATAGACAGACAAGTGGCAGAGCATAGACAAGCAACAACACAGATGGTAGGAACAAGGGACATTGAACAAAAATAGAGACTCCCAGAGGCAGAGTCAATCGTGGAAGAAGAAAAGAAGTAGCAGAGTGAAACAAAACAACTGAGTGAAGAAGGGGCGAAGACTGACAGTGCCAGTCGACGAAGGTAGATAAGTAAGGGAAAAGAGAGTTCGCTCAGTGATCTTCGGGTGGGGAACTGTTTGGGAGAAGAGATTGAGTTTTGTTTCCTGGAGCTCTGCAAAGCATAGGATGTATTATGTATATTATGTTGAACTCTGCGGAGTATGATATGTATTGAGCTGATGATATAATATAATAGAGTAGTGTTGTGTTGTGGATTATAATATGTGTATGACAGATAGTTTCTAAGATGAATGATCGGTGATTTCAAAATTTTTTATATCCTTATTGATAAATGTTAAATGGTAGGTTATCTTTTTAATAATGTGTAGCAAGAGTATTTATGCATGAATCTAATGTTTGGATTGTCGTTAGATAGTTTCTCTTTGGTAGTATGGTGCTAGCTCTCTCATCTTAGTAAGGTCACGACATGCCTCAAGTGAGGTTCCTTGCACTTCTCGAGCAGGGTGAAAATGCTGGTGTTGTCCTAGACTACAACATAATCTTGTTGGCCCCGATCCTGAACCTTGGTCTTTCCCACAAGTCACCCTTTTTCACCAACAGGCCCCCTAGGGCAGAACAAAAACCCTAATTCACACCTAAGAGAGAGAGATAGTCTAAAATTTAGGTCTTATTCATTTGATTTTATTTTCTCCTTCTTTCCTTGTCTCTTTGCTCTTATTTTGTCCTCTTTCTATTGCAGGTCAAACTTGTTGTGAGTGAGTGCTGAATGAGGTTGAAGTTCCTTCTATAAATAGGCTTCTTGTGAGGTCGAATTACCCCTCTCTAGGTTGACTAGTTTCTAGTAGGGTTGACTTGTGCTGGGAGGCATATTTTGACTTTCTTGACTCAAAATAAATTCTTTTACATGTTAAATCTCTCCTGAATGGGTCTTATATACATGACATTAACTCTCTTGACTCATGACAATAATTCTTATGACATGAAAAACCCTAGAAGCATGAAGAACATGCTTAACCTAGAATACAAATCAAAAGAAGCATGAAACCAATGCTATAAACTAATAAATTTTATTTCTTATTTTTCTTGTTACATAAGATATACACATTGACATGAATACAATGACAACTATAAAGACCAAAACTAGTTAAATTTTCCAACACTCTCTCCTTAAATAGGGAGGTATTCATAATTGTACAACCAATTATTCTCAAACTAAAGAATTAAAATAAGAAAAGTCAGATTGGTAAGCCATATTTAAGCATCAACATTATGACCAAGATTTTCAACATAGTAAATCCTCAACTTGACAATCAGAATCTGGATTGGGGGCAAAAATTTGCTAAAAAATCAAAGTTCTCAGAATTGCTCCAAACCAGAATTACGGGATAGGTATCATCGCCAGGAATCCAGCACACTTCGTTTCAATCAAAACAGATTCTGTATGAGGAAGATAGATAATGTTGTTCATTTTAATGAACAACTAAATTTTTTGCAGAAAAGGACATAGTGGTGACATGGCAGCCTATTTAGCAAAAAAAGGATATTTTGGGAATATTCCTTCAAATCACCCAATGAAACTATGCCAAGTGTCAAGTTGTGGTTATTTGTAGAAGTGGGTGAATTGTTGCAATTTTATTAGATTTGGGAGGAGATAATGGGAAAAGGACACATGGAAAGCCCGGAGGCTGCCACGTGCCCCCCCCCAAGGCTGAAATTTTTATATGTGTGATGGTCGAAGGTCAGGAGGGAGGAGGTCAGGGTCGACCCCACGACCTCCCCCGCACTAACACAACCAGCTACCAACAAACCACACGATACGACTTAGCATTTAACGGGTGCAACATGTATTTAAGGTTTGAAATATGTTTGGGTGGAAGGATATGGGGGCCATCCTCATCGCATACAACCTCGTGCTCATGACCGTGGTGGAGGGCTTATTCCTTAACAATGAGATTAAGATTTTAAATGCGGATTAAAAAATTTAATATGGGTTAATTAACCCTAATCACTGATTAATGCACTAATCTGATTTTCAATTCAGATTTTTGTTAATTGCACCATTAGTGTGCTAAGATACCAATTAACCCATGTTTAAAATTTAATTAAACCACTCTTATTTTTGTGGAAAAATTGGCCCAATTGCAGCGCCACTTCCACATTTGGCGGTGCTAACTTGAGTTCTCTCCAGATTTGGGGGGGTTTCCTAGGCCATAATTGAATGAGGCATAACTGGAGCATTTTTTGACCAACTTTGGCTAAGAAAGAGTCAATCTTAGATGATTTGGATGCTATGAGCATTCACTTCTGTAAGTGTTTTTTTCACTTTGAATATTAAAGAAACCTAGGGCCACCGGGAGAGGAGGTCATGCCTAGTCCACTTGAAGACAATTTTCAGAGCCAAAAGAGTCTAATTTGAGGTTTTTGGGTCTTCTGAAACCAATGGAGCATGTTGCAGAGCTATTTGAGCACTATAGGTGCATGTAATTTGAGAATTTACCATTAATCCAAGGAGGGCCTAGCCATTAAATCAGGTCCATGGAGATGTAGCCTAGAGGGGGTGAACTTTGTTATCAGCTATTGTGTAATGTGTTTGCTATGTGTTATTTCTATGCAATTGAATTGTTGTAAATGTGTTTTTAACAGCTAATTAGCTCATGAATTTCTCATAAAAACACACAAATTGACACATAAACCCTTTCACAACTTTCTAATTTGAGACGATCCTAAACACATTTATTTTATATTGATGAGGGAGCTAGCACAACAAAACTAGTTTTGCCATATTCAAATCAAGTTTGGTATCAGAGCACAATTTAGCTCATTTTAGCACTGAGATAATTTTCCAAGGTTAGGTAGAGAATTAGCTATTGGTTTTACATTTGTGCAAGGAGAATTTAACTGTGTGCAAGTTTATGTGTGTGAAGAGAAGGTCAAGAGTGAGGAATCAACTCTCAAATCACAACAAATAATATTTTTATGCATTACAAGTGTGATGGTATCTTCATCAAGCATTGTTTCTAATCAATCTTCCTTAGCAACACTCTTTGATAAATAGATTTTGCAGAAGCTCTTCATCATGAATGATATGGTGCAAGAGCTGTATGAAGATAAGAGGTAGAGTAATATACTTCAAGAGTAGATGATTTCCATGAAGGAGGAGAAGAAAGATCTTCTTGAAAAGATGCATGGGATGGAGACTCAACTCCATATTGCAAATGAAAACCTACCAAAGATGCATGAGATGAAGATTCAACTCCATGATGCCAAGGAAACCTTAGACAAGTACGTGCTTGAAAAATAGGTATGCAATTCAAGTTTATCTTCTATTTCCTCTCAAAATGAATGTGTAGGTACTTTTGAAAACACACTAGAGGAATAGGGTCCAAATTATTGATGGAGATGGGCTATGAAGGTAAATAATTAGGCAAACATGCACAAGGCATAGTTGAGCCAATTGTTGTTGAGGAAAGGCCTAGGTATTTGGGTCTTGGTTATGGACAACATGGTGGATAATGCTACAAAGACAAGGAGGCACATGAAGGTGTTCCAAGAAGGACTTTCATTACATGTTCATTACCTCAAGTTTGTGAAGTTTATGTTCATGAGGAATGAAAAAGTTTTACACCCACTTTGCAAGAAGATGCTCATAAGCATGCAACTAATGAGAATGGAAAACAAGAGGATGTTGAAAGCTCTAAAGTCATTGAAGCTATTGTTGGTATTCCAAAGAGAGCCACTACCTCATCAAATTCACCTCCTCAAGAAGGCAACAAAGGTGAATGTGCAAGGCATAAATATGCCTTTAATCAAGTTGCTTTTGATTATGATAAACATGGTAAATATTCACATAAGATGTAGATAACGTTTACATGTTCCTGTTGTGGTTTGAATAACCATACTGTTTCAAGTTTTTGGAAGAAGATAGCCATGAAAATGAAAATTTCAAAACAAAGGAGACAAAAATCCAAAGGTCCATTAGATAATGGAAACCATGTTGAAAAGAAGATGCAATTATTTTGCACTCATTCCCATAAGAAATGTAATATTGTAGACACGTATTGGAATTTGTATCCAACAAGTCATACATGAAATTTGAAGAAGGTGGAAAGAGGCATTGACAAGAATGGAAAAGAGGATTCTATAATTGATGTGGGTTAGGATGATTCACATGATGAAGTGTAGCTAAAAGAAGAGCCATTGAAATGGTTTGGAAAGAGATGGATAGATTTGTTAACCAATTAAGGCATTGCATTTCTTTTGATGATTGATGCAAATTTTTCCTTATTGATGCATTTATTTTCCAAACGAATGCATTTGTTTTCTCTTGAAAGTATGTTTCATGTTGCATGAAGCAAGATTTTGGAAAATTAGAGTTTTGTTGACTCACTTGGATGCAGCAAAAGGTGGAAATTTTGCATGTTGCATGTTTACACCAGGAAGGTGTTTGAAAGTGGAGTATGTTGAGTCACTATTATTGTAGAAAAAATTAACATTTAAGTTATTTAAGTACTATTACATGTCAATGGGAATATTGTACTTGTGAGAGAGAGTTGAGCATTGTATACATGCATGAGAGTGTGTGTGTGAATAGTGGAATTTTGATAGTTTCATTGTGCTTGAACATGCATGAGTGTCGACTTGTGTTGGTCGATTTCATGTTACATGCATGTCATATCGACATGGAAGAGTTGATTTTTTATCTAAATATGAAAGGGAGATGTTGAAGAATTGTTTCATGAGATGTGAAATTCTTTTTGTTTCGAGAGAAGAATCGTCAAGTTATTGAAAAAATCATGGACAATAACTTTTGTATGACTTGAGAGTCAGTTGTTTGAAGATGCATGTTTTGTTGACTTGTGTTTCTTCGATGGTTTGTAAACCAAGATGTAAGTGTACATGGCGATGTTAACATGATGTGACATTTTTTTATTTGAAGGAGCAAAAGGAAGAGGCCGTCAAGTTATGTTCCTGCATGATGTGTTTTTCAGATTAATGGATTTTGCTTGTGACAAGATGTTGTAGGATTTTGGAAGGTCCACTCTTGAGCGAGAAGCTCATGATTAACCTTCATTCTCAAATCATGGCATGAGAAGCATGTTAATACTAGAGGATGTTGGAATCAAGAAGTAGAAAGTGGAAAAGATGCCAAAATTTTGCAGCCAAAACAACAACCATTGTAAACCATTTGATGTGTTGATGCCAAGACGCGAAAGAGATGGAGAATGCATTCTTCCATATGTGGAATTTGGAACCATGGGGGTAAAAAGAATGGTAATTTATTTTCTTGTGATTATTAATTTTGCAACTCATTTCTATAGTTCACTCATATGAGATTAACTTGGAAAAGTGGTTTCCAAGGAGAAGCTTGCATCGAATGCATGTTTGTGCAAAGGAGGAACAAGAATCTCAGTGGGAAGGCCATTAGTCAGCTTTCCAAGCACAGAGGGATCTCTTTGGTACAACAAGGTGTTTAATCAGTCAAAAAGAAGCCAACAAGTGTTGGATTGAGTCAACAAAAAAAGGAAGACATTGGTTGAAGTTCCAAGCCATTTCCAAGACAAGGCATGTCAATGAACACAAGTAGTTATCATGGAGAGTTTTCCACGTAGAATAAAGTTGATAGAACTTGGGAAAGAGAAGAGTATACAACTCTCATCAGATAACCAAATTTTGTGGGTCCAAAAGCCTGTCAGTTGGAAGGAGTGATTGGAATCTAGATTTGGGGCAAATTTTTTTCTAAAAATTCAAAGTTCCCAGAATCACTCCAAACTAGAACGATCAGATAGGTCTCGTTGCTAGGAATCTCGCGCACTTTGTTTCACTCAAAACAAAGTCTTTATGAGGAAGATAGAGCCTATTGTTTGTTTTCCTAAACAACTAAATTTTTTGCAGAAAAGGACAGAATGGTGACATGGAAGCCTAGTGAGAAAAAAAGGATATTTTGGGAATATTCCTTCAAATCGCCCAATGACACTATTCCAAGTGTCAAGTTTTGTTTATTTGTTGAAGTGGTTGAGTTGTTGTAATTTTATTGGATTTGAGAGGAGCCAATGGGAAGAGGACATGTGGAAATCCCAAAGGCTGCCATGTGCCCCCCCCCTCCAAGGCCAAAATTTTTATATATGTCATGGTCAAATTTTATATGGAAGAATATTTTCATAAGGTTTAAACCTTATGTTAAATGGTGCAAAATTTTATTACAAGCGGAAGGGAAGAGGTCAGGGTCGACCCCGTGACCTCCCTCGCACCAATACAACCAACTACCAATAGAGCACGCAATATGAATTAACATGTAACAAGTGCAACATGTATTTAAGATTTGAAATACATTTGGGCGGATGTAATATCCCCAAAAGGGACTGCTTAGCAAGACATGCCTAAAAAACACATTTTTCAGGAATGTGTGCTTCAGCAACCAATATCAGCCCTTGGATTCCTTATATATGATAATCTAAGATCCAAATCCAAGAGGAGATCAGAAACCAAACATACTAGGTGAGGCAAACATGCCTCCCACACCTAGTATGGCTTGATAGATGCCCAATGAGGGGCTGCAAAAATATATAAACACAATTCTAGAGTAAAAGAACTTATTCACTCATGAAATGTGTCAAGAAACACATTATAATCAGTTGATGTTAGATCAGCAACTTGTACTTCATTCTAGGATCCAAAAGTTGGGGAAAAGCAACAATTTATGCCCTAAAAAGGTTAAATTCAGAGATTTACGTAAAAATAAGGGCAAATGATGGTGGGATCCCCTAGATTAGGTCATGTGGGACTCACATACCAAATTTGAGCTAAAAAAATGAATCTAGCTATATTAAACAGATCTCCCACTCCCGTTATGGCTTAAAAATGCCCAAACCCCATGACTTAGCTAATGCAGAATTTTTCGAAGCCTTAAAAACGTATTTTTCAGAGGGTTTATGATGAAATATTTTGGAAACAGAAAATATGGAGTGTATTTCATCAGATCATGAAGAAAAATGGAGTATCAACCTCTTTTACACATTTTGTAAATGACCCGGCAAGGGTTTCCTGAAAGTACAAGTGTAAGAATGATAGATCTGCAGAATATGGATCTGGAAAATTTAGTACAATAAAAATTTATAATAAAATAGTTGAATAATACATGAGATACAAGAAGAATGATGTACAAAGCTTTCTGGGAGAAGGGTTGGCCCTTCCTCCAAGGAACAAGCTTGAAAACAAGGGTATAAACCCTGCTACTGCAACACTGAATGGAATAATGAAGTCCCTACAAATAACTGCATTGGAAGAGATGGAGAATATATTGGCCACATGCCTAGATCTGGATATCAGTCCAAAGTGCTAATACACTCTTCCAGGAGGATAAAAGACTCACTCACTGAGAAGAGGCACTAGTATAATCTAGATATAAGTAGATCTAGTCTCCACTTGCTACAGCTCACTGAAACAAGTAAATCCCAACAAGATTTACACTGTCTAAGGGAGATGGAGCTTGGCCATATGCCTGATAGTGGAAGATAAGTAAAATTCCCTCCAAAATCTACTCAATGGAAGGAGAGAGAATCCCTAAACAGGGAATCCTCACAAGTCTCTACTAAACAGCCAAGAGAACTTGAATTGTCTAAATAGACATAAAAATAAATTATCATCAACAACCTCCTCTTGAGCCTTCCCCTCCCTTTTATAAGATGAGAGCTCTAGAAACCATAAACCACCTTCAAAAATTTAGCTCCTTTCACATGAAGACCCTGCATCTAAAACTGTGCTGATCAACAAGGAGGTTCAATGCATCTGGATAGTGTTGTGATTTGGTCCTATTGACCCAGTCAATCTCCTCAATCCTTGTTCACATACACGTGTATTTTATGGAGGCAGCCCTGATTTGCCTCTGTTCACATTGGGTATTGAATTATTTGATGTTTTTAGGAGTTTACATGTCCTTTACATTTTATTCATCAGTTAAGAAAATCAAAACAAAATGAAATATTCCTATTAGCTTGGGCTAGTTAGGAATATTACAGTCCTACCCTCCAAAAACGTTGCTTGTCCTCAAGAAACTGCAAGGACATAACTGAATGGATTGGGAAAGCATCTTTTACCAAGCAATCACCCATACAAAATGAGTCACCTTCCAACGTGGAAACTCATGAAAGATCTCCTCCACCTTATGCTCCTGCAAAGAAGGTGGGCTGAATAACTGAACATGATAGGCAAGATGGCCTACCCATGCTGCCTTTCTCTCCACTCATAGCAAGTGTAGAGAACATGCTGATTTGTGGCTGCAATCAGATTGCCCTCAAGTGGCAAGAAGGGAAATAGATCTCCAAAGATCCTCTTTCCCATATCATGGATCAAGCTGGCACAAATCACCCCATCCAAAATGAATGGCACATCATCATCATTTGGCATCCAAATCAGAAAAATGCTGAAGGTTACATGATACCAATGGCTCATTAAATGGATACAACGCAATTTACCCAACTGCTGCTTGAGAATGTCATGTGGTAAGTTGTCCTTCAACAAGGTACTAGTTGTGCATGAGTGCTCATCTACTATGTGGTAGTAAAAAACAAGATATACCAGCTGTACATGATCAAAATAACAATATAATGTGCCATACTCTCCTCCTAAAACATCATGATGAGTATGGAAAAATTTCAGCCCATACTCTCTCAACAATAGCCATAGCAACAAGGACTCTTGCTGCCTCCTTGCATTATCAAAATGGAGATCATGGAGCAATAATATAGTGATGGACATGTGAGTTGTCTCATCAACAAAGTTCAAGAAAGATCCCTCATACATCATGGGGAAGTTAACCTTCCTCGCAAAACAATGTTCATTCATGACATATATCTCAAACATAAATACATGTGAGCACATGAGACATATCTCAAACAAAAGAAAATATATGGACATAAGATTCAACATATGATGTCCAAACTCTCTTCTTAATAGCCAAAACATCCATGCCTTATTCTTATGCATCCTATCATTGGGACTCAAGGCATGAGGTAAAGAAATAGAAATTTTTGGGTAGTGACCAAACTCACCCAAAAACAACCAGCGCAACCAAGCCTCTTGTTGGCCTGTATCATAGATCTGCAAGGGGTTTGGAACCCTCTTGCTCCATACTACCATCCACCCATCCCAATGGGGTTGATGGATCTCATTCTGCAAATGTTTGGTATCCTCCCAAGGTAGGACACCATGCTCCTCCAACCTTTGAAGAACCTTGCACTCCATGAAATGTTGAAGTGCACCTCCAATGGGATCTCTTAATGAGACCTCCTCCTCATGTATGGCCTTCCAAAACCAATGAGGTCTTGAATCTGCTACATGTAGAAGTCTCTTTTTGAGCTGTGGCATGCTCATTAAGAGAGTGTCATCTAGAGAGGAGAAAGAGTTTCTCATCTCAAAATGTCTACCCTTTGACATCTCTTCCTCCATGGCTTCATGAATGAAGCTGCCATGTGAATGCTCCCATAAGGCATGGGTCCTTTTTTCTTCATCCCTGCCTTTGTACAGCGCAGTGCAAATCTATTGCTATAAACCAGCAGTATGCAAAGATGTGGATCCCTTCATATGATTTGCTGAAATGATAAGAGATGGAAATGCAAGCATACCTTGGTGAGAGGTAGAAGCAAGAGCCCCTTCCTCAACTATATTGTCTTCCTCCACTGCTGAACATGAAGGCTGCTCCTCGAAGGTTGTGACAACATTAGTACAAGGCTCCTCAAGTGGTGGTGAGGGCTCCTCCTTTTTTGATCTCCTACTGTCAAACTTTTTGATCAGCTTTTGAGAAAACTCAACAAGAGTAGACACTCTTGCATGGCTCAAATGGCTGAGCCATCAAATGTTGGCTTCACCTTCTAGGTGCAGCGTTGAGATCTCCATAGCTTCTTTTTCCACTACAGGATGTAGTAGGAAAAATGCTTCTAGCTTCATCACCCACTTTCTTGTTGTAGATGACCCATCAAATGTAGACAATAGAAATCTGTTGCCTTTGATCTCTCTTTTATTGCATGGTCTCTTCTCTTCCTTCATCTGGATGAATTGAGGAAAAGTTAGAGTCTCTTTGAAGGCTCTAGAGTGACACTTGTACTCTATCAAGTACCTACTTATAGTCTCATTTTCTAATTGCTCTTCTTGCTCTTCACTCCCCCTATGAGAATAGGAAGTGCCAGGTCCTTCTTCTTCTTCTTGAAACCTTCTAGAGGTCTCACTGCAGCTTTCTTATTTCTTGTGTTTAACCTCTTTGGAGAGGCTCTTCTTAGATCTGAAAATTGATGAAAGTAATATCATCCTCTCCATAATTTTTTCCTTTTCTTATTCTGATGGCTGGATCTCACAGGCTAAGCCAAAAGATCATGCTTCGATACCACTATAATATCCCCAAAAGGGACTGCTTAGCAAGACATGCCTGAAAAATGCATTTTTCAGGAATGTGTGCCTCATAAACCAATATCAGCCCTTGTATTCATTATATATGATAATCTAAGACCCAAATCCAAGAGTATATTAGAAACCAATCAGACCAGGTGAGGCAAACATGCCTCCCACACCTAGTATGGCTTGATAGATGCCAAATGAGGGGCTGCAGCAATATATAAACACAATGCTGGAGCAGAAAAAATTATTTAGTCATGAAATGTGTCAATAAACACATTATCATCAGTTTATGTCACAACAACAACTCACACTTCATTCTAGGATCCAAAAGTTGGGGAAAAGAAAAAATTTATGCCATAAAAAGGTTAAATTCAGAGATTTAAGTAAAAATAAGGGCAAATAATGGTGGTATACCCTAGCTTAGGTAATTTGGGACTCACATACCAAATTTTAGCTAAAAAAATTGACTCTAGCTATATTAAACAGAACTCCCACTCCCGTTATGGCTTAAAAATGCCCAAACCCCATGACTTAGCTAATGCAGAATTTTTTGAGGCCTTCACAGCGTATTTTTCAGAGGGTTTATGATGAAATATTATGGAAACAAAAAATATGGAGTGTATTTCATTATATCATGAAGAAAAATGGAGTATAAACCTCTTTTACACATTTTATAAATGACCCGGCAAGGGTTTCCTGAAAGTACAAGTGTAAGAATGACAGATCTACAAAAATATGGATCTAGAAAATGCAGTAAAATAAATATTTATAAGAAAATAGATGAATAATACATGAGATAGAATAATAATGATGTACAAAGCTTTCCGGGAGAAGGGTTGGCCCTTCCTCCAAGGAGCAAGCTCAAAAGCAAGGGTATAAACCCTGCTACTACAACACTGAATGGAATAACGTAGTCCCTAAAAATAACTGCACTGGAGGAGATGGAGAATATATTGGCTACATGCCAAGGTCTGAATATCATCCCAAAGTGCTAATACACTCTTCCAGGAGGATAAAAGACTCACTCACTGAGAAGAGGCACTAGTATAATCTAGATCCGAGTAGATCTAGTCTCCACTTGCTGCAGCTCATTGAAACAAGTAAATCCCAACAAGATTTATGCTGTCTAAGGGAGATGTAGCTTGGAAATATGCCTGATAGTGGGGAGAAGTAAAATTCCCTCCAAGAGCTACTCAATGGAAGGAAAGAGAATCCCTAAACAGGAAAAACTCACAAGTCTCTGCTAAACAGCCAAGAGAACTCAAATTGTCTAAACATACATAAAAATAAATTATCATCAACAACATCCTCTTGAGCCTTCCCCTCCCTTTTATAAGATGAGAGCTTGAGAAACCCTAAACTACCTTCAAAACTTTAGCTCCTTTCACATGAAGACCCTCCATCTAGAACTGTGATGATCAACAAGGAGGTTCAATGCATCTAGACAATGTTGTGATTTTGTCCTCTTGACCTAGTGAATCTCCTCAATCCTTGTTCACATACAAGCATATTTTATGGAGATAACTCTGATTTTCCTTTTTTCACATTGGGAATTGATTTATTTTTATGTTTTAAGGAGTTTACATGTCCTCCTTTACATTTTATTCATCAGTTAAGAAAATCAAATCAAAATGAAATATTCCTATTAGCTTGGGCTAATTAGGAATATTATAGCGGAAGGATATGGGGTCTAGCCTCGTTACATACAAGTTCACAGTCATGACAGTGGAAGAGGGCTTATTCCTTAATGGTGGGATTAAGATTTTAAATGTGGATTAAAAACTTTAATATGGGTTAATGAACCCTAATCACCAATTAATGGGCTAATTCGATTTTCAATTCGGATTTTTGTTAATTGCGCCATTAGCGTGCTAAGCTACCATTTAACCCATGTTTAAAATTTAATTAAAATGCTCTAATTTTGGAAGGAAAATTGGCGGAGCCCCCAATATCGGCGCCACTTCCACATTTGGCGGTGCTAACTGGAGTTCACTCCAGATTTGGAGGGGTTTCGTAGGCTAGAATTGAATGAGGCATAACCGAAGCATTTTTCGACCAATTTTTGCTCAAAAAGAGTCAATCCTAGATGATTTGGATGATCTGAGCATGATGGTGTAGGTTGCAGGGGTAGAGGAGTACTTATGTAAGTGTTTTTTTCACTTTGAAGATTACAGAAGCCTAGGGCCACCAGGAGAGGAGGTCATGCCTAGTCCACTTGAAGGCCATTTTCAGAGCTAGAAGAGTCTACTTTGAGGTTACTGAGTCTTTTGAAACCAATGGAGTAGGTTTCAGAGCCATTGAATCACTGTAGGCGCATGTAATCAAAGAATTTCCCATTAATCCAAAGAGGGCCTAGCCATTGAAGCATGTCCATGGAGATGTAGCCGAGGAGGGTTGAACTCCGTTATCATCTGTTGTTTGATGTGTTTGCTGTGTGTTATTTCTATGCAATTTACTTGTTGTACATGTGTTTTTAAAAACTAATTAAATAATGAATTTCTCATAAAAAACACAAAACTTGACACATAAACCCTTTCAAAACTTGCTAATTTAAGATGATCCTAAACACATTTATTTTATAATGAGGAGGGAGATAGCACAACAAAACTAGTTTGCCCATATTAATACCAATTGACAAGCTCCTTCTTATACAAGAGAATAATGATGGGAGGATTTACATGAGATACCACACTACATCTACAAGGTACATTCCCCATCTGAATGTTCACTAGGTATGTACTTTAAGGACTATTCTTATCTTGGATTCCCAATCCTCAAAGAATATCGACCCTCTTCGACCACTCTTGTATTGGATACTTGTCCAATCCTCAAAGAGTTTCAATCCATTTCCTATCTTGAATTTTTCTATCCTCAAATAAATCACAAATGCTTATCCAATTCTCCATTCTCCATTCTCCCTCCATGGAATTAACTTATATGAATGCCTGTTAGTCCTAGTCAAGAACATGACATATGAAGTAGATAATACAAATGTGATATCCATCATCACTCCCTCTCAACTAGAGAGTAAAATACTGATCCAGATTTATGCAAGAACGGAAAATAATACACATATAACCATAAATACAAAGGTGTAGTGGAAATAAAACTTCATTTCATTAATATTAAAGAGCTGAAATTTGTTTGCAGAAAGAATAGAAATAAACTACCTAGGGCTATTGTAGCTTATCTCTGAGAAGAGATGTGGTGGCTACAGGCCTCTAAACTGTTTTAGAATGAGATTCGAGGGCCTGTTTACTATTAAGAAACAATGGAAAACCATAAACATTCAAAAACCTAACCCTAGGAGATGAAGCGACAAAACTATGGGTCCCGTTTGGGTAAATTGGTACATCAACTTTCTAGGGACATAACTTTGGAATACGATTTCCGTTTTACATGCACCATATGTCGTTAGAAAGATATATCCGAGGAATAAAAATTATGATGTGACCAACATCAAAGAAAATTACATGTTGGTCTCGGTTTTCCCAAAAAACATCGTTTAGGTCCTCAAAACATCTTCGGAAGTTCAAGATCAGAAAACTGCTAAAAATAGTAAGTTGTGCTACAATTAAGGAAAATTAAAAACTAAAAGAAATAATGGTAGGGCCCCAAGTGGAATAGGTGGGTGGCCACCATTATCCACGTAGATCATTCCTCCCCCCTTAGGAATACATGGTCCCCATTGCATTGAGTTCCTCCCTGAGATGAGGAAAATTCTGCTGAACTTGGTCCCTGGTGAACCATTTGCCTTGGTGCAGGAGTTGGCCAGCTTTGACAACCTGATATAGTTGGATCTTCTGCTGGAAAGTGTTCTTGATTTTCATGTCCATGATACAATCCATGGTGGCCTATTCCATTCAGTTTGTGTTTAACTCTGTTAGTGTGATTTGTTTTGCAATGTCGGAGGTGTCCAGTAGAGGTGGGAAGTAGGGCTGAAGGTGGTATACATTGAATACTGGGTGCATACCAAGGAATGGTGGAATATTAAGATCGAAGGAATTGGTCCCAAAAACCGTGGTGATGGTGTACGACCCATATCAGAATAGGCAAAGCTTGCAGTGGTGTTATGTAGGCAAATCCTCTCTGCGGACAGAGACGATCCCTCTAGCCCTAGGGTGGGTCTAGAAAAAAAGGGACACACTAAAGTGTTGCTTCCTAGTTAATGAATGAACAAGAGACATGGTAGATTTACCTACCTAGAATCAAATGTTGATGTTGTTGTGGAAAGAGTAGTAGCCTCTTGCTCCTGCCTTGGAAAATCACAATCCCTTCACTGTTACGCCCGGGTACCTGCACATAGAACAAGAAACAAGAACAACATACGACATCATAGTTTCACTCATAACTATTAACCAGTCAAAGAGGGATAAACATATGACATTACACAAACATCATAACACAATAGTGGAACCAAAGAGTAGTCATTTATATAAATGAATAGAAGGAAGAGTTACAACCGATGCTTTAACGTCGCAGTCTCCTCCAGCGGGGTTCAAGCGAAGCGCGTCTCAGATGTTTGTTAGGGAATTTGGACAGGATGAAGGCATGGAATCAAGCTTCCTCAACGTAATTCCTTCTTATTCTATCCTCTCTAGTAATTCAGCTATAGTATGTCTAATTCTCCAAGTTCAGCTAGCTTGTACTAAGAGAGATAGTTTCTTTTATATAGGAAAAGAAGGAGGTTGGGATCCCTAAAAGGTGGGAGGGAGTCCTATCCTTTAGGAGAGTTCTAAGGGAGGTGGAGACCACTAAATAAAGGAGGGAGTCCATGGTTGTTTCAGTTCAACCACTCCCAATGATTCATCCTCTAGGTGGTTGGAACGGAACCTCCGCCTCTATTTTTAAAAAACATTCCATAAACAGCTTGGCGCGGGGCGCTTAACTGGGACAGAGCACCAAATGGCACGGGCTCAGTGTTAATTTTCCATCTTGGCACGGGAGTGTAACTGGCTACTTGCGCCAAGGAAAAAACAAGGGTTTTTATAGTCCTACTCAGGGAAATGTCAACAGGAGGAATACTGCTCTCATGTAAAGGGATGTAATGATGGTATTTGCAAGGCATGACACTGCTTATTGGTCACAGAAATGATCCTCCAATGGGCGAGATGGGGATTGCAGGGAGAACAACAAAATGTTGTGTAATAGATGCCCCCTAAAGCATGAGGTCTGAGGGAGAGGGAGGGGTGAAAGGCTTTATGAGAATGTGTTCGAACCAAACATCGTTGTTCAAAAACTTGCAATTACAAATACAACTGATATCTCTGATACATGAACATGTGGCATGGGTGCAAACATCCATAATAGAGTAAATATAAAAACTGAGATCCGAGGTTTGGATGTAGCCATCCAGTAGTAAGGATCAACAAATAGACTCAGGTATGGTCACAACCATCCAATGAAAAGAGTCATGTAATAAGTTATAACAATTCACCAAAATCCGCAGCTTGGACTTTATCAGACAAAATTCAGGGTCTCGCACTCCATCTTGACCCAAACAAGTAAAATTTCAGGCATGCGAATAGATGAGCTGAAGTCAAACATGCAAGAAAATTACCTGATTACCTGCCAATGATTAAAGCCATTAACAGGCACGAGAGAAACCACCAATAATGACAATGGTTCTCAAGGTACAACCGGTACAATCCACGGGATGTGAACAGAGATCTGGCATCGAACATCCACATAATCACTCAATCGAAGGCCAATGATGTGGACCTTGCGTCGAATGAGAAAAACCTGCCATTAAGGCATGCAGGCTCCAAGGTACCATAATAAAGTCTCTCGATCAAATTCTTGGATAATGAGTTGAAGTCGACAGGAAGTGACCTGATTGAAGGTGGGCCATAATTTTTCCCACATCATCGATACAAGACAGAGGAACATGATAATAGTGAATCAGGACCAACAGAGAATGAGAGGGAGGTTGAAAACTGCAGAGGCAAACTTCTCTTGAACATATCAGTAACACGACACTGGATTTGGTAGTATTTGACATCAAAGGATTTGAGGTCATAACGACATGGAAAAGAGAAAATGAGAGGTCAAAAGAGATTACCCAAACCCATGGAGGCAAAAATGACGAAATGAGATGTCCCCAACCCGACACGAATGCAGACACATGCTATGTTCAAGAGCGACATACTGCCAACATAACTAAAACTTGGTTCCATTTTCCCCCACCATTTATGGTGAGTACCCCAATTATTTTTAAAACAAGCTTGAAGGGGATAGCATATGCTTTCAATATAAGTTTTTCCTTTAGAAAAATCTATCCTAGTACATTTTACGAGCCCTAGGAAGGAAGAAATCGAGTAATTTCATGGCGACGAATTCTGATGTCATCAGTGTTTAACGAGTCTGACAAAGGGAGAACTCGACATCTTTTCATGTTTAGAGAGTTTGAAAAGAAGGCAGAAAAGAAAACTCCAATAGTCTGTTTTCGTAGGTAGTCTCACAATTCCAAAAAGGTAGAAATTGTGTCGGCGAGAACCTCTTAGTCGTGATAGGCTAAGGTATTCCTTTTTCGTAAATAATCTATCCCAGCCCGAAAAAGGGTTAAACGTATTCTAGGTGGATACCTGTAGTATTCCTAAATTAGCATGCAGCTAATAGGAATATTGATTTTTGGTTTTTTGCACTTAGTAGATGAATAAATGGGGGAGGAGACCCATACTTAACTTAAATCATCATAAAAACCCTCTTGGTGTGAAAGGGGATCATTCTAGTAGTTGGATTTCACACCCTCATGTGTGAACAAGGACTTTTGCATGTGGACAAAGTCAAGTTTGACCAAGTCAACAACATGCATGAAGAGGAGTGGATCACCTATGAAATAGCTCAATGTGAACAAGGATCAGCTTAGACAGACATATGGAAGCTAGATTGAAGGCACTTGAGTGTGAAAAGGGATGAAGCAGGTTGAAGAGGTCAACCTTGACCAAATCAAACAATGTTGTTAAGGGAGAGTGGCCTTAATGAAGATACAACGTAGTTTTGGAGGGAGACTGATCATGTGCATGTGGAAACCCTAATGGGTGGGACCCAAGGTGAGGAGCCTCACATAGCTTCTAAGGAAGGGGATGGCAACCATTTGAGGTTAGCTTGATGATTATTGATTTTATGGTTTGCATGACTGTTGGGAATTCTCTTGCTGTTTAGCAGAGTTGTAGTGTTGTTTAGCACAAGGCATTCCTGTTTAGGAATTCCTTCTCCTACCTTGAGAGGCCTCTTGGAGGAGTATTTCACTTCAGCTTTCCACATTTAGGCTTGAGGCCAAGCATCCTCCTTCAAATACAACGCATTTTCTATCGAGAGCTGGGTTGTGTTGCAGGGTGTTGCAGTGGAAGAACCACAACACCACTTCTAGAGCTTGTATTTAAGAGGAGGAAGCCTTTCTTTCTCTAGGAGATCAGTGAGGGAGTCTTTTAACTTAATTTAAGATCTTGGCAGGAGGCCAATGTAATTTTCATCTCCTACAATGCATTCCTTTGCAGGAACTACGTCATTTTTCTGAGTATAGCAGTTTCAGGGTCAAGACCCTTGATCTTGAGCTTGTCCTTTGGGGAAAGGGCCAACCCTTCTCCCAAAAAGATTGTATAAAGCCTCTTCTTCTATTTATTGTAAATTTCAGCTACATATATATACAGAGCTATAGTATAACTACGTTTTCTAGATCTATATCTGCAGATCTGTCATTTTATACTTGTACTTTCATGGAGCCCTTGCCGGGTTATTCTCATTTTGTATAAAAAGGAAGAGATCTCCATTTTTCTCAACTATTGGATGATTGTAAAATCTAGAACTGGTATTTCTCATTTCTTTCTGTATAAACTCTCATTAAAATAATGCTGTTGAATGCTTCAATATTTTCTGTTAGAAAAAGTCATGGGGTTTGGGCTTATTTGAGCTGTATTGGTTTGGGGAGACCTGTTTAGCTTGGCTAGAGGGATTTGTTTTGCTTCTATTTTTTAATGTGAGATGTATTTTGTTTGAACTAAGGGATCCAAGTCCCCTTTCTCATAGTTATAGTGTAATTTTCTGAAGACAACCCTTTTATGGCCCTATTTGCTGCATTTCCCCAACTTTTGGGATCACGAAAGGTGTAGTTGCTGATATAAAAATAATTGATAGATTTGTGTTTCTTAATACATCTCATGAGTTAATAGCTTGCTTCTTCTCCAGAATTGTGTTTACATATTGCTGCAGTCCCATTCTTGGGCATTTTCTAGCCATACTAGGTGTGAGAGGCTTGTTTACCTCACCTAGTTTGATTGGTTTCTGATTTCCTCTTGGATTTGGGTCTCAGATTATCATATCTAAGGGATATAAGGGCTGATCTTGGTTTCTGTAGCACACATTCCTGAAAAATGCATTTTTCAGGCATGCCTTTCTAGCAATCCCAATTTGGGGATATTATAGTGGTATCAGAGCATGATCTTTCACTTAGCCTGTGAGTTCTAGCTATCAGAAGGAGAAAGATTAGAATGATGGAGAGGATGATTTTTCTCTCATCACTTTTCAGATCCAGAAAGAACCGCTCCCAGGAGGTTAATCAGATGAAGGAGAAGAGATGCCAAGAAACTCCTAGAGGGTTTCAAGAAGAGAAAGGACCATGCACTTTCTATTCTCATAAAGAAGAAGAAAAGAAGCATTGAGGACACTTGGATCATCAGATCCTGAGTGAATACCTTGTTGAGTACAAGTCTCAACCTAGAGCCTTCAAGGAGACTCTAGCCTTCCCATAATTCATTCAATTGGAGGAAGAAAGGAGACCTTGCAGCACAAGAAGAATGAAAGGAAATAGGTTCCTACTGTCTACTTTTGATGGATCATCTTCAGCAAGGGATTGGACAAGAAGAATTGAAGTATTATTCCTACTACATTCAATGGTAGAGAGAGAAGCAGTAGAGATTGCAGCGCTGCACATGAAGGGCAAAGCAAGAACTTGGTGGTTCAGTCACATAAGTCATGCAAAAGAATCTACTTTTGTAGATTTCACTCATAGGGTGATCAAGATATTTGATGAAGAACAATCAGAGAGGGAGAAGCCCTCACCACCTCTTAAAGAGACTTGCATTAGTGTTGTCACAACCTTGGAGGAGAAACCTTCAACATCAGCAGTTGAGGGAGCCAACATAGTAGAAGAAGGAAATCTTGTAGCCATACAAGGTGTTCCCAAAGGCCATCAAGGTATGATTGAATTTCCACTCTCTATTATTGCAGCAAACCTTTTGGAGGATTGTGGAAATCTGCTATTGCATGATCCAGGATCATCACTTACTACTAATCTAGAGCAGCAGAGTTGCACTGCAATGTCCAAGAGCAACAGTGAAGAAAGAAGGACCCATTCCTCATGGGAGCATTTAGATGTCAGCTTCATTCAGGAAGAAATGGAGGAACAAATGAAAAATGGTAGACACCTTGAGATGATAAAATTTTTCTCCTCTCTAGATGACACTTTCTCAATGAGCATGCCACAACTCAAAGAGATACTTCTACTTGTAGCAAATCCAATACCTCATTGGTTTTGGAAGGCCATGCATGAGGAGGAGGTCTCATCAAGAGATCCCATTGGAGGTGTGCTTCAACATTCCATGAAGTGCAAAGTTCTTCAAAGATTTGAGGAGGTTGGTGTCCTACCATGGGAGGATACCAAGTATTTGCAGAATGAGATCCATCACCCACATTGGGATGAGTGGATGGCAGTATGGAGCAAGAGGTTTCCAAACCACTTGCAGATCTAGATACATGCCAAAAGAAGCATCGCCATGCTGGTTGCTTTTGGGTGAGTATGGTTACTACCCAAAAATTCATATTTTCTTATCTCATGCCTTAAGTCTCGATGATAGGATGCATAAGAAGAAGGCATGGTTGTTGTGGCTATTAAGAAGAGAGTTTGGACTTCACATGTTAAATCTTATGTTCATGAATTTACCTTTTTTTGAGGCATGTCTCATGCATTCACATGTATTTCTATTTGAGATGTATCTCATGTATGCACCTTGGTTTGGGAGGAAGGATAACTCCCACATGATGTGGTATAAGGGATCTTGTTTGTCCTATGTTGATGAGACATCTCACATGTCCATCATTGTATTATTGCTCCATGATTTACATTTTGATAATGCAAGAAGGCAACAAGAGTCCTTGTTGCTATGGTTACTATTGGGGGAGTATGGGCTAGAATTTTTCCATACTCATCATGATATTTCTAGAGAGGGGAATGACACATTCAAAGTGCAAAGAGGCTACCCTTCAGCATTGGAGGACAAGGAGAGGCTTCCACATAAGGGGAAGAGCTTCTCACATAGCATCATGTTGGCGTCTGGCTTTGGCATGTGGAATGTCAAAGAGAGAATTCATGAAGTGACAAGAGCCTTAACACTAAGGCCAACAACACAGTCACTAGAGAGTATGTTTTTATTGATGAAGTGTTCCAAGGGGAGTACGCATCCTTCCTTTTTGTAGATTTTTATGAGGAGATTCTCATGGTAGGACTCATCCATGGACCTCACTTTCAGCCTGTAATATTCCCAATTAGCCCAAGCTAATGGGAATATACAATTTTGTTTTCATTTTCTTGTTGCAAGAATAAAATTGTAAAGGAGGATAAATTAAAATCCTCAAACAAAAATATAAATCATTGCCCATGTGAACAAGGCTAAATTTGGGCTGCCTTAATTAAAATCCCTCATGTGTGAAAGAGATTGAGACAATTGACTGGGTCAACAGGATCAACGCCATATTGCTATCTAGATGCAATGTACCTCCTAGATGCACAACGTAGTTCTAGCTGGAGGCTACACATGTGAAGGAGCTAAACCTTTGAGATGGTTTATGGTTTTGTAAGGATTTTATCCTATAAAAGAAGAGGATAAAAATAGAATAAGGTTATTGAACATATTGTTTTGGAAGAACATGTCTGTTTAGAAATTTCTCATTCTCTTGGATGTTTAGCAGAGAATAGTGCTGTCTAGCACTGGGTGTTCCTGATCAGGAATCCCACCTCTTTCTTTGAATGGCCTCTTGGAAGAGTCTTGCATTTCTTGTCCACTATTAGGCATTTGGCCAAGCTTCTACTTCCAACTACAACGCAGATCCTGTTGAGAGTTTGGTTGTCTTTGTAAGCTGCAACAAGTGGAGGCTAGATATATTCATATCTAACCCATTCTAGTGCCTCTTTTCAGTGGGAAAGCATTCTATCCCCCTGGCAAGAGTGTATTGGATCATTGGAGCTTTAGATCCATACCTTAGCATCAGGCCAAACTGTTCATCAAGTCTACAACGTAGTTTATCTTCCAGGACTGCGTTGTTTGCAAGAGGAAATTTGCAGGGAGTTTTGGCAGACTTTGAGGAGTGATCTCTAGTGATGGGAATCTGCCTCTCACTATGGTGATCCATTTATTTCTGTTATTATCCATGTCATATTCAAATCTGATCTGAATACTCCTATATAAGCTTCAGAAATTCTGAAGAAATCTACAAATCTGTTGCATGAGATCTCAGATCCACTCCATATGCTTCATGTTTTGCTGAAAACCCTAAGGGGTATGTAAAATAGAGACAGTCTAGTGCACAGATCTGATATAGATCTAATATTTTGTACAAATATATGTTCTAGATCTGAGTTGTAACCTACATCTGTTGTATTCTCAATAAAATAATGCTGTCATGGATTTTGTAGTGAAATACATTGTTGCAGCACCTCTTTTAGAGGGTTTTCTTCATAAAAGTCTTCCATATTTCTCTTGTACATTGAATGGGCCACATTGTAAATCTGATTCACTGTTGTATAAGCTATTTTTGAACTACCATATTGGTCTTCTACTGTTGTTCATTAAAATTGTGTTATTTTCTGGGCAGTGTTACCTTGTGTTGTTGCAGTCCCTTCCTTGGGCATTTTCCAACTGCACTAGGTGTGGGGAGACTTTTTTAACCCACCTAGAAGGATTTTTTTTGAATCCCTCTTGGAGTTTGGTCTTATATTGTTAGATATATGGGATCCAGGGGTTGGTTTCCAATCCTATAGCATACATTCTTGAAAAATGTGTTTTTCAGGCATGCCTTGCTAGCAGTCCTATTTTGGGGATATTACAGTGGTACCAGAGCAACTATCTTGGCATGGACTGTGCTTATTGAAGAGCCAATATGTATTTTCATGGAAAGAAAAGAATGATGAAGAAGTGTGGTTACACTGAAGACACATAAGAAAAGGGTAAGATACCTTTAATTGGAATATTGAAAGGGAAAGAGTTCTCAAAAACTCTGCTCCAAACTATGCATGAGCTGAAGAATGAAATCATGGGAATGAGGAATGAAAGATAAGAAAATATTTTGGAGAGGTTTGCACATGAAGGAAGCCAAACTACTTCATATGATGTGTGTGAGCATTCAATCACACAATCTGATCTACAACGTTGTAGCATGCCTAAATTCCTTGCAAGAGGAGAAGAGGAAGGAGAGACACCAAAAGAGGAGACTCTTGGTGACTATCACCAAGAATATGAATCTCAGTCTAAAAGATTCAAAGAGAATCTAAGATTCCCAGAGTTTTGTCAACTCAAAGAAGAAAGAAGATCCAACAGAAATATGAGAAGAATAAGGTGCATGCAGCACACCTTGGGTAGAAATTTTCTACCTTTTGATGGGTCACCTGAGAGCTCAGCCAAGTCTTGGGCAAAGAAGCTGGACACATATTTTCAGCTGCATCAAGTTTCTGAAGAAGAAGCCATAAGAGTAGCTGCGCTGCACCTCCAAGGTAAATCATATGCCTGGTGGTTATTTGAGTCTTCTTCATTGAAAAATGTAAAAATCTCTACTTATGCAAAGTTCACTAGGAGGTTAGTGAAAAGATTTGATTCTATGCCATCTGAAATTTCTTTGGGTAAGAAAACTAGGTGTTGGGTGTAGGAATTACACTTAAGCAAACTCAATACTTAATTTTTCAACCCGAGGGATTCGTAAACTTAGATACGAAGCACAGGCAATGCCAGATATGGTATGAATCTTCCTAATGTAAATCCATACTTTAAGGGAAAGATTGTAGAATCAAATTAAAAGGAGAAAAGAAAGGCAACTTGAACCATCAAAAATAATCTAAGACCGGAACAAGAAAGAATGCATTTGCAAAAAGGTAATCACTTCAGTTGATTATCGGTTAACTACTGAGTATGAATTTTTCTTTAATATAGACACTTAGAAGTCTCATCAAATGGGCCCTTAAATATGCTCCTTTAAAGATTTCCTTCTGCACTAATCTGTCATGCACTTTCACAGTCTACTTGTGCTAGTGCAGGAACAAGGATTTATGGAGAAGGTATAAATGGTGTCTTTACTAAAGGATTTTTTTTACTTCATGCAAGGGATTGAACTTTTCTAGGTTCGAAGCACTCAGATCCTGTGGCAAGAAACTGGTTCTTGCACCCGACCAAAGCTTTCCTGCACTTAACATTTAATTCTTAAAATAAGTGCTTAATTATTGCAAGTGCTATTATGCTGTTAAATCAAATTGCACACATAAAAAGTGAAAGTTTCTGATCTTAACAAAGTGTGGAAATAAAGAAACAATAAAGATATATATTTATCCTGTCATAAGCATTTGATGAAATAAAGAAGGTTGCGGGAAGTTAAACTAAGAAAGTTTGCTGCATCACACCAACGTGCACTGGTGCAGGTTCATTTCTCCTGCTTAGACCAGGCGGAAGAACCAATCAAGCAGAGTTGCAGAAAAAAGAGATATCACACCAACGTGCACTGGTGCAGGTTCATTTCTCTTGCTTAGACTAGGCTGAGAAAACCAATCTGAAATCAAGTGCAGGAACAGAAATTGCAGGAAAATAAAAGTTATCTACTTCACACAACGGATCCGCTTGCACTCAGACAGGAATACATGTGCTTAAGATTAAATCACACTTGACAAGGTAAACACAAATTACAAGAAAACATGAGATGGGGTAAACGTGTTGGGTTGGCTGGGCCCTAGCCAACCAGCACGTTTCCCTTTTAAATGGAACGCTGCTCAATAATTTAATTAATTCATCAACTCAATACAAAAGCATAATTTTTGAAACATGAGACAGAGCGCCTTTTATTAATTTACTGAGGCAAGTGCATGCATGAAGGCATCGTCCAGCCCAGATTTGGGCAATAAAAAAATACAAAGACCTTCTACCACCTCTCGGCTGTGTTCCTATTCTCCTCTAATATCAAAACTTCGCTCCTTAGTCCTATTTACATTTTACATTATATATGTTAGTATGAATCCTTTGTCGAAGTGTACGAAAAATGACCACTTTAGCTACGCATAACTAATAGCCCTAACAACAAAAGTGGCTGCCAATATCTTCAGATCTGCAGTTAGTTGATCAAGAAAAGAGCTGCAAAAAACCATATCTATGCATAGAAAGACATTAAGCAGTAAAAAGAAGGGTTTGCTCCATATACCAATAGACAAGACAAGAACAATTTTTGAAAGAATTTTTTGTATTAAGGGCACCTGGGAGGAAAACAAGAAGGCGTATCCAATTCTCCTCAATGGGATGGGTTCTTGGAAGTCCTAAGCACTTCAGATCTAGAAACTCTCTCTCTTGTTGGTGTAGAAAACCCACACAAAGAATAGAACTCAAAGGGAGCTCACACAGCAAATAGTGGAAAAATGTGACCAAGTGTATAGATCCAGAGTGATCTAATAGGCAACAAAAGGTGAAGAATGGTAGGAAAAACCCTGCTATTTATAACAAAATATTGGGTCATTCTAGTTCTTGGTGCATGATTAAAATAATGTTAACCAAATCTAGATCCACCTTTTATGGAATATATTATTATATTTGTTGGAGGGTAAAAGTATTTGACTTGGGTCAAATCCCTTTATTTGTTAATAATAAATAAATAAATGATTTATTTATCTTTTTAAGGAAGTGGTTGAAGGATAATTAAATAAATAATGATTTATTTAATTATTTGTGGGTGATTTGGTCATATTTAACAAAGAATATTATCTAAATAAGATTTAAATAATTATTCCTAGAAAATAATAAGATAAATAAAGGTTTATCTAATTAATTTCTTTGTTTTGGGTTAAACATGACTAGGAATAATAATTAAATTATGGTTTAATTAATTATTACATGAGGAAAATCAAACAAAATAGGTTTGTTTAATATTTCCTTTTGGGGTTTCCTGTTTAGACCATAAACAACCTAATAAATGTGGTTTATTAAGTTATTTTACATAGTGAAAGCAATTTTACTTAGGGTAAAATTGGTCTTACATGGTGTACTTGGGTCCATCTAATGATAATAGGTTAGATGACCAAAAAATGTTGTAACAGATTGCCCCCCAGCGTGCGAGTGTTAGGAGCAAATCGTATGACCGAAGTACGTTGTAAGAACTCAATCACCAGACATCAAGAGGGAAGTCAGAGAGAGAAATGTAAGGTAGAAGAGTGTGCTGAAGAACTAGACCCTGAGGAGACGAGACTCGCAGGTGCAACAAGTCTCTTTTTATGAGAGGGTACCTGTGCTAAAGGCGGCGGGGGAGGCATACCTATGCCCGCCGAGACAAAGTACAAAAGAATAGTGTGTCCATTAAACAAGGGACCGAACCATAAAGTACAACCGGCATAAACATGAGCCAGATAATAATACAATGAGGAATCCCACATACATGTTGTGCCTGGGATAACAGCCAGGACTTATACAATAATATATGAGTACATGAGATACAAATACAACCCAAATGCCCCCTATAAGCGGGGAAGGGCTCACAAAATCTGACTGATACATGCAAATCAAAGAGGCGCTGCAAGCGGCTAAGGCCGACATCATCAAATATATGGAGTTGCATCGAAGGCTGCAATGAAGAGGTCATCCGGGCATGTGGGGGGCTACCTGCAGGGCCACCCCCTCATGAGGTCTGAGACATCTCACACACACCCGGGAGTCACCTATAGCTACTGCTGTATCACTAAACCATCAAGCATACGGATCTCGATCATGCTGAAAGGAGCTGGAGTGGAGAAACAATCAAGTCAAAGGGTAATGAGAGATCCCTTTGCCTGATCCGAGGCACCGAACAAGAGTGGAAGCTGGAACCAAGGTACACCACCCTCTAGACCTGGCTTCTGGAATGAATGAGCTGATGTCAACAGAAGGAGGTCCGCCATAGGTGAGGCAATGAGAGATCCTCAACTAAGGCACGAGAGAAAATAGTAGAGCGACGGACAGACTGACACTAATGATGATGGTGAAATGGAAGGGACTAAGTAGCGAATGGACGACTTCCCTTGTTAGAGCATAAAGGGCATGAATGACATGGCAGCGACTGATGCAATATCATAAGGGATAGGGGACAGTGGGACTGAAGGCCATAATGTGCGACACAAGAGAGAGACCAAGCAATGAAGGATGGAGGGCTATAGTGGGGTACAAAAAGACTCGGGATAGACTCCATGAATGAGATGATGACTCAACTTGGATGCTCTAAACAAGGGCACTCGATGGTGCTGCCACATAGGACAGGCCCGATGGGGGACCATGAAAACATGAGGACAAGATGGTAACTCATGACAAAAATCAACACGAACAAAGACAAGTAAGGAGGAAAAATGGTGCCCCAAGTACAAGTGTCGTAAGTGAAGAAATGCGATTTTAAGGAGAGGTGAAGTGACCCTTCTTGGACAAAATGTGTCCTGGTGAAGTATCAAATCACAAAAAACTAACAGATACCCATTTGAGGGCTCGGTGAGAGCTTTCCAAGGGTGTAGACGGTTTTTCAAACGGGGCTACGGTATGGTCACAGCAGGCGAAAGAAGAAACGAGGGTTCTCTTTTAATAAGGCAGTTTTCCCTCCAAATTCACTCATTTGCTAGTGTTGCTGTGGTGAATATAGAGAGGAGAGAAGGCCCTAAATATTGCGGCGAGCGTAGTGGACAAACTGACTGTCGGAATCGAGATCCGTTAGTTGCAGGTAAGAGGCCTAACCTTACTCTTTCATTTTGATGGATTGAAAGTTCAGTTTAGGGCCCAAAATCCCAGTAACAGACCCTCCTTCATCTCTACGGACGGGTCGCACTTTTTGGGCCAAAAAGTGCGACCTGGGAAGCAGGTTTCAGGGCAAAAACTGTGACTTGTCCCAGAATTGGGCAGAAAAGTGCGACCTGGAAGATGAGGGGGTTTTGGTGCTGTTTTATGGCTGAGAGTTGGGTTTTTGTGTTTGGTTATGATATTCCCTATCTGTATGCTGACAAAGATGATGTTTTTGTGCAGATATGGTAGATATACGGGTTAACTGGAGAGAGAGAGACCTGGGTACATTACGGGCAGAGATCCAGGCAGATCAGGGCGTCCGTCGTGTGTTGGCCAGGTTTGGGGTTCTAAAGTTTTTTGAGAACCCTTTGATGAGAGCGGGAGAGCCTTTTTTGGCCCGGATTATCAGTCACTGGGATCCAGAGCATGAGGTCTTTATAGTGCAGGGGCACAGGATCGAACTGACAGTCCAGGATGTGTATTTCCTGACGAGTCTCCCGCCACTAGGGATGGTGGGAAACACGCAGCCAGTATTACTGCGGGGGCGGCATATCATGGAGTTTGTGGAGTGAAATTGTCGACCGGTTCTCCAAGTCAAGGGGACTCGTATACCGATCGGGGACCTAGAGAGATTAGAGACCCGTGCAGTGGCCGCAGCAGTGCTACGTATCCTGGGCAACTAGGCGCTCCATCACATCACTGGGGGGTAGATGATGATTGTGGAGAGTGTGTTGAGTGGGACCTATTATGGGTGGGCCCAAATGATGCTGGTGTCGCTAAAGCGACAGTTGTCGCTCTGCAAGCGGCAAGTGAACCACGATTTCTCGTATGGGACTTTATTGTGCGCCTTCTTCTTTGAGAATATCCCGACCTTGCGGCCTCGTATACAACTCCCAGATGGGGGCCCGAGAGAGCCTAGGATGCGCCAGTGGGGGCGGCTACTGTGTAGAGGAGGAGGAGGGGCGGTCGGGCGAGTGTTTCAACCTGAGTTCTTTGCCCATTGGGATCAGATGCCGTTATACATAGACGACTATCCCTACAGTGGGATGAGTTATTGTGGGGATCCGGACCTACCACTTCCGCCTGGTCGAGTATGGGGGCCCGATGGTAAGTGATAAGTAACTATTCTTGTATGGGCATGTTAACGTTATTGAATAGTCGATATGGTACTGATTCATGTACTTTTGGTATGCAGATATAGCTCCGGTAAAACCGGCCGGATATATGGGACGCCCGACAGCCTCTGGAGCTACAGGGTCGAGTGGGTCAAGAGCAACGCGCAATAAGGATGCGGCCGCCCTTCTAGAGGACATCCGTCGTAGATGCGAGACATTGCTGACCGAAGTTTCAGAGCGCGGGTGGCAAGACTTAGACGACCAGTACGTAGAGGCATGCATTGGTCTTCCCTCGGAATGGCGAGGTGTCATGCGGCGCATGGCGATGGCCGGTCAAGGCACACGTGATCTACAGGCTGCAGAGGCAGAGCCATTGGCTCAGGATCCTCTAGATAGTGAGTAGGTGTGGGGCATGTGGTGCCCCCTAGTGTGTATGTAGGGGCAGGTGGTGCCCCCAGTTTTGAGTTTTTTGTAACATGCTATGGGCATGTCATATGTATCAGAGTAGATGGACTCTAAACACATGTTTTGCGACACATATTATGGATATGCATCATTTCTAATGATTATGAATGTTATTGTCTTGTATGAAATGCGTGTGATAAATGCCAATCTAGAACATGGTTTGCAATACTATATACATAGTGATTTTGTTCTTGAGGTACATGGTTGAAAGTGATGGTGTCAAATTCACGTATCAAGAGTTTCACTCGTAAATATCGTCTAAACAACACAGGGTTATGCACACGATAAACACCATTTAGTTGCATGACAAGAAGTAGGGAATCCAAATGAACATGCAGATGGAGGATGCGATGAAAGAGGGCATCGACTAAGAGGCCACGCACTGCATCATATTCAGCCTGATTGTTGGTGGCAGTACCAATGCAGACCCCGTTAGAGAGGACAAGGGCATGCAAGGGGGTGAAAGTGGCCCAACCTGCCGAGGCTAGATTCTGAGAGTAACGACTTGCACCATCGGCGTAACTGATAAAGGGTGGGGATGGGAGGTCCTCCAGAATGGTGTCACAAGACAACAAATGGGGGGAGGAGATACAATGACGGAAGCGTGAGTGAACAGAAGACATCGAGCGGCAACTGTAGGAGGGAGTGCAATGAGCAGGATGGCTATGGCTCATATACAAACTAGAGGGTGGTATATGAGGGCTATAGGAGGTATGGCGGGGACTTGGGCTACAGAGGGCAACAGAGATACGGGTGGAGTGATCTCGTGTATGGGTAGAAAAGAGGGGGTCAGGCGAAACAACAGGGGAGGGTGCAGGGGGACTGGGCTCCAAGGGTCTCGCAGAGGAGGATAGATAAAGAATGGTCGTAGTGGACTCTGTCATCTGAACATCAGGGGGGGGAATGTCGAAGGGAGCGGGGGGATCCTCAGGCTGGCCCGAAGCATACTGCGCGAGTAAGGGAGAGGCAGATTGATTTTGTTCAACCTCATACTCTCGGACTACCTCTAAAGAGGCGCGGTAATGCATCAAGTGAGGACAATGGTGGGAGTAATGGCCATGGACACCGCACAAAGCACAGGGTTTGTTGGTGTGGAGAGTCTTGGGGTTCTTGGTTACGGATGAAGAAGGAATGGAGGCTTTAGGGACCGTAGACTCGGGGAACAAGACTTTAACCATGGGCTGAATACGGGGCAATTCAGGACAAGCATGGGTGGCGTGACCGATGACATCACACAAGGCGCAAGGCTTTGCAGGTGGAGGAGGGGCCGGGTTAGTCGGGGTGGTCTTGTCTTTGGGTGCCCCCTTGCGAGCTTTACCTTTCTTCCCGGGAGCCGTCACAACAGGAGAAGGGTCCTGTGGAGGTGCTGGGGGTACGATGGCAACAGAGGAAGCAAGGGGGACCGGTTGAACCGGGGTCAAATCCATGTAGGGTTTGGGATGACCAGGAGGGGTAGTGGCCGGAGGGTCAAGGTACCAGACGGGGATACCCAAGGTTAGGTTAGGGAGAGAGAGGGTGGCCATGACGGGAAAAGAATAGACTCCGGGAGGGGGAGCCAGGAAAATTATCTGACCAGCAGGGTAATGACCAGGAGGGACGGCTCCGAGATGGTTAAGGCCTGGGGGAACCGTTCCAGGGGGATAAAGGGGTTCAGGGATACCAGCTATAGGAGAAGGGCTAGAAGGAGGAGGTCCGGTCAGCGGAGATGAAGGGCTAGGAGTAGGTTGCGGTGGGCGGGGTTGAGTTTGAGGTTGCTGACTAGCCGAAGCGGGTCGCTTAAGGGCAGCCCGAGACGATTGCATCATGCAAACATTCGACAAGCTGTGATCAGAGATATGAGGAGGGGAAAGACCAGGAAAAGTTACAAGCAGGGAGGAATCTTTGTAGACGCCGGGGGAGACATTGGTCAAGGAATCGACGGTTTGCTTATTGGCTACAGAAGAGATGGTTGTCTCGGGGGAGGTCTGAGATGGCGGCTCATGGTAAGATAGCTCGTCAATGGTGACTATCTTTCCATTGTGAGGGAAAGAAATCTTGCAAAAAACCGCGGAAGGGACAACAGACATGGCATAGGTGTAGCTTCGCCCCAATAGAATGTTGTAGTCTAGAGGAGCGTCAATGACTTTGACGTCAACGCAAACAGTCTTACCGGCAAGGGTGATAGGACAATTATGGAAAAGGCCAATGGGCTGGGAGGCGTGGCCATCCCACGCTCGAAGGGTGATCGTGGAAGGGGCCAACTCAGGAGATCCGAGTTGCTTCCAAACCGAAGAGGACATCACACAAGTGGATGCCCCCTCATCAATTATACACCGAGAAATGTTGGCGTTTCGGATTTTGACTGGGATTTGGAAGGCGATGGAAGCAGGAAGGGGAGGATGGTCTGATTGATGGGCATCGAACACAATCATTTGGTCATCAAAAGGATCTACAACGCCCACGGTAGATAGTAGAGCCTTCTTTTGGGAAGGGCACGACTGGAGGAGTTCCAGTGTGGAAATGGCAGCAGGAGATTGCGCCAAATCATCTACTATGCTATACGAATGAGCAGCTCGACCAGAAGTAGCATTTCGACGTAACGGTCCTTTAGGAATCTTGGGATGGACCTCAAATTTGGGTTGAGGGATATGTAAGGGACCATTGGTTGTCGAAAGAGGCTCTGTAGAACCGGAAGAAGGGGACTCGGGGGCAGACTGAGCGGGAGGCTTGGGGTACTGGCGAGACCGAGTTTGAAGGTGAAGGTTGACGGTTGGGGAAGGATCAGAGTTCATCATAAGGATCTGGTAATCGGAGGAACCAGAAAGGGAAGGTGGAGTGGCGACCTGGCTGTCAGGCGGTTGGGTAGCCACGAATCCTTGCTGAGGGAAAGGATCAGTAAACACAGCTGGTTGGGTAGTGGCCACATTAGGAGGAGCATGAGGGGAGGCGTGTTGTCCGCACAATGTGGATTGAGACTCCCACATCTACCGCATCTGGGGTAAGAGGGGACAATCGTGGGTGTAATGACTATAAACACCGCAACACGAACAAGGATTATTTGTGCGAAGCGGCCTGTCCGGCTTGGGCTGAGGGCCCTGTTGCTGGTTGGCAGTGTTAGGGTCAACACCTTGAGGATTGGGTCCACGAGTACCAGGGGCAGATTGGTTTGGATTGCCTCTCTGCCTTCTTTGAGAAGAAGGGGGATTAGTCGCGCCCTGCTGTGCAAATACTTGCCTTGGAGGGGGCTGTAGGTGCTGTTGCGGGTTTGGAGGAGGTAAGGGAGATGGAAGCGCATATGCTGGAGGAGCTGGCGCACCAGGCTGCGGATAAAGGTAATGGTTAGGTTGGGCAACATTGAGGTAAGCATGAGGTTGGGCAAAAGGAGGAGGCATGCCGTATCCTGGATACATGCTACCGGGAGGGGGAAGAGTGCTAGAGGTGCTGGCCCCTCCCTGAGGGAGACCATAGCCCATAGGAGGTTGAGTGTACGGATGGGAAAGGGCTCCAACGATATCGTCGGCGGAATGAGATGCCCCCGGGGCATTTGCGCCACCGGGCCTGGGGAGGTCAGGAAGAACGGTATAAACATAACCAGACTGAGCATAAATCAGGTCATATTTCAAGGCTATTTGGAGGGTGGCTTCTTCGGTTTGAGGAAAATGGGAGGCGACATCTTTGCCAATGGGAGCTAAGAGAGAGCAAAGGAACCCGTCCATATAGATCCGATCTTCGAAGGGGGGAGCTCGACATAAGCTTCGTCTTCGTCGCCATTCCTGGACATGAGCGGAAAGGCGGGTTGAAGAGGTTTGCTTGAAAGAGGTCAAAAGCTCCGTACCAGTATCGTATCGGAGAGGGAGCTGGAAGTAAGATAAAAAGGCTTGGGAAATGGTCGCAAAGGTGGTATGGGAAGAGGTGGCTTGGTCTACATACCATTTAGAAGCTTCACCGGTAAGCGTGCATTGGAACAATCGAAGACGGATGGAGTCATCGGTAATGGAATTGGAGGAACACCACATGTGGAAAGATCAGACATGATTGGTTGGATCTTCTCCAGCAAGGCCTTTGAACTTAGGGATGTCGGAGGGGAGCTTGGATGGCATAGCAGACCAAACAACATCGTGGCAGATAGGGTCATTGATCAACTGATTGAAATCAGGGAAGCTGAGGCCTGCGATGTACGACAGCAAGGGTATGGCCGAGGTACTTCCTGTGGCGGTTCTGCTAGTGGTAGTTCTGGCATTAGGGCCAGGAGCACCGCTAGCGTTAGGCCCTGGACCAGACATAGTGAAGGTGACAGGGGGAGAACCAGAAGGAGAAGGAGAACCCAATGAATCAGAAGAGGAGTCGGAGTGCGGACTCGGAGGAGGACTGGCTCGACGACGGCGGGACGGAGCAGGTCGATCGACCGGAAACTGAGGGTGAAGGCCAAGAAGTCTCCGGGAAGTGCGCCTTGGGGGCGCAATGATGACAACACAAACACGGCACAAGGGGAAGAAGAATGACCACAAGGGCAAGGAGGTTACGGGATAAAGTGGCTAAAAGAAACCAAGTCAATCAAGTGTCAATTGATTTTAAAGTCTTTACTTTGGAGGTGCTAAACAGAGCTCTTCTTCGCTTAGGGTGAGTGTGTAGCTGCGTTAATTTTATTTTTAAACCTTTTTAGTTTTGAAGACAAAGAGAAAAAGAGGTCTTTGCATGTATGAAAATAAATGCACGAGGAAACCGGTATATAATGCTGAAATAACAGAAAATTAACAGCTACTATTGCATCGATTCAACCCAAAAAGGCGGGTCTCTCAAAACTAATCTAGAAAAGGGAAAAAATCTAGTCAAAACACACTAAAAGAGGCCAATAGATCTAGGGTCAAAAGGAACAGGAATCTAAAGGGGAAAGCTGCTAAAAAGAGGTGCAGATCACAGCCAAGAGATAGAGGCAAGGTGGCTGGAAAAAAGGAGGAAATCAACAAAAAGCAGAAGGGGCAAGGAAGAGGCCCTAAAAGCAGATCCAAACAAATATTCAGGAGGTGATTTGAAAGGGAGAAGAGCTGATTAGAAGAGGTCTGAAAAGGAGGTATCGGATCTGGAAGAAGAGGGGCTGAAACTCTGAAAAAATAGACCTGCAACAGATAAAAAATCTTCCACAAAAAGTGGAGGGTACTGAAGCCCTAGGGGGCTATGTTCCCACTTAGATGAGAAAAATAGATTAGAAACAGGTCGAATCGGGCTGAGACAGAGGCTGGAAAACCCTGACAGAAGCTTCAGAAAAACCCAGAAAAATTGCAGAAAAACAACTGAAAAAGTGGCAGGTCGCAGGTTCTGACCTGTTTTCAGTGCAGGTCGCAGAAAAGAGGCTAAAAAGTGCGACCTGGAGGTCCAGGTCGCAGTTTTTGGGCTGAAAATTGCGACCTCCAGTTTCGGTTGTCTCGGCGGCAGATTTTCGGAAAAGTTGCCGTCTCAGTTGCGGCTGATGTCGCTTACCTACGCAATAGGGCCAAAAACACAAGGAAGTTAGAAATTTTAATGTTTTAAGGTTTTATAGGAGAAAAACAACATGAAAATAGGAAAAAAGATCCTGCAATTCATGAGGGAATAAAGAAGTGGGAAAAGGGAAATTTAAGAATGGGAAGGAATTCTATTACAAGGATTCCATGTATAGTACCAAAGGAGGGAACAAATAGAAGTGGGATAGGGGAAAAGAATTCAAGGGTAAAGTGGGATTTTATGACACAGACAGGGTGAATTACAAGAATACGAGAAGGTTAATCATTTGGGATTGAAGAAGAAACTGAGGGAATATTACGAAATGGGAGATGAAGAAAGGAAGAAAATTTTCTGGAAGGTCTGCCTGCCCTGGTGCAAGAAAAATAACTACAGCGAGAAATAAGCGTTACTTGAATAAAAGTATCCATGCCAATTACCCCAATTATATAAAGGTTGGTTCCTCTAAACCTGCTTTTACTTGGTGGTCGCTAGCATATCTAAAAAATCACACAACATTCTCTTTTTGTTAGAAATTTTTTGTCTCCCTACTAGCATGCTGGTTTTCAGGTTGATCCTTCTGCAATCATGTCAGCGAACTGATTTTCATAATTATAGGAAAATATTTTTTCTTTACTTTTTTTTAATTTTTTTTTTTCTCTTTTTTCTATATATTATTTTTTCAAGAAGAAGAACTCAAAGTTTCAAAAAGTTGGCATTACCATTCACCACTACCGTCCCAAATTTGTGTTGGACTTGCTGTGTAAAATCTTTCCTAGCAAGTGGCTGAAAATACTTCTTTAATCTGTGTCAATTTACCAGGAATACTGATTTTTGTCCATCAATAGTTTTAACTTCTACTGCTCCATTCTTGAATATTCAGATCACTTCATACGGTCCCATCCAACGTGTATGGAATTTCCCTTTAAAAGATTTAAATCTAGAATCATAAAGGAGCACCCAATCACTTGGATGGAATTGCTTTTTCTAAATAGACTTGTCATGCCACCTTTTGCATTGCTGCTGAATTAGTATGTTCTGCTGAACAACATCCCTACGAAATTCATCAAACTCATTTAAATGGAGAAGATGTTGTTGTTGTGCCTCAGAGAGATCTAGTCCTAACTGGATGACAGTTCTGAAATTTTTGATCTAGAATTAAATTGGTAACAAAACCTGTTTTCCATATACCAACTCATATGGTGTATGTCCCGTGCTATTTGTCCAAGTGGTTCTGTATGCCCACAATGCTTCTGGTAATCTTTCAGCCCAGTCCTTTCGATGCATGTTTGCTGTCTTTGTAAGAATGGTCTCAATCACTTTTTTTGTGGATTCCTCCTAGCCATTTGCTTGCTGGTGATATGACGTGGATTTCTTGTGTCGGATCTTGTATTGCTCCATCACACCCTGTACCAGATTAGAAATAAACTGCGAACCATTGTAAGAAAAATTTCTCTAGGCACACCAAATCTAGTAAAGATTTCAGTAAAAAGAAAATCAACAAAAAATTTTTCTGTAGCAAAGGAAACAGATTTAGCTTCTACCCATTTTGTAACAAAATATATACAAACCAAAATATGCTTTTTACTTAATGACGTTGGATTTATTGGCCCTATAAAATCAACAGCCCACTTTTCAAATGGCTCAATCATAACTTGGGGGCATAAAGGAATTTCATTGGTTTGATTAGGCTGGCCCATTCGTTGATAGCTATCACATCGTCTGACATACTGTTTGGCATCCTTAAATAGGGAAGGCCAAAAGTAACCAACACGCAATACTTTATATGCAATCCGCTTATTAGCGAAGTGGCTTCCACAAGGTTCATCATGAGCGGATTTCAATATGTCAAATACTTCCTCCTCTCTTACACATCTACGGATGATCAGACCTGGACCAGTGTAAAAGAGATCTCCTTGGATCTAGGAATATGCAGCACTTTTCTGAATAATATTCCACTTTTCAGGAGTGGATAAGTGGGGTGGTGTTTTCCCAGTAACCAAGTAATTAGCAATGTCAGAAAACCACAGAGAATCTGTTGACATAGCAAAAAGATGTTCATCTGGAAAATCATCATTAACAGAAGTTGCTTCACCAGGATTATCTAATCTAGAAATAAAATATGCTACAACATTAGATTTCCCCGGTCTATCAACAATAGTAACATTAAACTCCTGCAACAATAGAAACCACCTAATCACTCTACCGCTATTCAATGGTTTATTCATCAAATATTTAATCGCGGAATGATCAGTATGTACAAATAATTCATATCATGTAATATAGTGCTTGAACTTATTAATTGCAAAAATTAGAGCTAAAAACTCTTTCTCTGTAACTGTATAATTCAATTTGGCAGAAGACAAATTCTTACTAATATAATAAATAACATAGGATTGATTATTTTCCTCTTGTCCTAAAGCTGCGCCAATAGCCAAATCTGAAGCATTAGAGGAAATGTGAAAAGGCAGGGACCAGTTAGGACCTCGCAAAACGGGTGCCTTCACTAGCTTTTCCTTCAATGCTTCAGAAGACTGTTGGCAAGCTGTAGACCAAGAAAATTCACTATCGTTAGCTAGAAGTTGGAAAAGAGGGGCAGCTATCTTAGAAAAAATTTCAATGAATCTTCTATAGTAACCAGCATGTCCTAAAAAACCTCTTACTTCCCTTTGAGTTTTGGGTGCAGGAAGATGCAAAATGATTTCAATCTTTGTCGGATCAACCTGGATACCTTTATCAGAAATCAAATGGCCAAGTACCACTCCTGCTTTGCACATTAATCTACAATTCTTGTCACTGAAAGCAAGATGGGCTTCCTGACAACGAAGAAGTACTTTCTATAGATTTTTGAGAGCTTCCTGAAAAGAATCACCAAACACAGAAAACTGATCCATATAATTTTCCACAAATTCTAGATCAGCAAAAATAGCCAGGACTGCCCTTTGAAGGTAGCCGGGGCATTACATAAACCAAAGGGAAGCACTTTATAAGCAAATGTACCCCATGGACATGTAAAAGTAGTTTTATTCTGAGCTTCGGGTGCAATCTGTATCTGGTTATAACCACTGAAGCCATCCAAAAAGGAAAAGTATTTATTTCATGCAAGGGTATCAAGCACTTGGTCAATGAAAGAGAGAGGGAAGTAATATTTGAGAGTGGCTTTGTTTAATTCTCTATAATCAATAAAAATACGCCACCTTCCATCTTTCTTAGGTACTAGCACTAATGGGGAGACCTACTGACTGTCAGAAATATGATAGATAAAACCAGAATCCAAGAGTTTCTGTACTTCTTCCTTCACAATATCCCTTAGAGCTAGATTCATTCGCCTTTGGGGTTTTCAGACAGGTCATTTTCCTTCCTGAATATAGATATGATATGTATAGGTTTCAGGAGGGATACCCTTCATATATTCATAGCCCCAAGCAAAGGCACTAAGATGGTTTTGCAACAAATTCACAAGCTGCTCTTGCTGAGATGAGTCCAAATATGAACTAATATGCAAGGATTTACCAGGGCTAATCTCAAAAAGAGTGGTATTATGCTTAGAAGTACTCAAGGGAGTGGTCAAATTCAATGGTACAGAAGAATGAGAATCATGACTATCTTGAAAATCTAGGCTAAAAATCTGGCTCAATGGCTCAAAATTAGGCATAGTGTCTAGATTATTCAGGAAATATTGAATTTCATCTTCTTGTGAAGACCCAGTATAATGATGGATAAGGGAAATAGGCTAAGTCTCCTCATCACTGCTTTGATCCAACCATAAAGTGTCTCGAAGATCCTGAATGGATTTGGCAGGGGGGTATAACGTAACTTCCTTCCTAGAATCTCCATGCAAAATATACATATCACCGGAATGACATCTAATATAGGCATCAACTGTAGCAAGCCATGGTTGACCCAATATCAAGGGATTTCCTCCTACTGGGTTCTTTGGTTGAAGCACACTGAAATCAGCAGGGTATTCCAAAGAATCTAATGAGATGATCACATCGTCCAATACTCCTTCCGGCTTAATTTTAGATCTGTCTGCTAATTCAAGCATAGTGGGAGTAGGGAAAAGATGAGATAACTGAAGTTGATCCATGGTTTGCTTAGTCATGACATTAATGGCTGCCCCTAGGTCTATAAGAACATTAGAGACAAGGACATTACCAATCTGTACTGAGACAACAGGGTTTCCGGGATCAATATATTTTTCCACAGACACACATCCCGTCATGAAATCTGCTACCCTACCAAAAAATTGAATGGTTTGGGATTCCAATCTCTTCCTCCTGGGTTTCTTGAGACAGATTTCCTTAACAATATTTGTTGGCAATATGATGCAATGTGTTGTCCTTCATGGCAACCTACTTGATGAAGTTGTCCTTGATGGAAACTGACTTGATGAGTTGTCTTTGGATAGCAACCTATTTTTTAATGATGTAAATCTGATGTATCTACAGAGAAGTTCAGCAGTAACAAAGAAATAAATTCCAGTAAGTGCCAGAGTAATTATGAATAAGATATGTCACAAAGCATACACGGGTTTGTAAAGTTAAAGTAGCGTATGTACGCATAAAAGTACATACCAAGTAGCATATGCATATTTGCGCTCTAAATTTATAAAACCAAGGGACATGACCATGGTATTGGCCCACAGTATTGAGCGCTGGATTATCTATTTGATCCCATCCATGAATACCATCAGCGGTTAAGTGGTATTGACTCATGGTATTGATAAGGGCTAAAACTATATAAGGAGAAGAGGATCATAATGCAATGTGTGCATGAAAAAAGACAAAAAAAAACTATTGAGGAATAAATCTCTTTGAGAGATATCTGCATGGTTGAACTTTGTTTCTAATAGATCTAAATTTATGATGCACCCATGGATATGATGAAGGTTCAAGATCTCTAGATCTAGAAATGATGAATCTCTAGGCTGATAGGCAAAAGAAAAGATGGAAAACTGGCGCAAGTATGCTAATGATAATGAAGAAATCTGGGTAAGTTTGTAGATCTGGTATATTCTGCAAAGTCTACCATTTACAGATCTATACGCTAGTTTGTCTTGGTAAAAGAGCGTGTATACGTGGGTTCTCTTAATAAAAAGTGCATATGAAAGTTAGGGTTTCTGAAGCTTATTTACAGATATTACTTCTGTGAGTTCTGTTTTTTCTCTGCTGTTGGTCAATGAAGTCTTCTTGAAGTTCTGGGTTGATTGAATATGGAGTATGCTGTTTATTTGATAATGAACAAATCTAATCACTGATTGAGAAAACATGATGAAGGATGAGTGACTATCTAAATAGTTCTACATTGCTGATAGATTGTCTAAATTGAAAGTTTCAGATCTGAATATGAGTCTAAACAGATTCTGAAAGAAAGCATACGCTAGTTGGTGAAAATAAAAATGCGTGTATACGCGGAAACTGTGAAGAAAAGTCGCGTATTATTTCAAGAATATAAAACTAGCATGCACTGAAGCATACGCAGGTTGGTGTGAAGAAAGACACGTATATACGTGGGTTACATAAAGAAAAACAACGTATGGTATCTGAATTAATGGTTGTTCAAGGTTGAATATGTATCTGATTATCTACTCTAAATTCTGGGTTATTTCTGATATTCTGGTTACAGTGGTCTTACTATTCGGTCAAGTTTTGGGCAAAGTATGGTTATTTAATAAAAAAAAGGTTTTATAATAAGAAAGTGCTTTAAATCATAAAAATTCCTGATGAAAACGTGGTATAAGTGATAAAAGTTGAAAACTCACTGGGCTATATGGGTAGGGGGCTTTCAACTTGATAGAAAATTTGGTGTTGAAATCGAGAGTCTCGGCTCCCTTCAGTGATGTGAATCGGGGTTGGAGTGTTCGAAATTAATATTATGGAGGAGCGATACAACACATAAAATATGCGGAAAATACAAGCACACAAAACACATAAAACCCAAGAACACGAGATATACGTGGTTCACCCAGTTTGGGCTACATCCACCCCGAACATCCAGTCCTTCCTTTCTATTATCCAGCAAAAATGAAGAGACAAAACCTACAGCAGATCTGTTGTAATATCCTTTATTTTCTCTCACAGTCTCCCTCTTTTTTTCTCGCTCCGATAATACACATACAATGCACAACCGCAATGTAATGCCCTCATAAAAAGCGAGGGGTTGCCTTCTAGGGCAAAAATACAAGCCGACATGACTTCCTAAATGGATGCGTCCTATAATGAATGACCAGTTGACCCCCACAGCTGGCCCGATTAATTTCTGATGACGTTAACATCTGCTAGTGAGGTCAATGTTTGTCTAAATGCTTGGATGATAGACTCCACCAACAGCTGAGGTCCCTTCGGATATGACATCAATTGCAGGCCATCTGTAGTGCAGCCTGCGTACTGGTATAAGTCTGCATCAGTACAATGTTGTAAAAGGTTTTCTACATAATAAAGATTGAACACAGAGACGAAAACATCGGTGGTTTTCTCCTGAATTGGGTTTCCACCTTAAATATTGGTGTTCATGTGTTTGATGCTTTATACTATTGATTACTGCTCATAACTTCTGAATATCTAGTCTTATTCATAACTGATAAATTTGTTTAAAATACTGTTCCTGAGAAATTTTCTAAATCTGAAAGGTAAATCAGTATACGCTAGTTTCCTTCTATATTTCCACGTGCATATGCTAGTTCAGTTCATAAAAACCGCGTATAGAAATATGTTCAAAGAAAAGGTTGAATTTATTTTATAAACTCTAAATACTGATTCACCCCCCCTCTCAGTATTTTTCCCAACAATTGGTTTCAGAGCAGGTCCTTCTGAAAAAGCTTAGCCGCTAGAAGGAAGATCAAACAAGATGAGCAATCAAGATGGAACAACATCTATCAGGCCTCCGCTCTTCAACGGAAACAATTTAATCTTCTGGAAAAGAAGGATGAGATCCTATCTTCAGTCTTTGGGAGCATATGTATGGGCTATTTTTGAAGGAGGATATCAATATCCAGCCGCAGTACCAACAGATCCAACGGCAAGAAATAATTATGAAACAAATGGAAAGGCGGTCAATGCTCTATTGGGAAGTCTAACTGAATCAGAATTTGTCAAAGTCATGTAGCTGGATATAGCAAAGGCAATATGGGACAAAATCATTCTAAGTTATGAAGGTGATGCAAAGGTAAAGGGTGCTAAACTCCAAACTCTCAAAATTCAATATGAGAATCTAAAAATGCATAATGAGGAGAGCATTTCCAATTTATTTTTACGTCTTGATGATATTATAAATCATATGAGAAATCTGGGAGAAACAATAACGTAATCTACTTTGGTTGAGAAATTTTTAAGATCACTAACGACAAAATTTGAGTCAAAAGTTTCTTCTCTTGAAGAAAAGCAGGATCTTCAAAATCTTACTGTGGTGCAACTTCATGGCATACTAACTGCATGTGAAATGAGAAGAGGAGGACCATTTGAAGTCAAAGAAGCTATCTTTAGAGCTTCTACAAAATGGAAAGAAGTACAAGAGACAGAAGGATCAGGGTATATCTCAGAAGAAGATGAGGTAAATTTTGTAAAGAAACTCCAACTTGGCACAGGACGGTTCAGAGGTAAGCTTCCTTTCAATTTTTTTGCTTGTGGAAGAGTTGGTCATTATGCTGCTAAGTGTCCTCATAAAAAAACACATGAAAAAGGGAAGGAAGTAGCAAGAAGGAATAAGAATCGGTTTAGCACTAGAAAAAGTTACTATACTCATGAAGACAGTGATGGGTTATCTGACAGTGAGGAAGAATGTGAACAAGATCTTAGACTTCTCATGGCATTTGAAAAAAGAATCTAGAGAAGAAAAAGGTACTTTTATGGATGCTTTAGAGGAAAATGATTTTCTTGATGAAATCAACCAACTCAAAATATGCTTAGAAGAAAGTAAAATATCCATAGAAACTCTGAAAAATCAGCTTGAAGAAAAGGTGAAACACAATGAGAAATTAGAATGTGAAATAGTAAGTCTAAGAAAAGAAATTGAGAAAGTAAAGACTTTGAATCTTATATTTGCTAAAGGATCTGAAACCTTAGATGAGATTATCAAGGTACAACGTTCTCCTTTTATAAAGACAGGTCTTGGATATATCGGAGAATCTTCTCAGACTTCAGCACCAAATTATCTAACAGCAGCTACAACTAGTATACAACATTCTGCCACTCAGCAAGGGAATAAAGAATCTTCACAGGTAAAGCATGACCATTCAAAGAACACTAACAAGAATAACTTTCAAAGAAACACCAAACAACAGGTAAATTCAAGTAGAAGATTTCATGATCACAGAAATTTCTTCTTCAATGGACAATGTTTCTCATGTCACAATTTTGGTCATAAAGCTGTTCAATGTGTTGCATATAAAACCATCATGACAAGAGAAGCAAGAAAGAAAATGATTGATATTGGAACAAAGAAGAATACATATAACAACTTTTCTCCTTTTTAAAATGAAGTTGAATGTGCTTATTGCAATAACTTTGGCCATGAAGAATCTGAATGCAGGAACAAAGTCCAGCCAAAAGAGCATTTTCCTTCAAGCTCCAAAGTGTGGAAAAAGAAGGAATTACAGGTTGAAAATTGTGGCATAGCTTTATTTGCAAAAGGTGAAGAAAATCAATGGTACATTGATAGTGGATGCTCAAAACACATGACAGGTGACAAAAACAAACTTCTTGCATATAGTGCTCTAGAAAAAGAAAATAATGTTACATTTGGAAATGATACTCCTGCTGTCATTAAGGGAAAAGGGTCTGTTTTTCTAAAAGAAAAGGTGAAAGCTAATAATTTCATGTATGTGGATGGATTAAAGCATAACCTGTTAAGTGTAAGTCAAATGTGTGATCAAGGAACTGAAGTTGTCTTTAGTTCAAAAGAATGTGTGGTACGTGATCTGGATACAGGTAAAGTAATTATAAAAGGAAACATAACTCCAAGAAACCTGTATGTATTGAAGAACTGCAAAGAACAATTTTACTTGAGTAAATCTTTAGAAAATTGGCAATGGCATAGAAGGTTGGGGCATCTGAGCTTCTCTCAAATCAACAAATCAAGCACACTTAAAGCTATTCGTGATCTTTCCAATATTACTCTACCTGAAAGTATCATATGCAAATCTTACCAATTCGGTAAGAAAACCAGAGTGCAATTTAATGCCAAGGAAGGATCATCAGGTAAGCCTCTTGAACTCATTCACACTGACATATGTGGACCTATGAGGAAAAATTCACCATGTGGTGAACAATACTGTATCTTATTTATTGATGATTTCTTTATAATGTGTTGGATTGGGTTGATTAAACACAAGATGAAGCATTTGAGAAATTTCAGATCTTCAAAGCACTGGTTGAAAATTAATTAGATCTAAAAATCAAGTGTCTTAGATCTGATCAAGGAGGAGAATATACATCAGATGAATTCCTTGAATTTTGTGAACAACATGGCATAAAAAGACAGTTTTCTGTAGCTGGCACTCCACAACAAAATGGCGTAGTAGAAAGAATGAATAGAACAATTCAACAAATGGCTAGAGCTATGCTTGATGATTCCGGAACACCTGACACATTTTGGGGAGAAGCAACACATACAACGGTAAATATTCTTAACAAGGCACATGTTCGTGTAAATAGCGATAAAACTCCATATGAACTCTGGTATGGCAATCCTCCCACTGTGAAGCATTTTAGAGTTTTTGGAAGCAAATGCTTTATCAAAAATAATGATGAAAAACTTGGCAAGTTTGAACCCAGAGCAGATGAAGGAATACTTCTTGGTTACTCCTCTAGGAGTAGAGCATATAAATGTTACAATAAAATACTTCGGAAGATTGTTGAATGTATTTATGTTGTTATTGATGAGTCTCCTGCAGCTCCAAAAGAAGAAAAACAAACAACAGATGAAGACGATGGTGACATATATCCTTCTACATCAAATAGAAATGTTATAGACAATGAACCCAATGAAGAACCCGAAGATGATTTATCTGAAAAAGCTCCATCCAGATATGTTCAAAAGAATCATCCAGAATCTCAAATTTTGGGAGAAAAGGGATTAGGTGTACAAACAAGAAGGACTCTTGTGGGATCTTCTAGCTATCTGGCATTTCTATCCACTATTGAACCACACAATGTCAATCAAGCTAGAAAAGATGAATGTTGGATTCAAGCCATGAATGAAGAGCTTGATCAAATTGAAAAGAATCACACTTGGGAATTAGTACCAAGACCTCATGAAAAAAATGTCATTGGAACTAAATGGATATTCAAAAACAAGTTGAATGAGAATGGGGATGTTATAAGAAATAAAGTTAGACTTGTTTGCAAGGGGTATGCTCAACAAGAAGATATAGACTTTGAAGAAACTTTTGCTCCTGTAGCTAGACTTGAAGCCATAAGAATGTTTCTTGCCTTTTCAAGCTTCCAACAAATCAAAGTTTATCAAATGGATGTTAAATCTGTGTTTCTCAATGGTGATCTAGAAGAAGAAGTTTATATAGAACAACCAGAAGGATTCATTTTTGGAAATGATGAAAAACTTGTTTGTAGACTTAAAAAGGCTCTATATGGTCTCAAACAAGCTCCAAGGGCATGGTACTATCGTCTTGACAAATATCTTCATCAACAAGGATTTTCAAAGGGGTCTGCTGATAGAAACTTATACACAAAAACTGAAAATGATAAACTATTTATTGTGGTTGTATATGTTGATGATATCATTTTTGGAAGTAATGAAGAGTCTATGAGTTAGAAATTTGCTTCTGTTATGCAGCAAGAATTTGAAATGTCTTTACTTGGGGAACTAACATTCTTTCTTGGCTTGCAAGTGCAACAAGCAACATATGTCATATTTTTATCACAAGCAAATATCTTAAGCAAATTCTGAATAAGTATGGCATGGAAGAGTGCAAACCTATAAGTACACCAACATTGATAACCGGATGTAATCTCAGTTCTCATGATGAGTCTCCCATGGTGAATCAACCAGAATACAGATCTATGATAGGAAGTCTACTTTATCTCATTGGGACTAGACCAGACATTATGCATGTAGTTGGGATTGTTGGTTGATTCCAAGCTAATCCAAAAGAGTCTCACCTTCAGGCTGTCAAAAGAATATTCAAATATCTACAAGGAACTCAAGACTTTGGACTATGGTATCCAAAGAATGCTGATCTCACTCTTCATGCTTACACTAATGCAGATTGGGCTGGAAATGTTGATGATCGGAAAAACACTAGTGGTAGTGCATTCTATATGGGGCCCTGGTTAGTATGTTGGTTCAGCAAGAAGCAAAGCTCTATTGCCTTATCTACAGCAGAAGCAGAATATGTGGTTTACACATCATGTTGCACTCAACTTATTTGGATGATGCAAACCTTACAAGACATTCAAATCAAATTTTCACCTCCTATCTCCATTATGTGTGATAATACAAGTGCCATAAGTATCTCAAAGAATCCTGTTATGCATTCCAAGACCAAGCACATTCCCATCAAGTATCACTTCTTACGTGAACAAGTGCTTGAACAAAAGGTAAAGTTGGAGTATGTTCCCTCCAAAGAACAAGTTGCTGATATATTTACCAAACCTTTACCCAGGGAAGCGTTCGAATATCTCAGATAGAAGATGGGAGTAGTCTCTGCCATGCATAAGATCAGATCTACTTAAATACAGAAGATTAACTTGGATACGCGGATTTCCTGGAGGACAGTCGCGTATATACACACGTTTATACATAGAAAACCGCGTATGGGTGTTTGCTGATTTTTTTTTTTGGGTCAGCATTCTTCAGCACAGCTGTGGTGCTGTTGGGTATCTCTGGTGATGTTTTAGCTCTCATATTTCTTTTTCATTCTCTGATATTTGATGAAGATACCTTGATGATTTGCTGTTGAAAGTGTTCAGGATGCACAATGTTAGGTCCCTATATTACTAGTATAGTCCCTTATTGTTGTTAGTGTAACCCACTTATTGTTATTATTGTACCCTTGTAACCCCCATTTTGTTATTATTGTGCCCTTAAATTATTATTGTTAGGTCGGCTAGGATTACATTGTGGCTCACTAGGATTACATTATGGCCCCATGGACTCCTATATATAGAAAGGAGGTTTTGTAAATTGTATCATCCAAGAATTGTTCATTCATGTAATGTATTGGAGGTTTCCCCCTCGAACTGGCTTATTTCTAAGGCGTTGATATCTCTTTTATTGTATTTTTGGAGCTGGTTACACAACATTTGGTATCAGAGCTCTGGATTCTAGGGTTTCGCTGCTCCAAACAAGTCATCATGGAATTTTCGCTAACTTTTTTTCTACGAAGTTTCAAAAGCTGAAATTTTTAAGGTGCGAAGCTAAAATCCTGAGGAAGATTTTCTAAAAATTTCAGAGCTTGGTTCACAATATTTTTGGAGATATGATGTGTGGAAGTTAGGTATTTTTTCAGGCTCCTAAACAGGTCATCGTGGAATTTGCGCTATAGATTTTTTTCTACGAAGGTTCAGAATATAAAATTCTTATTGTGCGAAGTTGAAATCCTAAAGAAATTCGTCAAAAAATTTCAGAGCTTGGTTCGAAATATTTTTGGAGATATGATCTGTGGAAGGTAGTGCTTTTTCAAGCTCCTGAATTTCATCTCAAAGAGGTGATTGTGGGAAAAGTTCAATAACTCTCTCTCTCGGCATCGGATTGGAGTGCCGTAAAAAGTTGTCACAAGTAAAAGACTGTAGTTTCTTGGCTATCAATTTCAGAGATGAAGGATAAAACAGTGACACGTGGAAAGTCTTACAAGTTCGCTCTACTGAACCAATCCATAATTAGGTCATTGTGCGATATTGGACACAACTTTGCCTTGGAGAATCCAAATCAAGTCAGACCTGTGGAATTCGAAAGATAATTCAGAGGGCTACATCAGTACCAAAATTTAGATATTGAAGTGCTGCAATCATAGAGATAATCCAATTTCAATATTGAGCTCCTCAAAAGAAAGAAAAAGGTGTGTTATTTTTTTCTGAATTGCATAAGTCTTGTTTGAAGAATCAATTTTAATTGATTCCAAGGGCATATTGTAGAATATATATCAGTATTGGGTTCTAAAATATGCCCTGTAAAAATAATTCAACACCCATTAAGCCTTTAGAAGGCTCTACTATGACTCATGAAGATGAATAATTGCAACATTATCTATCAAAATTACAAGAGCAAGTGCAACAAATTTCACTCTCGCAAAGAGCAACAAAAAAGGAAATGGAAGTTTTGAAGAAAGACGTGGAAGATAAGATGGATGGTGTGCAAGCTAAGATGGGTGGTGTGGAAGCTAAGATGGATGGCATGGAAGCTAAGATGGATGACATGAAATACAACATGGAAAACATGACGAATGATCTAAAAACAGACATCGAAGGTTTGAAAAAGTTGATACAAGAAATGTTTCCTAATGGTGAAAAGATAGTAGAAGAATCTCATGATGAGAACAAAATCAATGTTAATCGTGATTTCATAAACTCTAATGTTGGCGGGAAGAACCACCATATTCCAAAAATGGATATGAGGAAGTTTGATGGAAAGGATCCTGTAACATGGATACTACAGATGGAGCAATATTTTGATCTCCATAACGTGCAAAACACACAAAAGGTACGGATTGAAACTTTACATTTAGAACAAAATACATTTGTATGGTATCGATGGATTTGCTGCCGTAAAAAAATTGTCACTTGGTCAATTTTTACAGAAGAAATGATAGCACATTATGAGGATACAAAGAGAAACGCCTTCTTTAGCCAATTGATAAATCTCAAACAAAAGGGTTTAGTGGGGTAGCACATTGAAGAATTCCAAAAATTGAATATAAGGGTAACTGATATTCCAGAGGGACACAGGATCGATCTCTTCATATGCACTTTAAAGAATAATATCCAACATGAAGTTCGCGTTTTGGAACCAGATTCATTGGAGAAGGCATTCAGGTTGGCAAGAAAAGTGGAATGTAAAATAATGGCAACAAGGAAGCCTACCACTCAATTCTATAAAAAAGGAAGTGTTGCTATGCCTAGATTTCCACAACCTACAAGGTTGACACCACAAAAATTGGAAGAAAAAAGAGCAAAAGGGCTTTGCTATAGTTGTGATAGAAAATACACTAAAGGTCATAAGTGTGCTGAGAAGAAATTATCTTACATAGATTGTGAAGAGGAAGAAGAAATGAACAAGAAGAGGATATACACCAGGAACCAGCCCTAGAAGAGGAAGAAATGAATCTGACCATATCGTGTAATGCACTGGTAGGAATTACCACTCCTCAAACTCTCAAGATAGAAGGACAAGTCAAGAAGAAAAAGGTAATAGTGTTGATTGATTAAGGTAGCACCCATAATTTTATTCATTGTAAGGTAGCCAAGGAATTAAATTGTTTCCTATACCCAGCACCAGAATGTCAAGTGATGGTTGCAAATGGAGGAACTATAAATTTCTCTCGAAAATGCCATAATATCAAGCTAACCATGGGGGAATATGTATTGACTATTCCAATGCTTTCCATTCTTATGGGAGGTGCTGATGTTGTACTAGGAGTACAATGGTTACAATCTTTGGGGACGGTAGCTTTTAATCTTCAAGAACTTTTCTTGAAATTTTTTTCAGAAGGAAAGGAAGTCGAATTACGGGGTATTGCGGGGAAGCCAGGAAGGATAATAAGCTCTAATGTCATGACAAAGCTTCTAAAGAAAGAACAGCGAGGCGTAATTGCACAATTATGCTCACTAGAAGTTCCAACATCAAAATCATCTATTTCTGCAGATATCCAACAAGTCTTGGACAATCATTCCAAGGTGTTTGAAACTCCCAAAGGACTCCCACCTATTTGTGATCATGATCATGCTATTCATTTGATTCCAGGAAGTGTTCCTCCAAACATCAGGCCTTATATATATCCTTACTTCTAAAAGAGCGAAATTGAACGTATGATTGCAGAAATGTTAGAGGCGGGTATAATTCAACCTAGTCAAAGTTCTTTCTCTGCTCCTGTAGTATTGGTACACAAGAAGGATGGATCATGTCGAATGTGTCCAGATTATAGGGAGCTCAATAAGCTCACCATTAAAGATAAATTTCCCATTCCTGTGATTGATGAATTATTGGATGAATTACATGGAGCAATTTATTTTACCAAGTTGGATCTTTGTTCAGGATATCATCAAATTAGAATGAATACTAAAGATATTCCAAAAACAACATTTCAAACTCATGAGGGTCATTATGAATTTTTGGTCATGCCTTTTGGCCTTACCAATGCACCTTCTACATTTCAAGGGTTGATGAATTCCATTTTCAAACCCTTCCTTAGAAAATTTGTGCTAGTATTTTTTGATGATATACTAATCTATAGCAAGTCTTGGAATGATCATGTTGAACATGTTGACAGGGTGCTCAAACTATTGCAGGAGAAACAATTATATGCAAAAGCATCCAAATGTTTCTTTGGAGTACAAGAGGTGGAATATATGGGTCATATTATATCCCACGAGGGTGTTAAAGTAGACCCTAACAAAATTAAAGCCATTAAGGAATGGAAAGTCCCTAAGACAATAAAGCAGTTGCGAGGATTTCTCGGGTTAACAGGCTATTATCGTAAGTTTTTTAAGAATTATGGAAGAATAGCAGCACCTCTAACAACATTATTGAAGAAAGATGCATTTTCATGGACTCCTGAAGCAACTAAGGCCTTTGAACATCTTAAAGAGGCAATGTGGCTAGCCCCGGTCTTAGCTACGCCAGACTTCACAAAAACCTTTATTGTGGAATGTGATGCCTCAGGAAATGGAATTGGTGCAGTTTTAATGCAGGAAGGAAGACCCATTGCTTTTGAAAGTCATCCAATAAAAGGAAAGTATTTACAGAAACCTATTTATGAGAAGGAAATGTTAGCAATACTGCATGCACTAAAGAAATGGCGAACTTACCTAATGGGAAGACACTTCAAGGTAAGAACTGATCATGATAGTCTTAAACACTTTTTGGAACAAAGAATATCTTCAGAAGAGCAAGAAAAATGGGTCACAAAGATGTTGGGTTATGACTTTGAAATAATCTACAAAAAAGGAAAGCTTAATGTTGTTGCAGATGCACTCTCAAGAAAGAATGAAGAGGTGGAAGCATTGCTTTGTGCCATTTCTATTATCCAACCAGATTGGATAACTGAAGCAAGAGCTGAATGGAAGAAGGACAAAGATGTATGGACACTCATTCAAAATTTGTAGCAAGATCCTAGTACATCTAATACATTTAGTTGGAAAAATGATTCCTTATGGTACAAATATTGCTTATATCTTTGTAATAATTCCCATCTAAAAGAAAAGATTCTTCTGAAATTGCACACTTCTCCTTTAGGAGGACACTCAGGATTTTTAAAAACTTACAACAGGGTGAAGAAAGAATTTTTTTGGGATGGCCTTAAATCTAATATTCAAAAGTTTGTGGTGGAATGTTTGGTTTGCCAGCAAAACAAAGTGGAGACAATTAAGACCCCGGGACTTCTACAACCTTTACCCATTCCAAGTCAACATTGGGAGGAGATTTCAATGGATTTTATCACTGGTTTACCTAAGTCCAAAGGAAGGAATGTCATCATGGTGGTAGTTGATAGACTTACCAAGTATGCACACTTTTGTGCATTATCTCATCCATTTAAAGCAAGTACAGTTGCTACTACATTTATGGACAGAATTCAAAAGCTACATGGAAGCCCAAGGGTTATTGTGAGCGACAGAGATCCCATTTTTACTGGAAATTTTTGGACGAGGTTATTTTCTTGTTTGGGTACTCAATTAGCTCATAGCTCATCTTATCATCCTCAATCTGATGGTCAAACTGAGATAGTAAATAAATGTTTGGAAGGATATCTTCGTTGTTTTGTATCTGATAAACAAACACAATGGGTGAAGTGGTTACCTCTTGCTGAATGGTGGTATAACACTTCCTTCCATACTGCAGCAAAAATGACCCCATTTATGGCACTTTATGGATATCATCCATTGTCCATCACATCATATTTAAGGGAAAATTTGAAGGTTCAAGCGGTGGAAGATCACATCGAGCATCAACAAGAAGTTCTCCAACTCTTAAAGGATAACCTGAATTTGGCACAAAATCGAATGAAACAACAGGCAGATCAACATCGCAGCGAGAGAAGTTTTGATGTAGGAGATTGGGTATTTTACGGCTACAACCATACAAACAAATGTCCCTCAAGCAAGCTAAGAAGGATAATAAATTATCGCCAAAGTACTATGGTCCTTACAAGGTGTTGCAAAAGATTGGTACTATGGCATACAAATTGGAGCTTCCTGCTTCTTCGCGAGTACATCGAGTTTTCCATGTTTCATGCTTAAAGAAGGTTATAGGTGAAAATCTTCCAGTTCAAACAATATTGCCAGAACTTGATGAGGAAGGAAAAATCATATTGGAACCTAAAGCGGTCACGGAAACAAGAACTCGACAGCTACGGAATCGATCAATTTCAGAGTATCTCATCAAGTGGAAGAACTTACCCACTGAAGATTCTACATGGGAGGATGAGAATTTTATACAGAAGCACCCGGAGCTACTCAAGCGTTAAGGAAAACACTTTTTTGAAGGAGAGGGGCATGTTAGGTCCCTATATCACTAGTAGAGTCCCTTATTATTGTTAGTGTAACCCCCTTATTGTTATTATTGAACCCTTGTAACCCCCATTTTGTTATTATTGTGCCCTTAAATTATTATTGTTAGGTCGGCTAGGATTACATTGTGGCCCACTAGGATTACATTATGGCCCCATGGACTCCTATATATAGAAAGGAGGTTTTGTAAATTGTATCATCCAAGAATTGTTCATTCATGTAATGTATTGGAGGTTGCCCCCTCGAAGTGGCTTATTTATAAGGTGTTGATATCTCTTTTCTTCTATTTTTGGAGCTAGTTACACAACACACAAGCTACGGGGAGCTTTGGTCATATGGAAAGGATGCATTGTTGGCATTCTAATTATTTGCTGTGGTCTGATCTCATGCTTGAGATTCTTTGGTATTGATTGTATAAGTTATTTCTATAATTTGATGAAAAGGTCATGTTAAGACCTATGATGTAAAATTGTAATATTCAATCATGTAAGGACTTGTTCATATTTGTAAACCCACTTGGTTGGGTAGTTGATTCAAATATGTAAATCCACTTGGTTCGATCATTGATGTAAGTATGAGTCCTGGGTGATAGGATGAGTTATAGAGTCATGTACTTCATTGAAAAATATTTTTTGAAAATTCAGCATAAACTCAGGGGGAGCATGATACCTTCAGTGCACATCAGATCTATAGAGCTCATCCTTATACAAGGGAAGAACAACCTTGTGTTGGTTTTGATCCGCCCTTTGCCCTTGATGTCAAAGGGGCAGAGTATTATGGTGTTTGAATAATGGTGATGTCAGTATCAAACACTATCATGGTTGCCATCAAGTCCAAAGGGGGAGATTGTTAGCAATATGATGCAATGTGTTGTCCTTGATGGCAACCTACTTGATGAAGTTGTCCTTGATGGAAACTGACTTGATGAGTTGTCTTTGGATATCAGCCTTTTTTTAATGATTTAAATCTAATGTATCTACAGAGAAGTTCAGCAGTAACAAAGAAAGAAATTCCAGTAAGTGCCAGAGTAATGATGAATAAGATATGTCACAAAGCATATGCAAGTTTGTAAAGGCAAAGTAGCGTATGTACACGTAAAAGTACGTACCAAGTAGCGTATGCCTATTTGCGCTCTAAATTTATAAAACCAAGGGACATGACCATGGTATTGGCCCACAGTATTGAGCACTGGATTATCTATTTGATCCCATCCAGGAATACCATCAGCGGTTAAGTGGTTTTGAATCATGGTATTGATAAAGGCTAAAACTATATAAGGAGAAGGGGATCATAGTGCAATGTGTGCATGAAAAAGAAAAAAAAAGCTATTGAGGAATAAATCTCTTTGAGAGATATCTACATGGTTGAACTCTATTTCTGATAGATCTAAATTTATGATGCACCCATGGATATGATGAAGGTTCAAGATCTCTAGATCTAGAAATGATGAATCTCTAGGCTGATCTGCAAAAGAAATGATGAAGAACTGGCGCAAGTCTGCTGATGATAATGAAGAAATCTGGGTAAGTTTATAGATCTGGTATATTCTGCAAAGTCTACCATTTACAGATCTATACGCTATTTTGTCTTGGTAAAAGCGCGTGTATACGCGGGTTCTCTTAATAAAAAGCACGTATGGAAGTTAGGGTTTCTGAAGCTTATTTACAGATATTACTTCTGTGATTTCTGTTTTCTCTCTGTTGTCGGTCAATGAAGTCTTCTTGAAGTTCTGGGTTGATTGAATATGGAGTATGCTGCTGATTTGATAATGAACAAATCTAATCACTGATTAAGAAAACATGATGAAGGATGAGTGACTATATAAACAGTTCTGCATTGCTGATAGATTGTCTGAATTGAAAGTTGTAGATCTGAATATGAATCTAAACAGATTCTGAAAGAAAGCATACACTAGTTGGTGAAAATAAAAGCGCGTGTATACGTGGAAACTGTGAAGAAAAGTCGCGTATTATTTCAAGAATATAAAAAACTAGCATGCACTGAAGCATACGCAGGTTGGTGTGAAGAAAGACGCGTATATACGCGGGTTACATAAAGAAAAACAACGTATGGTATCTGAATTAATGGCTGTTCAAGGTTGAATATGTATCTGATTATCTACTCTGAATTCTGGGTTATTTCTGATATTCTGGTTACAGTGGTCTTACTATTCTGATTGAAGTTTTGGGCAAAGTATGGTTGTTAATGTTAAGGGGTTGTGTTGAAGCTGTTTAGATCCAGTATGAAAATTGATGAAACGTGGTCTGCAGTGGGTCTGAGGGTTGAAGCCTTTAGTATGGAAGTAGAAGCTTTCAGCCAGTAGAAGCTGGTGTTGAAATCAGGGGGTCGAAGCTCCCTTCCAGGAGAGGCTGGTAAACGAGATCAGGGGATTGGAGCTCCCTTCTAGTTGCAGCTGGAAAACGAGAGAAGGTTGCAACCTTTTGCAGGTAGAAGCCTACGTACTGGTATAAGTCTGCATCAGTACAATGTTTAAAAAGGTTTTCTATATAATAAAGATTGAAGACAGAGACGACAGCAGCGGTGGTTTTCTCCTGAATTGGGTTTCCACCTTAAATATTGGTGTTCATGTGTGTGATGATTTATACTGTTGATTACTGCTCATAACTTCTGATTATCTAGCCTTATTTATAACTAATAAATCTGTTTAAAAGACTGTTCCTGAGAAATTCTCTAAATCTGAAAGGTAAATCAATATACGCTAGTTTCCTTCTATATTTCCACGTGCATATGCTAGTTCAGTTCATAAAAACCGCGTATGGAAATCTTCTCAAAGAAAAGGTTGAATTTATTTTATAAACTCTAAATACTGATTCACCCCCCCCCCTTCTCAGTATTTTTCCCAACAATTGGTATCAGAGTAGGTACTTCTGAAAAAGCTTAGCCGCTAGAAGGAAGATCAAACAAGATGATCAATCAAGATGGAACAACATCTATCAGGCCTCCTCTCTTCAACGGAAACAATTTAATCTTCTGGAAAACAAGGATGAGATCCTATCTTCAGTCTCTGGGAGCAGATGTATGGGCTATTGTTGAAGGAGGATATCAATATCCAACCGCAGTACCAACAGATCCAACGGCAAGAAAGAATTATGAAACAAATGCAAAAGCTGTCAATGCTCTATTGGGAAGTCTAACTGAATCAGAATTTGTCAAAGTCATGCAGCTGGATACAACAAAGGCAATATGGGACAAAATCATTCTAAGTTATGAAGGTGATGCAAAGGTAAAAAGTGCTAAACTCCAAACTCTCAAAATTCAATATGAGAATCTAAAAATGGATAATGAGGAGAGCATTGCCAATTTCTTTTTACGTCTTGATGATATTGTAAATCGTATGAGAAATCTGGGAGAAACAATAACCGAATCTACTTTGGTTGAGAAAGTCTTAAGATCACTAACGACAAAATTTGAGTCAAAAGTTTCTTCTCTTGAAGAAAAGCAGGATCTTCAAAATCTTACTGTGGTGCAACTTCATGGCATACTAACTGCATATGAAATGAGAAGAGGAGGACCATCTGAAGTCAAAGAAGCCGTCTTTAGAGCTTCTACAAAATGGAAAGAAGTACAAGAGACAGAAGGATCAGGGTATATCTCAGAAGAAGATGAGGTAAATTTTTCAAAGAAACTCCAACTTGGCACATGACGGTTCAGAGGTAAGCTTCCTTTCAAATGTTTTTTCTTGTGGAAGATTTGGTCATTACGCTATTAAGTGTCCTCATAAAGAAACACATGAAGAAGGGAAGGAAGTAGTAAGAAAGAATAAGAATCGGTTTAGCACTAGAAAAAGTTACTATACTCATGAAGACAGTGATGGGTTATCTGACAGCGAGGAAGAATGTGAACAAGATATTATACTTCTCATGGTATTTGAAAAAGAATTTAGAGAAGAAAAATGTACTTTTATGGATTGTTTAGAGGAAAATGATTTTCTTGATGAAATAAATCAACTCAAAATATGCTTAGAAGAAAGTAAAATATCCATAGAAACTCTGAAAAATCAGCTTGAAGAAAAGGTGAAACACAATGAGAAATTAGAATGTGAAATAGTAAGTCTAAGAAAAGAAATTGAGAAAGTAAATACTTTGAATCTTAGATTTGCTAAAGGATCTGAAACCTTAGATGAGATTATCAAGGTACAACGTTCTCCTTTTATAAAGATAGGTCTTGGATATATCGGAGAATCTTCTCAGACTTCAGCCCCAAATTATCTAAAAGCAGCTACAGCCAGTATACAACATTCTGCCACTCAGCAAGGGAATAAAGAATCTTCACAGGTAAATCATGACCACTCAAAGAACACTAACAAGAATAACTTTCAAAGAAACACCAACCAACAGGTAAATTCAAGTAGAAGATTTCATGATCGCATAAATTTCTTCTTCAATGGACAATGTTTCTCATGTCACAATTTTGGTCATAAAGCTGTTCAATGTGTTGCATATAAAACCATCATGACAAGAGAAGCAAGAAAGAAAAGGATTGATATTGGAACAAATTAGAATACCTATAACAACTTTTCTCCTCTTCAAAATGAAGTTGAATGTGCTTATTGCAATAACTTTGGCCATGAAGAATCTGAATGCAGGAGCAAAGTCCAGCCAAAAGAGAATTTTCCTTCAAGCTCCAAAGTGTGGAAAAAGAAGGAATTACAGGTTGAAAATTGTGGCATAGATTTATTTGCAGAAGGTGAAGAAAATCAATGGTACATTGATAGTGGATTCTCAAAACACATGACAGGTGACAAAAACAAACTTCTTGCATATAGTGCTCTAGAAAAAGAAAAGAATGTTACATTTGGAAATGATACTCCTGCTGTCATTAAGGGAAAATGGTCTGTTTTTCTAAAAGAAAAGGTGAAAGCTAATAATTTCATGTATGTGGATGGATTAAAGCATAACCTATTAAGTGTAAGTCAAATGTGTGATCAAGGAGCTGAAGTTGTCTTTAGTTCAAAAGAATGTGTGGTACGCGATCTTGATACAGGTAAAACAATTATAAAAGGAAACAAAACTCCAAGCAACCTGTATGTATTGAAGAACTGCAAAGAACAATGTTACTTGAGTAAATCTTCAGAAAACTGGCTATGGCATAGAAGGTTGGGGCATCTGAGTTTCTCTCAAATCAACAAATCAAGTAGACTTAAAGCTGTTCGTGATCTTCCCAATATTACTCTACCTGAAAGTATCATATGAAAATCTTGCCAATTCGGTAAGCAAACCAGAGTGCAATTTAATGCCAAGGAAGGATCATCAAGTAAGCCTCTTGAACTCATTCATACTGACATATGCAGACCTATGAGGAAAAATTTACCACGTGGTGAACAATACTATATCCTATTTATTGATGATTTCTCTAGAATGTGTTGGATTGGGTTGATTAAACACAAGATGAAGCATTTGAGAAATTTCAGATCTTCAAAGCACTGGTTGAAAATGAATTAGATCCAAAAATCAAGTGTCTTAGATCTGATCAAGGAGGAGAATATACATCAGATTAATTCCTTGAATTTTGTGAACAACATGGCATAAATAGACAGTTTTCTGTAGCTGGCACTCCACAAAAAAATGGCGTAGCAGAAAGAATGAATAGAACAGTTCAACAAATGGCTAGAGCCATGCTTGATGATTCTGGAACACCTGACACATTTCGGGGAGAAGTAGCACATACAGCGGTAAATGTTCTTAACAAGGCACATGTTCGTGTAAATAGTGATAAAACTCCATATGAACTCTGGTATGGTAATCCTCCCACTGTGAAGCATTTTAGAGTTTTTGGAAGCAAATTCTTTATCAAAAATAATGATGAAAAACTTGGCAAATTTGAACCCAGAGCAGATGAGGGAATACTTCTTGGTTACTCCTCTAGGAGTAGAGCATATAAATGTTACAATAAAATATTTCAGAAGATTGTTGAATTTATTGATGTTGTTATTGATGAGTCTCCTGCAGCTCCAAAAGAAGAAAAACAAACAACAGATGAAGACGATGGTGACATATATCCTTCTACATCAAATAGAAATGATATAGACAGTGAACCCAATTAAGAACCCGAAGATGATTTATCTGAAAAAGCTCCATCCAGATATGTTCAAAGGAATCATCCAGAATCTCAAATTTTGGGAGAAAAGGGATCAGGTGTACAAACAAGAAGGACTCTTGTGGGATCTTCTAGTTATCTGGCATTTCTATCCACTATTGAACCACACAATGTCAATCAAGCTAGCAAAGATGAATGTTGGATTCAAGCCATGAATGAAGAGCTTGATCAAATTGAAAAGAATCACACTTGGGAATTAGTACCAAGACCTCATGACAAAAATGTCATTGGAACTAAATGGATATTCAAAAACAAGTTAAATGAGAATGGGGTTGTTATAAGAAATAAAGCTAGACTTGTTTGCAAGGGGTATGCTCAACAAGAAGGTATAGACTTTGAAGAAACTTTTGCTCCTGTAGCTAAAATTGAAGCCATAAGAATGTTTCTTGCTTTTTCAAGCTTCCAACAAATCAAAGTTTATCAAATGGATGTTAAATCTGCTTTTCTCAATGGTGATCTAGAAGAAGAAGTTTATATAGAACAACTAGAAGGATTCATTTTGGGAAATTATGAAAAACTTGTTTGTAGACTTAAAAAGGCTCTATATGGTCTCAAACAAGCTCCAAGGGCATGGTATTATCGTCTTGACAAATATCTTCATCAACAAGGATTTTCAAAGGGGTCTGCTGATAGAAACTTATACACAAAAACTATAAATGATAAACTATTGATTGTGGTTGTATATGTTGATGATATCATTTTTGGAAGTACTGAAGAGTCTATGAGTCAAAAATTTGCTTCTGTTATGCAGCAAGAATTTGAAATGTATTTACTTGGGGAACTAACATTCTTTCTTGGCTTGCAAGTGCAACAAGCAACAAATGACATATTCTTATCACAAGCAAAATATCTTAAGCAAATTCTGAATAAGTATGGCATGGAAGAGTGCAAAGCTGTAAGTATACCAATGATAACTGGATGTAATCTCAGTTCTCATGATGATTCTCCCACTGTGAATCAACCAGAATACAAATCTATGATAGGAAGTCTACTTTATCTCACTGGGACTAGACCAGACATTATGCATGCAGTTGGGATTGTTGGACGATTCCAAGCTAATCCAAAAGAGTCTCACCTTCAGGCCGTCAAAAGAAATTCAAATATCTACAAGGAACTCAAGACTTTGGACTATGGTATTCAAAGAATGCTGATCTCACTCTTCATGCTTACACTGATGCAGATTGGGGTGGAAATGTTGATGATCGGAAAAGCACTAGTGGTGGTGCATTCTATATGGGGCCCTGGTTAGTATCTTGGTTCAGCAAGTCATCTTAAGAACAAGGTTCTAATTGCACTAGGATCAAACTTAAGTTTCTACCTTTGTAAAATATACATAAATCTTTCTAGGTAATCTTCGAGAGTTTCATCATCATCCTGCGTGATCGTAAAAATATCATCCTACATGTCCCGAGTTTTGTAATATTCTTGACATTTAGACAAAAACACTCTCTTCATCTGATCACAAGAGCTTATAGTGTTTCATCCTAACCCCATAAACCAGCGTAGAGCTGAGTCCTTGAGAGTAACAGGAAATAATCGTAACTTCTGGGCATCAGTTGAATAATCATAACTTCTACACAAAATATCAAACTCGAATAAAAAAGAGTCAGGATCTTCATGAACTTTACCATGGAAATGAGGGAGGGCTGATGGTGGAATATTATTCATTTGCGTCATAGTATCACGATCCATAATTGGAAACAAAAAAGTGGATTGTTCTCTACTTACTTGGTTTTCACCAGTTCCTTCCAAATGATCTTCATGGTCCACCATTGTTTCCCTTTTACTTGTACCGCTCTCAATAGGCTGATCCACACCTGAGCTGTTGACACCAGAATCCAGGTGGATTTTTCCTGCGTGATGGGTTTGAATTGAATTGGGCTTCCTGCTTATAGAAGGAGACCCAATATGAGAATATTTTTAAAATTATTTTGGCCCTTAATGGGCTGCAAACCCTTACCTTTTGTAGGCATTCATTTCAAGAAAAGAAAAATAGCAACAACTTCTAGAAAAATCGCTGTCAGAAATCAATTAACACCAGTAAAATTCCTTCAAAGAAGATTTTTCCAAACAATGCTGCAAAAAAAAATAAAGGAAAAGTTACCTCTATTGTATAATCCAAAAATTCTTACCAAATCAAATCGCCTCCCTGGAAACGACGCCAAAAATGTTGGGTGCAGGAATTACACTTAAGCAAACTCCTCAACACTTAATTTGTCAACCTGGGGGATTCATAAACATAGAGACGAAGCACAGGAAATGCCAGAGATGGTATGAATCTTCCTAATGTAAATCCCTACTTTAAGGGAAAGATTGCAGAATCAAATTAAAAAGAGAAAAGAAAGGAAACTTGAACCATAAAAAATAATCTAAGACTGGAACAAGAAAGAATGCATTTTCAAAAAGGTAATCACTCTAGTTGATTATCGATTAACTACTGAGTATGTGTTTTTCTTTAATATAGAAACTTAACAGTCTCATCAAATGGGCCCTTAAATTTTCTCCTTTAAAGATTTCCTTCTGCACTAATATGTCCTGCACTTTCGCAATATGCTTGCATTAGTGCAGGAACAAGGATTTATGCAAAAGGTATAAATGGTGTCTTTACTAAAGGATTTTTTTACTTCATGCAAGGTCTTGAAATTTTCCAGGTTCAAATCACTCAGATCCCGTGGCAAGAAACTGGTTCTTGCACCGGATCAGAGCTTTCTTGCACTTAGAATTTAATTCTTAAAATAAGTGCTTAATTATTGCAAGTGCTATTATGCTGTTAAATCAAATTGCACACATAAAAAGTGAATGTTTATGATCTTAAAAAAGTGTGGAAACAAATAAACAATCAAGATATATATTTATCCTGTCATAAGCATTTGATGAAAGAAAGAAGGTTGCGAGAAGTTAAACTAAGAAGTTTTGCTGCATCATACCAACGTGCACTGGTGCAGGTTCATTTCTCCTGCTTAGACCAGGCAGAAAAACCAATCAAGCAGAGTTGCAAAAAAAGAGATATCACACCAACGTGCACTGGTGCAGGTTCATTTCTCCTGCTTGGACCGGGCTGAGAAAACCAATCTGAAATCAAGTGCAGGAACAGAAATTGCAGAAAAAGAAAAGTTATCTACTTCACACAACGGATCCGCTTGCACTCAGACAAGAATACATGTGCTTAAGATTAAATCACACTTGACAAGGTAAACACAAATTACAAGAAAAAACGAGATGGGGTAAACGTGTTGGGTTGGCTGGGCCCTGGCCAACTAGCACGTTTCCCTTTTAAATGGAAGCATTGCTCAATACTTTAATTAATTCATCAACTCAATACGGAAGAAATTTTTTTGAAACATGAGGCGGAGCTCCTTTATTTAATTTACTGAGGAAAGTGCATACATGAAGGCATCGTCCGGCCTAGATTTGGGCGATAAGAAAATACAAAGACCTGCTACCACCTCTCGGCTATGTTCCTATTCTCCTCTAATATAAAAATTTCGCTCCTTAGTCCTATTTACATTTTACATTTTATAGACCCTTGGCCAAAGGCCAAAATAGATCCTTTAACTTATTACATAACAAAATGCAAAGTTTAGCTTCCGTCTTCGAATTAGGTAGTTATTAGAATTGTTCGTAGCTAACCACTTTCACCCTTCATAGATTGATCTCAGCTACCTTTGGATCACTCTGCTGTCATGGCTGAAGCGGCTCAAGACAAGGCGGTGATCAAGGAAGTTCGGATCTGCTGCAAATATATGCTCTGTTGGCAATGGTGCAAGATCCGATCCTGCACTAGGGTCAACGGTCACGGTAAGTGCTATAACTACCAAATAAGCATAGGAGATATCAATAAGTTACAAATAGTGATTAAAAGTAAGAAACCATGTAATAAATGATTAATAAATGCTAAGTTGATTTAAAAATATGAAAAATGAAGTTTATACGAAATATGTCACCGTGCTTGGATTGGTGCAAGATGAGGGTGCATAAAAGAGGTAAAACAGAGGCAAATGGTTATGGTTTAGGAAGGGGAAAATGGAAAAAAGAGATAAAATTAGGGGGCTAACACTAAGTGCAAGAAATCAGAACATTTGCATGAGATGGAAAGATCCATGAAGATAACTCCATTTCAGAACATTGTTGAGGGGGTTAAAGTTCTGCTACATGATTTGCCAAGGGAAAAAGCCCCTCTTCAGCAAGAACGTTCTTCTCAAGGAGAAGACATGAGTGTTCCTTTTACAAGGAGAGATCAAGAGAAAGGATCTCTTATTGATGAGGCATACTCCATTGATGAGGAGAAGAAAGAAGCTTCCTCCAACGCTATGACAGCAGGAGGAGATCTATTTTTATCGAGAGATGGAGATGAAGCCATTGCTTCCACTAAGAGGGCTCTTGTATCTTTGCAAGAAGGCCCCAAGGATCCTATACATGAAGAGGATGAGCAGCATGTGTCTATGATGATAGACAATGAGACAAAACAATGGAGGGAATGTGTTCCAACATTGCATCCAATTTTGGGAACACACACTATGATAGATCAGTCCTTTGTGATCAAGACTCTTGACACCAAGGAGATGATTGGTGTTAATGAGTTAATTGCATCTAAAGAGGGCACCTTAGACTCTGAGACCTTGTAGAAGGTGGGTGATGAAGAAGAAGATGGGGGAGTTTCTCCAATGCCCCCTTATCATGATACTTCCACACAGTAATCAGAGATGGATTTGCGCAGTGGAAGAAGTCATAATATGTTCCCATCTATTATTCACATGGGAATGAGCCATAAGAAATAATTATATTGTGGTATACCACTTGGGATACCACCTGATTCTGATTTTATGAAATATTTTTCGTGCATTGATGCTCCTTTTATAGAACTAGGGAGGAAGGGAGCACTAGAAGACCATGCTACAACGCTGAGAGTATGGAGAAAGTACAAGGAGAGGGAAATAATTTTTCCCTTAACATCACTATCCATTCTCTAATCTCATACAGTGCTAAGAAAAGATGCTGCAAGGATGAAGGATGACACCATCATGAAGCAAGGAAGGCCATCCTTGAATTAGAAGGAAAACTTGTTTGGAGGATCCTCTTCCACATATGATGAGAGATGGTGGTCACACATGCATACTTTGGCAAAACCAAGGAGGTTTTGGATAGATTATAACCTTCCATGGGAGGATAACTTCCAAGAACTTCTATTTTCTTTTGAGCATGTGCATGTGAAAGGAGGGCAACAAGGAAGGAATGGCAACCTTCCACCTTGTACCTTTGTCATGGGAGATGTCAAGGAGGAGAAAAATGGGAAGCTTGGCTTTCCAATATACACCTTTGACATGGAAAATGTCAACAATAAGAACAAAAAAATGGTAGGAACTTCAGATGACACATTATCAATGCTGTCATTGTTGGGCACATTAGATCCCTATTGGAAATCCCAATTTCTGGTGGAATATTCAAAGGATCTTCATACTTTCATGATTCTTGATGACTGGCTGCATGAGGAGAGCTATTCAATCCTTGATGGGGTCATCTATAATCATGGTAGGATCTTCTTGTCTAGAGCTTCCAATCTCAAGGAAAAGTTACTGCAAAGAGCTTATGAAGAGTTCTATTTCAGCCACACATACTCTATGAAGCTCAACAACATCATCTTGAGGAGCTACTATTGGGAAGGCTTTGAAAAATAACTCTATCAGCATTGTCAAAGATGCATGAACCTTGTGGAGTTGAAGCAGCAACAAGACTCTATGATAGGGTTATTTCAGCCACCTCTTCCTACCTTGGAAGGAGGAGAAAGATCCATACACCACTCCACTTGTATAAGGAGAACATTGGGTGAAGAACATACATTTGTAAAACATGTTTCATTTTCTGTTTGTATGCATTATTTCACTATTTTTATGCAGGCCATGACTCCAAGAAGGAGTGATACATCTTGTAAATCTCATGGCAAACAATGGGCTACAAGCATTTTTGAATTTGGCCACTCCCTTGGAAGGAAAAGGGAGATTTTACAACATGATGGGTGCTTCCCAAAGGCACCAAATATATCTCACACTTTCAGCTATGGTGAGATGGTATGGGAAGAAAGTAAGTGGTGGGAAAACCACTCACCACATCTTGATTTGATGCAGGTAGGGGATGCTCTGCGCTGGTTCCACATGTGGGACTATGATCCACCTCCATATGCATAAATTTTTGTTTGTATGTACATTGTCTTGATTCCCTATATTGATGATGTACTTGTATTTTTTTTGGGGATGTATGGAGGAAGAAGGGAAGGCATGCATGTGCCCTATGGGATGACTACACTCCCTGTACTTTTTGTCTTATATTTCAGGGAGGGCATTGGGAAAACCATGATTGTTTCATGTGATTTATTGTTTCCTTATGGGATGAGCTGTTTTCATCTCATGAGAACATTGTTGGAACAAGTCATGGATGGATGGATTGGTGATCACTTAGCTTATGGGAGAAGCTTATCATTTGTTTGTGTCACCAATGGAGGAGGAAAGGAGTTGCAGCACTCACCTTATTAGTTGCTTGAGGACAAGCAACATTTTGGAGGGGAGGACTGTAATATTCCCAATTAGCCCAAGCTAATGGGAATATACAATTATGTTTTCATTTTCTTGTTGAAAGAATAAAATTGTAAAGGAGGATAAATTAAACTCCTCAAACAAAAAAATAAATCAATGCCCATGTGAACAAGGCTAAATCTGGGCCACCTTAATTAAACTCCCTTATGTGTGAAAGGGATTGAGACAATTGACTGGGTCAACAGGACCAAATTCATAGCGTTGTCCAGATGCAATGTACCTCCTAGATGCACAACACATTTCTAGTTGGAGGCTACACATGTGAAAGGAGCTAAACCTTTGAGATGGTTTAGGGTTTTGCAAGGCTTTTATCCTATAAAAGGAAGAGGAGAACAACAGAAGAATGTTGTTAAACATATTGTTTTGGAAGAACATGTCTCTTTATAAATTTCTCATTTTCTTGGCTGTTTAGCAGAGAATAGTGATGTTTAACACTGGGTGTTCCTGATTGGGAATCCCACCTCTTTTCTTGAGAGGTTTCTTGGAAGAGTCTTTAATTTCTTGTCCAATATAAGGCATTTGGCCAAGCTTCTACTTCCAACTACAATGCAGATCCTGTTGAGAATTTGGTTGTATTTATAAGCTGCAGCAAGTGGAGGCTATATCTATTCAAATCTAAGCCATTCTAGTGCCTCTTTTTAGTGGGAAAGCATTCTATCCCCCTGGCAAGAGTGTATGGATCATTGGAGCTTAAGATCCATACCTTGGCATCAGGCCAAATTTATCATCAAGTCTACATCTCAATTTATCTTCCAGGATTGCGTTATCTGCAAGAGGAAAGTTGCAGGGAGTTTTGGAAGACTTTGAGGAGTGATCTCTAGTGATGGGAATCTGCCTCTCACTATGGTGATCCATAGATTTCTATTCTTATCCATGTCATATTCAGATCTGATTTGAATACTACTATATAAGCTTCAGAAATTTTGAAGAAATCTGCAAATATGCTGCATGAGATCTCAGATCTACTCCATATGCTTCATGTTTTGTTGAAAACCCCAAGGGGTATGTAAAATAGAGACAGTCTAGTGTACAGATCTGATATAGATCTAATATTTTGTACACAGATCTGTTCTAGATCTGAGTTGTAACCTACATCTGCTGTATGCTCAATAAAATAACGCTGTCAAGGCTTTTGCAATGAAATACATTTTTGCAGCACCTCTTTTAGAGGGTTTTCTTCATAAAAGTCTTCCATCTTTCTCTTGTACAGTGAATGGGCCACATTGTAAATCTGATTCACTATTGTATTAGCTATTTTTGAGCTACCATATTGGTATTCTACTGATTTTCATTAAAATTGCGTTATTTTCTAGGTAGTGTTACCTTGTGTTGCTGCAGTCCCTTCCTTGGGAATTTTCCAACTATACTAGGTGTGCGGAGACCTATTTAACACACCTAGAAGGATTTGTTTTTGAATCCCTCTTGTATTTTGGTCTTAGATTGTCATATCTAAGGGATCCAGGGGTTGGTTTCCAATCCTATAGCATACATTCTTGAAAAATTCATTTTCAGGCATGCCTTGCTAGCATTCCCATTTTGGGGATATTACACAACCTACTCATTATGCATGGTAAGAAATACATTTATGTACTTACTAATTGTTCCATTGAGTATCTATATCTTCTCACCATCTATGGATAGTGCATTGTTCCACATAAGAGAAAGATTATTCTTGGGTTACATGGTCACTTCAAGGCCAATCTTTATAATGATGATATCCCATCTCTACATAACTTTGGGCGAGTGAATAATTGTTTTGATTGTGCTCAGCTGATATATACTGCTAATTACTACCACATAGTAGATGAGCAAACATGTGTAGCTAGTAATTCATTGAGAAATAACTTACCACATGATGTTCTCAAGGAGTAGTTGGGAAGACTGCGCTGTATCCACTTGATAAACCATTGGTATCATGTAACCTTCAACATTTTTCTGATTTGGATGCCAAATGGTGATGATGTGCCATTCATTTTGAATGGGAAGATTTGGGCCAACATGATTCATGACATGGGAGAAAGGATCTTTGGAGATCTGATCTTCTTCTTGCCACTTGAGGGAAACCTTATTGTAGCCCAAGGACAACATATGCTCTACACTTGTCATAAGTGGAGAGGAAGACAGTGTGGGGTGGGCCATCTTGTCTACCATGTTCAGTTATTCAGCCCACCGACATTGCAGGAGCTAAAGGTGGAGGAGATCTTTTATGAGTTGCCATGTGGGAGGGTGACTCATCTTGTATGGATGATAGCTTGGGGGTGGAGATTTTACATGGGAATGATTGTTCCCAAACACATTTTAGACTCCATGCCTTGGGAGAAAACTCTTCAGTTTGATCCTTGCAGTTGCTTAAGGACAAGCAACATTTTGGAGGGGAGGACTGTAATATTCCTAAATTAGCATGCAGCTAATAGGAATATTGATTTTTGTTTTTTTGCACTTAGTAGATGAATAAATGGGGGAGGAGACGCATACTTAACTTAAATCAGCATAAAAACCCTCTTGGTGTGAAAGGGGATCATTCTAGTAGCTGGATTTCACACCCTCGTGTGTGAACAAGGACTTTTGCATGTGGACAAAGTCAAGTTTGAACAAGTCAACAAAATGCATGAAGAGGAGTGGGTTACCTATGAACTAGCTCAATGTGAACAATGATCAAATTAGACAGACATATGGAAGCTAGATTTAAGGCACTTGAATGTGAAAAGGGATGAAGCAGGTGGAAGAGGTCAACCTTGAACAAATCAAACAACGTTGTTAAGAGAGAGTGGCCTTAGTGAAGATACAATGCAATTTTGGAGGGAGACTGATCATGTGCATGTGGAAACCCTAATGGGTGGGACCCAAGGTGAGGAGTCTCACATAGCTTATAAGGAAGGGGATGGTAGCCATTTGAGTTTAGCTTGACGATTATTGATTTGATGGTTTGCATGACTGTTGGGCATTCTCTTGCTGTTTAGCAGAGTTGTAGTGTTGTTTAGCACAAGACATTCCTGTTTAGGAATTCATTCTCCTACCTTGAGAGGCCTCTTGGCGGAGTATTGCACTTCAACTTTCCACATTCAGGATTGAGGCCAAGCATCCTCCTTCAGCTACAACACAATTTCTATTGAGAGCTGGGTTGTGTTGCAGGGTGTTGCAGTGGAAGAACTACAACACCACTTCCAGAGCTTGTATTTAAGAGGAGGAAGCCTTTATTTCTCTGGGAGATCAGTGAGGGAGTATTTGAACTTCATTTCAAATATTGGTAGGAGGCCAATGTACTTTTAATCTCCTACAACATAGTCCTTTGCAGGAACTACGTCATTTTTCTGAGTATAGTAGTTTCAGGGTCAAGACCCTTAATCTTGAGCTTGTCCTTTGGGGAAAGGGCCAACCCTTCTCCCAGGAAGATTGTATAAAGAATCTTCTTCTATTTCTTGTAAATTTCAGCTACATATATACAGAGCTGTAGTATAACTGCATTTTCCAGATCTAAATCTGCGGATCTGTCATTTTATACTTGTACTTTCATGGAGCCCTTGCTGGGTTATCCACATTTTGTATAAAAAGGAAGAGATATCCATTTTTCTCAGCCATTGGATGATTTTAAAATATATATCTTCTATTTCTAATTTACTACTGCATAATACCTCATTAAAATGGCGCTGTTGTATGCTTCAGTATTTTCTGTTAGCAAAAGTCGTGGGGTTTGGGCTTATTTGAGCTGTATTGGTTTGGGGAGACCTGTTTAACTTGGCTAGAGTGATTTTTTTTGCTCATATTTATGCATGTGAGATTTATATTATATTAAATAAGGGATCCAAGTCCCCTTTCTCATAGTTATATCGCAATTTTCTGAAGACAACCCTTTTATGGCCCTATTTGCTGCATTTACGCAAATTTTTGGATCATGAAAGGTGTAATAAGTTGTTGCTGTAACGATAATTGATAGATTTGTGTTTCTTAACACATATCATGGGTTAATAGCTTGCTTCTCCTCTAGAATTGTGTTTACATATTGCTGCAGTCCCATTCTTGGGCATTTTCCAACCATACTAGGTGTGAGATGCCTGTTTACCTCACCTAGTTTGATTGGTTTCTGATTTCCTCTTGGATTTGGGTCTTATATTATTAGATCTAAGGGATACAAGGGCTGATATTGGTTTATATAGCACACATTGCTGAAAAATTCATTTTTCATGCATGCCTTGCTAACAGTCCCAATTTGGTGATATTATGATACCGTTTCGTAGCCATTTAACGAGTTCGAAACGACAAGAATCTCGAAAATATTTTCAATTTTAGAGAGTCAGAAAAGAGCTGAAAGATGAATCCATAGTTATTAGGGTTGTGAACAAGTTATAAAATGCCAAAAATGGTAAAAATAACTACTTTTCACTTTTTTACCTCTTGTGGAGCAATAGTTACACATTTCACTGTGCAATCTTGCGGCGACGATAACAGTCAATCCAGCAGACCAATCTCAAATCCATCATTTCCGGGTAAGAGTCGAGATCCATCTTGTCATTTTAAGTCATTTCTTACTATCTGCAATTCCCAATTTTGAATTCTGGGGGAGGAAATGTAAATATTAGGGCACGATGGTCGGTGCGGGTTTCAGGCATGGAGTCACGCCAACCGCACAATTTTCTACACTAGGGCACGCCCATTGGCGCAAACCATTTTGATGTAAAATTTTAATCAAACACGCCAATTATTCACAAATTTAAGGTTAAAAAATGGCTAATACCACTCATATGAATGTGTTTGCAGGTAGAAAGATGCAAAATGGCCATAGAATGGAAAGAACGGGAAGAGAGCGAAGAAGACGAGCTTACCATGGACAATGAGAGAGTCATGGAGGCTCTCAGAAATTGTGGTCTGAAAAAATTCTTCCTAACGCCATGTCTCTGAGCCCAACCAGAGTTATTACAGTACCTGATCAGCATATGGGATGAAAATCAAGAGAAGTTCATCCTTCAGGATCAAGAACTTGAGATAGAAGTACCACCAATCCTAACCAGCACTCGACCTTGCATGGAAAACATGACCATGGTGATAGATAGGGTATGTCCAGGAGCATGGAAAGGATCATGCAGTGGGAAAGTTAATATCGAGACTATCCCAGACTTGACACTCAAAGTAGTGCTTCATAACATCATATGAGCTGCAATATCACAAGCACCACACGAAGCAACAAAGACACAGTTTCTCCTTTTTGTAGACTGCTTGGCACCGACCATCTAAAACTAGGCAGAGGTCGTGACAATAAACACGAAACGCGAGCTAAAAAAATGCAAGAAGACCAAATTGAAGCAATTTGGTTATGGATCTATTCTGGTATCGTTCTTCTTGGAACGAATACCCATTTTCTAGCGATAGGAGGTCATAGTCCCGACACCACCAGTGAGAGAACCACGGATGGCCCGATGGGTAGCTCTGATGCCAAGGGTAGGGGGAAGTCAACAGATGTCATGGAGACTGGAATTCTTCTATTGGCTCCGTCGACAACTGATTGTCGTGGAGGACTGACCCTACTCTGGTATAGATTTCACTGAAGATCCGGACCTCCCACTCCTGGAGGGAGAGGATTGGGATGAAGATTTGGGTGAGACTCATTTTTTAAAGTTTCATGAGTATCATGATTTTTTATTATCTATGCACGTTCTAACATTAAATCCATGTGTTTGCATATGTTGGCCCAGAGAGACCCGCAAACATGTCACCGATAGCGAGGCGAATACCTTGCAATTTTGACCCTCACGGCAAGGGGCGCGAGGAACATGAGTTAGTGCATAATCTGGAGGGAATCACTCGAGGAGTCCCAGACTATGAACGATTTGACGATGTTCCACGCGCCTAATAGAGACATACTGTAGGGGTGCCCAGCCGAATTCATCACTAGGCAGCTTGTATGGGTAGTGACATTTTATCACGAGCACCATGTTGATTAGACACCTAGGTTTTATTTTTATCTGCATATTTTGAGAGACATGATGTCTCAGGATGTAACAGAAACACACATATTTTTTTTTGAAGTTATGATGCACACAGTTGCAAACATGCAATATATATATATATATATATATATATATATATATATATATATATATATATATATACACACATCTATTTTCCTACATGGATCTTTTACATGTGATGATGATTTTACAAATGACACAAATGTCTATCTAATACAATGTTAGCCACTACATCAGTTAATGCATTCATTCGTCTAGGAATATGCTGATATGTAATAAAATCAAAATTTATTTCTAGTAAACGAATACATAAATACAATCTCAGAATGTGCAGATTTCTAACTGAATAATGACTATTGAGTTGCAGAATGACAAGTTGCGAATCTAGATTTACAAGAAATGTGTGTATGCCGAGGTTAATTGCTTCGGTTAATAGCTCAATAACAGCATTATATTCAGCGACATCATTTGTAGCTCGTCCTAGATAAATACCTTGCAAATCTATCAACTCACCAGCAGGATCACAAATTACCCAGGCTACCGAAGACAAATTCTTGGTACTGCGGGAAGCACCATCCGCGAAATCGACATAAGGGGTAATAGAAATATGCACCATAACCAAGACCCAATAAGCAGGAAAATGCTCCCAAAGCACATCAAACCAAAACATGTACAAAAAATGAAAATGAGTGAACCCGGTTGCACTCTTAACTGAGGTTCGGTATGCCCAAAGAGCTGAAAATAACATGAGATGCCAATTTGATTTATGGATCCCAATCGTACGTTGAATCATAGTGATAAGAAATTTGTTCATAGCTTCAACCTTTCCATTGGCTTGAGGGTAGTACGACGTTGAGTTGTCGTGACGTAGACCCAACTTAGAAGTCAACCTGAGCAGCTGTCTTACCATCGGCGGCAAGTGTAGGCATTGCTTCGGCCCATTTGGTGAAGTAGTCCACGGCTACGATAATATAAGCATGCCCCCCGGCCGAGTGAGGGTTACACGTCATAAAATTGATGCCCCACTTCGCAAAGGAACCAACAGTAAGAGTCAAACATCAACGGAGTATAGAATCGACTCCAATATGATAGAGTGTATCTCTAACTATTTGATAAGGTTGTGACTGATGGCGGATGCGTCGGAAGGCATCCTTCGTCAACTCAGATCTAAAAGACAAAGTATGGAGATAGACAATGATATCACTGTACCAAGGATCAAGGGTGCTAATCAAGAAAAGCGAATCATCTGGAATGGATTCCTCAAAATGAAAAGGAGTGGAGTCGGAAGGTAGAGAACAAAGAAAATCAACAAAAACTAATGATTTCTTAGACTTGGAAGCAGTAAATTCCAAATCAAACTCTTGGAGGATAACAATCCATTTAGAGTATCTTCCCCTGAACAATTGTCGAGACAAGATGTAGGTCATGGGGTTGTAATCAGAAATCACCGTCACTGTGCGTAAGAGAATATAATGACAAAAATGTTGGACTGCTTGAACTGCAGCTAATGCTAACTTCTCGACATGAGCATAACGAGTTTCTCGGTCGAGAAGGTTATGAGACAAGTAATAAATAACATGCTCATGATCTTCATCATCGTCTTGTACGAAAACCATGGCAATCGTGCCGAAAGCAGCACCTAAATAAAGGGAAAAATCACGATGATAATTTAGAGGGTGAAGTAGAGGAGCATTGACAAGCAATGTCTTCAACGCATCAAAATATTTCTGAGCAATTTCATCCCAACATAGAGGGATGCCCTGCTTCAAAAATTGTGTGAATCCTTTAGCTACTTTGGCATAGTTAGGTATAAAACGATGTAAAAAATTAGCTTTCCCTTGTAAACTCTGCAACTGGTGCAATGAGGAAGGAGAGGGGAGATTAATAATAGGATCAAATTTGAGAGGATCGAGGCAAATTCTGTCTTTGGACATGATAAACCCTAAGAGTCTACCAGAATCAATGCAGAAGACACACTTGTGCGGATTAAGCTAAATGTTATAGTGTCTGCAACGAAGAAAAATCTAACAAAGATGGTCAGGGTGATGTCGACGCTTAGCCAAATGAGCCGGAAGGTCATCCAGATAAGGCTGCATGATGTGACGAATATCATGAAAGGCGTAGGACATCGCGCGCTGAAATGTGGCCCCAACATTATTTAAACCAAAAGGAAGCTTCTTATATGCAAAGCTACCCCAAGGAAAGATGAATTAAGTCTTGTGTTGATCATTCGGGAGAATTTTTATCTAATTATAACTAGAAAAACTGTCCATTAAGGAAAAAATCTCGCTCCCGGCACAGTCATCAATGATATGATCGATGAAGGGAGTAGGATAATTATCCTTGGGACAAGCTCGATTGATATCACGATAGTGAACAGAGACACGAATAGTGCCCTGTTGCTTATCTACAGGAACAATATTAGAGACCTACTTTGTCAATGGAATAGGATAAATGAAACCAACTTTGAGAAGATTTTCCACTTCAGATTTAATGGCATCAGCTTTTCGAGGATGCATCGGATGAAGACGCTGGTGAACACGTTTCGAACCGAGGTAAGTAGGAATTTCATGTACCATGATGCTAGGATCAATGCCAGGAATTTATTCGTAGGGCCATGCAAAGACATCATAGAATTCATGAAAAAGGCTAGTATATACTTGTACTTCATCGGAAGAACAAGTGACCTCGATATGGATGTTCTCGAAAATTCCCGGTTTAACGGAAATGTCAATAGGCATTGTATCTGAAATGTGACTCAAGTTACCTTTTGAAAAAACTTCATGGATCTGAATAGGCATTTGAAGTGGAGGAGATGGAACTTGAGAAGAAAAACGCTCAAGACAAGTAGACATGGCCCCAAGACTTGGGAGGAATGAGGAACGATGATAATTATCATCCCATGGGAGATCTTCAAGAGACATGGTTTCCATGATGGCCTCATCAGAGGGAAACACTTCTTTCAAAGGATCTGGCGAATCAAAATCACCAACCCAAGGGGATTGAGAATAAATGTCAAGAGACATGCTCAAAGGAGCAGAATCAGGGGATGGAGTGTCCAATGCAGCGATGAGTTCACAATAATCAATTTCAATCAGACTCAATGATATCGAATCTTTGAAAGAATCGATCTGTTCAGGAGATGGGATAACCCATGGGTCATCGGTGTGAGAAATCATGTTGACTTGAATAGTATTTGGTGGTGGAAGAGGGAAAATACCCATGAGGGCAGGATCCTTGAAAAGGCTTGGCCCTACGCTCTCATAGGGAGTAGGAATCTTATCCACAAACAGAACGTTGTTCTCGGAAGAAGAAGTGAAAAAATACAATTGATCGACAATAATAATCTTTCCTTCATGTGGGAATTTCAAAACACAAAAGAGAGTGAACGGAACACATATCATTGCATGAGTCCAACTACGACCGAGGAGAAGATTATAATTGAGTTTAGAATCGACGAATTCAACCTCAACGTTGACGGTCTTCCCTTCTAATGTGATCGGTAAACTAGCGAGAACACCAAGAGGTTTAGACTCTCTTCCATCAAATGATTCAAGGGCATTGGGTGACAAGGTGAGAGCTGGAGAACCAATGGATTTCCAACAAGTAGATGACATAACATAGGTAGATTCACCCTCGTCCATGACTTCCCGGTGAATGTTCAAACCATTTATACCAACTTGAATGATGAGCGCAATTTGGTGTGGGAGTCACGGGAAGAAATTTTCTAAATTGAAAGCAAGCAAGCTAGTATCGACAGGATCAACCCCACCTATCGCGGACAACAACACTTTCATTTGTGATAGACAACTCTGAATTAATTCTAACGCAGACATTGTGGATGGCCCCTGAGCCAAATCCTCAACAATACTATAATGCTGAGAAGCACGGGCGTTGGGATTGTACGAAGACTTGTGGAGTACACCTTTGGAAGGTGGTCGCACAACAAATTCAGTATTAGGCCGTTCAATCTCAAGAGGCCAGAAACGGGTGGAGGAGGAGGACCATCACCGATCTCATTCCCCACATCCTGACGTGAACCAGAATAATATTTTGATCGAGTAGTAATAGAAACAGGTGCAAAACTGTTCATCATAAAAACTTGAGAACCAAATGGGGTAGAGGACTGAGGTTTCTCTACCATATGATTTTTCTGAGTAGGAAAAGGTTCTTTAAGAACAACCAGAGCTCCTTGAGTGCCTTTGAGCAATTAGGTCACTTTGAACCGTCGAGGTCAGTCTTTGGTGAAGTGCTCTTTGTCACAAATTAAACAAGGATACTTCGGTTTGCGTTGAGAACTATCAGCAGAACGAGGTTTCGAAGAATCCTATTTAGGGTATTAGATTTGGCCTTACCTTTACCCTTCTTCTTACCTTTAGAAGCATTATCCGTAGGATTGGCCTGGACGTCATTCACTTCTGTGGGTTTGCCAGAATTCGGAATTGGCTGAGAAGCAACATTATTGGAAGAAGTACACTTCTGCTTGCTAGAATTAGATGGAAACTTCTGAGAAGTCTGAGATATAGAACCAATAATACCATCAACGGATGGAGTCGCTGGTAGTTTAGAAGTTTTAGGTCGAGGAGCATCAGGCAAGATATCGTATAAAGCGCTGGTTTGAGAGCACACAAGATCGAGGTACTGAGCATAAGTAATGGCTTGTTCCTCGGTTACACATGCCCCCATAACTATGTCTTTGGTGATCTGATTGACAAAGGAGGTAGTGAACCAATGAGTTAGAAGCTAATCAGGAATATAAAATTTGATCATGCGACGACGTCGCCGCCATTCATGAATATAATCTGAGATATGAGTAGCTCGGTCCTGTTTCAATGAAGTGAGGAGGTGCGTCTCGGTCTCATAGCAGACCAGTAAATGGAAACGTATAAGGAATGCCATAGCTAAGGAATTGAAATCTTGAAAAACTCCATGAGACAACTCAATGTACCACTTTATAGTGGCACCAGTAAGGGTTCACTGGAAAATACATAGTTGAATAGAATCGTCAACCCAAGAGTTAGAGGAACACCACAAGTGGTAAGTCATAACATGCGTTTGGGGGTTTGCGCTAGGTTTACCTTCAAATTTAGGATAATCACCAGGAATCTTGGTTGGAACCGGAGGTCAATATGGATTATGAATAATAGGATCATTTGTCAACTTTGACACATCAGGTAATTCCAACGTAGAAATAAATGGTAATTAAGTATTAAAAGTCATCAAAGGTCTGTGATAAGGACCCGTGTGTACATTCCATCCAGTTCGAGTGGGATTCTATCCCCATAAATTTTGTCCCGAAAGATTCGGATCATAAGGATTAGAAGCAGGATAATTTGGTTGATACTGGGGTTGAGGACTAGGATATTGAGTCGAAGTAGACCACAGAGGTCCTTGCTTAGCAGTGTAAGGATTCTGCTATGGAATGTAAGCATGGCTTTGAGGTTGATGATACACAGGTTGATTTTGAGGGTAAAGAATCTAGGGCACACTATATACTGGTTGATATAAAACTTGAGGGTAGTAAGTGCCTTGTGGTTGAGCAGGTTGAGCAGGCTGATGAGAAGGGTAAATAGGTAGAACTGGCTGCGAAACTGAATGAATCTGCTGGTGGGAAGGTTGAAACAACTGATGAGATGGTTGAACTGGTTGTTGAAATTGTTGTTGGGGACCACCAGGTTTTCCTTGTGGGAAAGGCTAGGCTGATGGTTGCGACGGAACAGGTTGTCCTTGATAACCAGGTTGACCCGGAGAAGGACCATAGGGTTTTCTTGGTTGCACAATATTTGGGCCATATTGAACATGTGGCTATGATTGAGGTGCAACAGGTTGTCCTTGTGATGGATAACTTTTCCCCCCAGGACCAAAAGATGGTCCTGGTTGATTCAAAGGTTGACTCGAAAGACCAGAGGGTTGTGCATGTTGGGCCAAAGGCTGCCCTTGCAAAGGTTGGCCCTGTGGACCATATGGTTGTCCTCGTGGACCAAAAGTAGGGCCTTGCTGAGCTAAATGTTGTCCCATGGAGGGTTGTCCTTGTAAGCCAGAGGGTCGCACAGGCAAGGTAGGTCTAAAATAAGAAATGGTTTGATGAGGATCAATAGGAGGAAAATAAACAGGATTACTGTGCTCATCATAATAAAGTGGATATGAATAAACAGGGTTACCAACCACATCATAGTGATGAAAAAGAGGGTGGCCAACAGCCTGGGACCGCTGAGAACCATGATAGCTTTGCTGCTGAACAACCAACATATACTCCTCAAAAGTAAGGCCGCTAGGAATCACGGGTGTAGTGGAAACAACACTAGAAGCAGGTATAGATTCTGTGGAGGGAGCATAACATTGGTGAATATCCAACATCTACTTGTCAAATTCATAGGTAGAAACCATAGGAGCGGTAGAGGTAGCCGGAGTTTCCACTGCATGGGGTTGTGATCTACTTGGGCCAGGATTAACATGCCACGTAGGGTTGAGAAAGATAGACTTGCGAGTGTGAAATTATCCAAACGACTGAGATGCAACAACCGGTGTAGACGAAGCTACACAAACCGTAGGTTAGACTGGGACAGATGTAACAGTAACTGACAGATCTGATGCTGAAGGTGACGGTCCTAACGGAGGGAGGACTGAACTCTGTGGAGGAGTTACCATGATGGATTGTCTTATGGATGCAACACCAGCCATAATCTGACTCAAAAACCTATAGCCAGCCGGAAGTGACACCGGTGGTGGAGAATATTGGATAGAGGCATGAGAGAGATCTTTAGGAAAGAGTTGATATTCTCTTATGGAAACAGGCATTCCTTCACTGCCAATAGGACTGGAGGAATCCATATCTGAGTCTGCTGTAAGATCTTCGAAAATACTACAGGGAATAGGAGGTACCATAGCAGCAACAAAAGGCGATCTTGACACAAGAGGAGGAAATTCTCCTTCTTCCCCAAAACTAGACCAAGCACTTGAAGGAGGCCAATTGAACTCAACCGACTTGTCAAGCGGAGATCGAGTAGCAAGGGGTTGGACAGATGGAAGAATAGGCTATGAAAACTCGACAGACCTAGTGGACTGAGGGGTTTCAAAAGAAACGTCTAGAAAATAAAAACCACTTGGAGGAAGTGAGGATGACGAAACTGGATGTTCCACCACTTTGACTGTATATCAGAATAGGAAGGAAAAGAGATAACCAATCGAAGGTCCAAAAACAAGAACCAAGGAAATTAATCAGGCCAAGTAATAAAATTTTAATAGGTGTGTGATCATAGGTGATTAATTTTATAACACTGAAACCAAAATTCATTGTTTCATATTTTAAGAGTTAAGAAATAGGCAAAAGATGACTCTAGTCACTTTTAATTTGAAACGAGCATGAAAGGACAAGTGCTCGATGATCTCTTCTCTTATTTAAAGAGTCACGAAAAGATCGAAATGACTACTTAGGAATTCTAAGCAAGAGGGTGTACCACGTTTCTGTGAACTTCCATATACCCCTTGGTAATCAAATGAAAGAGAAATTACCAAGGACTTAATGTACATGCAGTTAGTCTCCTCGAATGCTATGTTTGATGTATCACGGTTACAAGGCGGTGGACTCGGCTTCCTATGGATAAGGGATTGCAACCTAGAGGGGTCTCCCTTTATATACTCGATGGTACGGGGAGCACAAGTCCGTACTAGCGCCATTTGAAGCCAACAGGCGAGCGAAAGCTACTAGGTATTAGGACGTTGGAACACGTCTCTAGCCTAGACCACTAGAAATGTTGCGTTAGGTTTCAATGTTGCCTTAGGTTCATTGAGTAACTTTTAAAGTTAATCTTGGATTATGTTTCAATTTCAAGGCTCTATCTGTTATTTCCCAAATCCACCTTAGGCTGAAGGAAGGCAGGATTCAGGGTAACACCAAACCACGCTCAGTCTGGTAGCTAGCCCTACCAGAACAGGAGAGGGCTCTCTCTGGGTCAATCTCAGTTAAAATAACAAATAGGGTCTGAGATGACTGAAATGAGTTCTAATTTTAGGCTAGGTATATAAATCAAGGAGTTTGATATGATTTTTTAGGGATTTTTTGTTGGAAACGGGAAAGGCAATTTTGGGCTTGGGGATGAGGCCAAATTCTTGCAGAGTTCAAGTTGGGGTAGGGAAGGCAATGAATTTGGTGTCTTAGATTCATTGAATGGATAAAAAATACTGCTTTTGAGGAGCTGAAGAGGGCAAGAGGGTGCAAGGATCCTCTTCAAACTGACGAAAACATGTAAAACTAAACAAAAGTTTAAGGCAGAGCACTAGCAAACTAATGAATTTTACCTTAGTTACTCATTTGTTTAATTCAGAAGAAAAGAGAAGGGAAATGGCATACATAAAAATTAATGAAACTTATAGATACATGGAGAAAAACATCATCAAAACTTAGAGCCACAAGGATCCCAACAAGTGCTGCAAAACTCTGGTCTTTCCTTTGCCAAAAATCTGAAAATGAATATACAATGAGGTGCCAAACTATTCCCAAGAGTCCAACCATGAAGATGTCTCAGAAAATATAATATATAGACAAGTATAACCCCTTCCCATTCCTCTAGGGGTTGAGCTCATCCTTCTAGGATATTTTTCAACCAATTCTAAACAAGGAACTGAAATCTAGGCAATCAAACAACTTGCCTCTATATGGAACGAAACTGATTCATTCATTTAATTTTCACTTTTTAGTGAATGAATCCTCTAGAAAAAGTAAATATGAGCCAAAATTACATCATAGTCATTAAATTACATCAAGATAGATCAATAATTACATCAAAAAGTGAAACTATTCAAAACTGGGCGAATTTCTGAGCTGAAGAGTCAAAATGAGGCCAAATTTCTCTATGCGCCGCGCCCAAAAACTCAGTGCATCGTGCCACTTTTATCCTGTTTTTGAGGCACTTCCCGAAGTCCAAATTAAGCTCATGATAGCTCGTTGGAAATCCCTATTTGTCTACTATCCAATCCAAGTGGAATTTCTGGATTTGGTGTCCATTTTTCCCTCCAAAAATTCAATCTCCCAAGACTGGTTCCTGCTGGTGCAAAAAGTGGCAGAAAGGCCATTTTCAAGGTGTTTTTGGCCCTTTAAAACACCCAGAACTTGTTGAAATCTCTCGGAAATTCTTGAGCATGCATAAATTTTCATAAAAAATCCAAAAATTTCAATTTTTCCTCCAGAAGATCTCTCAAACGTAAGCGCGCGCCAAGTGGAGCGACGAGTCAGGTAGAAAAACTTATTTTGCAACCAAAATTTCAAAAATGACAAAATTTACTCCAAATTTTCTAAAACTTGGAGTGAAGGTCCCCCATCATGTTCCATGCTCAGCCAAAGAAGCTTCGACCATGATTTGGAGTGGATCATACCTTTTTCACCGTTTTAGTGTCCTCCTGGTGCATGCAGTTCAGTGGCGGAATCACTGTCTTGTTCATAGGATGTGTCGGTGTCCATCATGGTGTTGCAATGTGTATGACAAGTGTATTTTTGATTTGTTGAAAATGAGGAATTAGGACTCGGTGTCTTCGTCTCCAAGTGCCAAATGTGCCAAAGGGAAATGAGGGATTGTGAGGAATATGGAACAGTGGGGAAAAGTGGAGTTTCTGTCAAGTGGATTTAAAATATGGGACAATCAATTGACATGTTTGGGATATGGGATTTGGAGATTTTTTTTAAATGATAGGGAAAGGGATAAGAAAAGGGAGTGAAAGGATTTAGGGATAGGAGTAATGGGAATTTGCTACAAATGATATGGGAGAGGGAAAATGGTAGGAAATAATAGGGTTTAGGGATAGGGAAATTGGGAACAAGGGATATAGATGGTTTAGAATTTAAGGGAATAGGGAAATAAACTATGGTAATGATAAAATGATCAGTGGTAATAGATGGGGTAAGTAGCAATGATTGACACCAAACCAAATTTAAAACCCTAGGAGCATTCTTAACACATGAGAGTAGGATTTTGAGTTTTTCGCATTTAAAATTTCATACCAACACCAAACACTTGTTAAGAAAAATGAGGATGTGGCTTTGACTCACTTGAACAAGGAGAGACTGAGAAAAATTTTATGGGTGAAAGAAATGGCAAAAATCTTGTGTTCTGGCCCAATGCGCTGCGCACCAACCGAATGCGCCGCGCACCAACCCAATGCGTCGCACCATTTTGTAGGAGGCTTTTGGAGGCCTTCCCAATGTCCAAATTGGGAGTGTGATAGATTTTTAAAAATATTATTGAGTCTAATTTCCAACCCAATTGTAATTTTTCAATTTGGAGTTCATTTTCCCTGTCAAAAATCAAATCTCCCAAGACTGGTCAAAATGTGCAAAATGAGGCTGCCTCAAGGCAGAGTGCTGTTGCAGTCAAATTTTGAAGGTCTTAATCAACTCAAAATTGAGCTCATGATAGCTAATTGGAAATATATTTATGTCTAGTTATCATTTGACTCATCAATAAAGTCATTTGGCCAACCAAGATAGGAGAAATCTTGATTTTCCCAAGGTCACTTTAGAGGTGCATTCAATTCTCCTGAGGAAACGGTATTGTTGACATTTCTCTAAAACCATGACACCTGTGTAAAAAGTGAAGGAGGTTTGTCTTCCTTGGCATATTTTGGACAAAAATCTCTCTCAATTTTACCAAATTCATCTTTTATTGCTCAGAAACATCATTTGAGTGAAATCTATCCCGATGTGTGGAACAAGGGATTTGTCGAAATGAAGCGAAATGAAGGGGATAAGGGGCTTATAAATTCTTGAGAAAATTTTTGGAAGTAGGGAGGGATGTTAGGAAGTAGGGGAAAGTGGAATTTTAGAGATTGAGTGAGGGGAAGGGGTCCAAAAGGGAAAAACACAGGCCTAGCCTAGAAAATTGCCAAGTTGTAGCAAGAAACTAGGGTTTGTGCAAAAATGAGGAATTTGGGGAATATCAGTGATGGGAAGTGTTTAATAAGGTATATTAAGGATAGGGGAATGTGTATGAACATCAGGATACAAGTTTTTCTAATGATTTTACCATCCAAGAGAAATTAACTCCAAAACCCTAGGAGAGGGAAATTAACCTTACCTAGGCACAACTGAAGCATGAACAAGCTGTAAAATGACCCAATGGAACTTGACATGATGATGAAAACCCTCTAAATGATGGTACACTCATCTGAATGGTGACATGGACCGACATTTGGACAACTTTGATAAGAGTAAAAGAAAACCCTAGACCTAATACCTAGTGACCAAATTTTGTTTGAAGACTCTCTGAAATGACAAAATTTGACCTTGACACCTTAAAATCACCTTGTAAGAGCATGCATGATCATTGGAGGAAGGATGCAAAGACTGAAACTAACAATATCAAAGCTCAACTTCCTAAATGCAAACTATATGCAAATGAACATCATTTCAGTTCGATGAATGCTAGTTATAAGAAGGATAGAAATATTTCAAACAATAACAAACAAATAAAGTATATGAAGAAAAATTCTAATGCCTCTAATGCAATTAATCGAAAACGAAATTCCTTCCTAGATGAAAAAGGCTAGTTATGCAAAGGAATATTTCAATTTTGATGCAACGAAAGAATGCAAAACATATTTTTTTATTTTTTCAATGAAAAAAAACACACAATGTACTAATTCAAATGGAAAACAAAATAAACACTAGTTTGAGTTTTGCGAATGTAGGGATTTAAAATTGAATGACACAACCAAAGTGAAACAAACACAAAAACATTCAAGCTAATGCAGAAAACTTTCAATCAAATAGAGTGAATTGCCCAAATCGACCCAACACAAGCAATGTAATCGATGCCTGGAGCACTAAGGGGAAGGATCAATCGATGGAATGAAAAGAACATTCAACCAAAACAAACACTCAAAAGGATCAAGAAAAACTCAGCTCAATAACACAAAATGAAACGAGGCTGAAAAAAATCAAAGAGAATTACGTTTCAAACAGAAGGCTTAGTGTACAAGAACACTTAGAAACCCTAAGGCCTTAAATGACACTGACAGGAAAATGGACAAAAAACTGAAAAAAAAGAAGTCTACAGTAGTCAAAAAAGTTCCAAAGGCTAAATCACGCCCAAAAAACAACCCAAAAGCAAGCACAATTTACCAAAAGACTCATTAAGGAGGTCTAACCAAAACCTACAGGGGTTGGTGCGACTGTAAGGCTATAATCCGCGCCATACAGGGGTTGGTGCAAGTGAAAAAAGAGCAACGTGCACCAATTGACGCAACTATTCAGACAAAAACTGTGCCAAAATAGATACCTATGGGAAAAAGAGGAAAAACCAAAACTTAATGAGCAGAGGCCAATCTTGACACTCTGGAGCTGAACAAAGGATAGAAATTAAGCAAACAAACCTGAAAAAGGTAGAGAATGAAATCGATAATCGAAACTGACCCAATAGGATGAAATGACAAACTTGCACTGATCCCCAGTGGAGTCCCCAATTTTTTACGTAGGTAAATCCTCTCTACGGATAGAGGCGATCCCTCTAGCCCTAGGGTGGGTCTAGAAACAAAGGGACACACTAAAGTGTTGCTTCCTAGTTAATGAATGAACAAGAGACATGGTAGATTAACCTAGCTGTAATCCAATACTGTCGTTGTTGTGGAAAGAGTAGTAGCCTCTCGCTCCTACCTTGGAAAATCACAATCCGTTCGCTGTTATGCCCGGATACCTGCACATAGAACAAGAAACAAGAAAAACATACTACATCATAGTTTCACTCATAACTATTATCCAGTCAAAGAGGGCTAAACATATCACATTATACAAACATCATAACACAACAATGGAACCAAACAGTAGTCATGTATATAAATGAATAGAAGGAAGAGTTACAACTGATGCTTTGACGTCGCAGTCTCCTCTAGCAGGGTTCAGGTAAAGCGTGTCTCAGATGTTCGTCAGGGAATTTGGACAAGATGAAGGCATGGAATCAAGCTTCCTCAATGTAATTCCTTCTTATTCTATCTTCTCTATTAATTCAGCTATAGTATGTATAATTCTCCAAGTTCAGCTAGATTGTACTAAGAGAGATAGTTTCTTTTATAGAGGAAAAGGACAAGGTTGGGATCCCTACAAAGGTGGGAGGGAGTCCTATCCTTTAGGAGAGTTCCAAGGGAGGTGGAAACCACTAACTAAAGGAGGGACTCCCTGGTTGTTTCAGTTCAACCACTCCCAATGACTCATCCTCGAGGTGGTTGGAATGGAACCTACGCCTCTATTTTTAAAAAACATTCCATAAATATCTTGGCGTGGGCGCTTAACTGGGACAGAGCACCAACTAGCCCGGGCTGAGTGTTAATTTTCCAGCTCAGCACAAAGTATAATTGGCTACTTGCACCAAGGCAAAAACAAGGGTTTTTACAGTCCCGCTTAGGGAAATTTCAATAGGAGGAATATTTCTCTCATGTAAAGGGATGCAATGATGGTCTTTGCAAGGCATGACACTGGTTATGGGTCACCAAAATGACCCTCTAATGGGAGAGATGGGGATTGCAGGGACAGTGAAAAAATGCTGTGTAACAAGTGGGGTCCAGTGAGGTTCTCCTTCTGCAAATGTAGCCACACTTTGTGACCGACCTGGAAGTTGAGTGGAACCCGATGTTGATCATGTCATTTCTTGTGCTTAGCATTAGATCTATCCAATATGTCATGAACCTTTGGAGAATGTGCTAAATGCGCTCAATGAAGCTATTTCATTTGTTAGCTTCATACTGGACATGAGTCGAATCGTCCTGAGTAGCCACAAATGGTATGGATACTTCATTTGGACATAATGGTTGGAATCCCAAGCCCACCGGAAAGGGGTTGTGGTCGGTTGAGCTATGTAGAGCCCGATTATAAATTTGTTGTACATAGGGAAGGCTCTCATCCCATGTGCGTGGGGCTATGGCCGATTGATTTGTGGAGAGCCCAGTTATAACTTTGTTGTACATAGGGAAGACTCTCATCCTATTGAAGACCTATGTTTGGCCATCAATTTGGGGATGGAAAGCTGTGGAATTGTTGAGCTTGGTGTCTAGAATTGACCAGAGGCTGGACCAAAATGTGCTGAGGAACCCACTGTCCCGATCTGAGATGATAGACTGTGGGATCCAAAAGTGTACCCACACTCGTTCAAAGAAGATTTTAGCAGTGGCTTCTATTGTGATATTCTTCTTGCATGCTGCCATAACGGCCATCTTCGATAATCTTTCAACAACCATGAAAACAAAGTCGTTTCCATGCTTAGTATAATTAAGGTGTTATCACAAAATTTTACTTGATTGGCTGGTGATCAGATAACTCTATGTAATTGTTTCAAACCAGATTTTGACTGAAGCTTAGCCTCTTCAGTTTGAGAGGGATCTCTCAAAAGGATTTTATGATATTGATTAATGATAGTGCTAGATGGCTAACTCTATAGAAATTGTATCTTTTTTTTTATGATTGCAGGTTGAAAAAATGCAAGTTTGCTATCATTGGGCTTATGGAGTCAACAATCAGTAGTTTCAGTGGAAAGGTTTCTTGACATGGAAGCTGAGGTAGATAGAGATCTTTAACAAAGGCAATTCACTCATAAAACATAGGAAAACACAGTCATTTCATTACTAAAGGAAGTCAAAGCATAGAGTTATGAATTCTGAGTAATATAAATGAAATCTACTGCAAGTGTTAAATCATAAGATGTAGACCAGTAGGAAATTAAAAACCCCATGAGAATCTCAGGCCTGTCAGGAAGAAAGTCACTTTGTGTTACTGATATAAGTCAAAATACATATAGCAGCAGTTTGGTGCAAAAAATCTCCAACCCCTCACTACTTCGATGCTTTGTCTTTAAATAGATCTTATTTACAAAAAGAATGATTTTCCTGGTGGCTAGATTCATTGAATTCTCCTATGACACATCACATAACTGAAAAACATGACTTCTAACAAGAATCTGACAACTACACCTTAAAAAAGACATTTCCTAATAGGAGTCTAACTCCTATTTATTACATAACTCTACCTTATCTTGTGAAATAGTTATATGATGGTTACAACATAAGTGTCACATGCCCAAAAAATACATAACATGGTTCATCACCACTTTACACATTAAAAACCCTCCTAGATATGTGGAACTTAACCCTATTTTTCAGGAATGCATAACTCTTATCTTCAAAGTTGTTTAAGCTGATGACCTATCTCCACAACACTTCCTTCGAGTCATAATTCTTTGATGATAATCTCCCTTGACATGTTGGAGGAGTCCAGCTATCCAAATCAGTCATTAATATGCTCAAAAACCTTCAAAAATAGCTTGCTACGAAAACATGACAGTTTCGTAGCGAGCTTTGGTAGTGTTGAAAAAGTAGCTTCTGCACCCAATAACTTTGCTCCTTTGCTGTTCCATGGTGTCAACTAAGTCATGACACATCACCACCATGAAAATCCCTCCTTGAAAACTAGAAAAAGTGACTTTAGAGGCAAAAAGGCTGCTACATATTTTTTCGTAGCGTTTTCTTGGCTTTAAGCCAAGGAAACACTACGAAACTGTGTAAAAGTGCAGAAATTCCAGATTTCAAAACTGTCTCCATAAAGTGACCTCCAGCTGCCCAAAATTGATTGTATGCACGTAATGAACCTTCTAAAACACATTCAAACTAAAATTAAGGCTTCTATGGTTTTTCTTTCTCATTTATGATCAGTTGAGCTATGGCCTCCTCAACCAGAGTCATCTTCAAACCTTTCTTTTCCAACTCTTCATGAATCAGTTCTAATTTCTCTTGAAGGTATTTTACTGGGTCCTTCAATGTACTATTCTTATATTTCAAATGCAGGTTTAACTTTTTGATATTCTTGACCTCTTTTATTAGTGGCCAAGTCCACTTTATCAGTTTTTCTGTGTTGTCCAAGGCCTTAGAGACACCTGTGACTTGATCTTCCCAAATCGTTCTCATCTGTTCAAACTGCACTCTTTCAAATTTATGTTTCTTTTCCTCTTTCCTCAAGACTGATATATCTTCACTTGCATATTTCAACTGCTCCTTAAGGACTTCAACTTCTGAATTTTTAGTGATTTTCTCTTTTCCCTTCTTTTGTTTGATGAATAATTCTTCTTTTGCAAGTGAGGAGAGGTCTATGATGCTTGGTGGTGGCTGAGTAGTTTCAATGACCCTTTGAGCTTCTTTGCTGCTTTCCAAGGATTTTATGGCATGTCTTGTCATTGGTTTTATATATTGAAACATAAATCTAGCATCGTCACCTGCAAATTCTAACTTCTTAGCTGTTTTTCCTTTCTTAAGCTTCCTTCCTCCCTCATCTATGTCTTCAAATTTGACTATGGGAGTTTCTTCAATATCAGTGGCATGCAAGATGTCCTCTAAGTTACCCTTAGCCACTTTTTGGCTCCTTGTAACCCTCTTGCTACCATTTTTTCTCACTGTTGGCTTCTGTTTTGCAGGTGTAACTTTGGGTGTATCAACCTTCTACAAAGGCCCTGTCTCCATGATCACTGGCTCTAACTGATCTGCCACTGAAGGTGATGAGATATCTCTAGGTTTGGGAGTTCTCTTAGGAGTGATAGCATCTACTTCAAAACCACTTATGAATAGAAAAAATGACCAATCTCTGCCTAATCTTTTTAACTCCTCTAACACTAGCAACTTGATCAAACCATGATGAAAAAGAGAGGTTTCATTCCCTTCTGATTTAACTTGAACCTTGTCTAACATTTTAGCTAAGCTTCTGTATAACTAAAAATGAAAATCAAGAGACCTCTTACCCAAAAAATCCAGCAGAAGCCTAAGGTGGTAGGAATAAAACATGTGATACCTCCCTTCACAAGTGAAGTACTTCTATATGATCTGTAACAAATTTGAGTTTTTTCCTTCATGTAGCTCCTTGGGATAACATTTGTGAGAACAATTTCACTATGCTCTGTCTTGATGAATTCTTTACAGTCCTGCATGGTGAACTTGATGACTTTGAACCATTTCTCTCCTCCTCCAGGGATTCCTATTGCTGCTACAATGGTTTCTGGTGTTACTATGAGATTTAACATTCCTGCCTTTGAAGCTGATCCAGTAAAACTCTTATCAAACTCCTTTGAAACCTACAAATGACACCCTTGCAGCCTTTGGAAGAATTTAAAACACCCTGTTCTTCTAAACATTTCCAATGCAGTTGGCTCTTCATTCAAAAAATTCATGTCCATTGGCTCATATTTGAGGTAGTAGCCACATTTTTTGGTCTTCTTCCTTACAACCATGGTGATTTTATACCTTCTCTGCCTCGCTTGATTAGTGAAACCTACAACTTTTGAAAATGCCAGCAACCAGCTTGGCTTGGTGAAATGTCTCTCCAAAACTCAGTAGCATGCAAAGATGAAGCGAAGAATGACAAAGACTCAATTTGGTAATGTTTTAAAGTTTCGATGGCATCTCATGCCTTAATCATGACGCATACATTCTAAAAAAAATAATGATGACCTTAGAGATGACCTCTGTACCTTGATTTAACCCTAACTGACTCAAATGATATCCACCCTAACTCTTCTAATCATGGACTGACACCTTGCACCGGATCTGACAAGGTAGATAGAAAAACCGTTTTTTGTAGCGTGGCTAGTTCATTTTCTGACAGTTTCACTATGAAACTATTAGGCAGTTTCGTAGCGAAAATTGTCTTTTTACAGTGTAAAACACTACGAAAAGAGGAAAAACTGGATACATGACCTTTTTTGAATTCAAAAGCTTGGGAAATAAAATATGTCAGCAAATGATGACTGATGGGACATGATATGGCTTGAATGGAGGTTGGTTTGAACCTTAGAATAGGTTAAGATGAAAAAAATTGAATTTTCCCAATGAACTCTATGGCCATCCCTTTGACAAATGAACTCTATGACCACGTCAAATAGTGTTTCACCTTTTCTAAGTGATAACAGGACGCTTGACATGTAATCCATGGAGATGGATTACGAAGGTCGACTAGGGGTAGGTAGCAGACTATAGAGGCCTTGCTTCTTGATGGTCAGTTTAGAAATGATGCAAGCAATGCATGATCTGATGTACTTCCCAAAATCCTATCAAAGGTTCGACCAATATAAATACTTTTTCAGTACTTCCACTTTTTTCTTGACCCCGAAATTTACAGCGACCCGACTGTAGTGCGCTTCCCAAATCATCTTAGCACACTTGTTTTAAGGAACATAAAGGTTTCCCGGGTGAAATTGTAGTGCATTGTGGAGGTGAAATTTTGGAACTGGCATACCCTCTAAGAGTGTCTTGTATGCCTGTTGACGACCTCTGTCTGGTCATCAGTTTGGGGATGGAAAGTTGTGGAATTGGTGAGCTTAGTGTCCAACATTGACCAGAGGCTGGACCAAAATTTGCTGAGGAACCTCATGTCCTGATCTAAGATGATAGACTGTGGGATCCCAAAGTGCATCCACACTCATTCAAAGAAGAGTTTAGTAGTGGCTTCTACTGTGATATGTTATTCATCAGTATTTTTCACCTGTTGTTGATGATTAGATTCCTAGCTGAGTTTTCTAGAAGTTGATCTCCATATGTCAATTTGTCACCTAGAAAACCCCCAAACAAATTGTTTCTTTCCTAGCCCTTCCTGTCAGCCTATGATTAGAGAAATCTTCAGTTTTCAAAGTCATGTATTGTTTCATCAAAATATCCCTGTCTATAGCTATCTTGGTCTTGCTGGTCTACTATCATTTTCCCCTTGGTTCTCATGAAACTCACTGTCCAATATTTGACAAAGTGTCTCCCTTCCTATCCTTGATATTATTATCAAACACAATCATAATCAATGAAATTTTCCCCTAAGTTAGGTAGTGGCGCTTTAGAGTTTCCCTTCCTCGACAAAAATAGCCTGAGCCAGAATCCTTTGTTCAATACCAACCAGCCCAGAATTAGCGTTTAATCTGCAAAAGAAAACCTTGATATACCCCTAGGTCACGCCACTAAGAGGTCTTGTTGTCTCAGTCCGGAAGAAATTCTACAAATATCTAATACAGAAAGAGATGAGCATGTGCACAGTCTAAAATAATATGCTTAATATTGTGTTGAAAATGCAACAAGATGATGGAGCTTAGTGAAATGAAGTCGCCTTCACTAAGTGGGCCCGCAGGCTATTTTTGGCGCAAAGTCTATTTTTAGACATATGGAGCATGGTCTAGGAGTTGCAGTATGCTATTCTTGGATGATTGGTTGAGTTGGTAAAAATATATGGACCTCTATTTTTAGACATACAGGTCGAAGTCTATTTTTAGACTGCGTGTCTAAAAATAGGCTAGTCAAATATTATTAGCCCTTAATAATATTTGGACTCTAAACTTCAATTTATTCTCTTACAGCACTTCAATTGGAGCTACGGATGTGGCTCATGCATCTGACAGAAGGAATTACGCTATTACTAGGGGTTTGGTGAGCTCATGCATGGTTGAATTCAGTTAGAACTCAAGTGGCGGAGTTTGGTGGAGTTGATGAGACAGTTGGTGGAGTTGTGTTCGGTTTAACTTAGTTGAACTAGTTGTGTTTAGTTTAACTAGCTAATACACTAGTGATGAGTTGAGTGAATTAAATATTATTTAATTCACTAATTATTAACTCACTATTCAACTCAAGAACACATCAGTTCACTACAGTGCATGGACAGTTCAGTGAAGACCAGTGGAAGAGGTAGATGAAAGGGTGAGTTTTCTATTAGTTGTGACAACAGTTGTGCATGATATTTGCACAAGAATTGGAGGAGATTTCCCATGAGGATTGTGCAGTTGAATCCAAGGAGATTCGAACTTGGATCTCTCATTGAACCAACTTGGATTGCGCAGTAGAGGCAGGCAATTAGTGGATGAGTTTTGAACCCGTGACTTGTTCAAAACTGAGCTAGTTTGTGTGTAACTTTTGGAGATAGTACTGAGTACTTGTGAGGAGTATTGTACTAATATTGTTACATGTTCTCTTCTATTATAATATAAAAAATAGCTGGGGGTTTTCAGCTATAAGCTTTCCCCATTACATATTGTGTTTATGTACGCATGCGACTGGTTCTATTTCCGCAAATTGATGATTAATTGTAGAAGAGGTTATGTGTTATGCATGAATTCGAATTAGTGTGTGACCAGGATTATCTCAGTGGATAAATCTTCATTATTCAGAAAATTTCTGCATGGTATCGTAGCGAATTGATCATCGGGATCTATTGCAGTGATTACAATTTTATTTCGGTAGATAGAGTCTGTAACGGGCCAGGTAGCCTCTGGATCCATCCTTTCTCTGAAAGGTGATATATCCAGTAAATGCCCTTACAGTCGATCTCTATGCTAGAAATAATTTGTTCTCACAGATCCAGAAGCAGTTGAGTTTTTGAGTTTGGAATTCGAATTTTGCAGCAGTTTGTTTTGTTGGTGCCAGAGTTGAAATGACTTTCAACGGTTTGCGACTCGAATATGCCCTTGAAGGCAGTTCGAATTATGTTGCATGGAAAGATCGGATGGAGGCAATATTAGAAGATAATGGGCTGAAGGAGTTCGTAGATATGGATGTCCAAAAGCCTACTGATCCTGCTGAAGTTGAGGCTTGGCAAAAGAAGATGGCGAAATGTCGAAGGATTCTGTTGGAGGGCGTGAAGGATCACATTGTATCCAGCCTGCATGGAAAAGATTCTCCATATTTGATGTTGGAAAGCATTGAAAGATCTATTCCAGAGCAAGAGCGACCAAAGGAAGCTGGCGCTCAAGGATAAACTCAGAAACATTAAGATGGAGAAAGGCGACAGTATCGCCAAGTACCTCACGAAGTTCACTCAATGCAGAGATGAGCTGGGAAGTGTGGGGGTGACTGTCGATGAAGAGGAATTGGTGGACCTGGCTCTCCTTGGTCTTCCGAAGAGTTGGCATTCCTATCAGGACTCTGTCAATGGTCGGGAGAAGTTGCCGGGATGGGAGCGACTTTGGGCGGATCTCATGCAAGAGGAGATAAGGCAGACTACCAGGGACGGATCTTCATCAAAGGTATCTGATGAAGAAAATTGCGCTTTGGCTGCCAAAGAAAAGAAGGGGAAGAGCAAGAAAGCTTCTCAGTCTGGTGCGAAAGGCAAGAAGCAAGACATGTCCAAGGTGAAGTGTTTTCACTGTCACCAGCATGGACACTATGCCACAAATTTTCCGCAAAAGAAGAAAAATAAGAAGGTTGTTGGATCTGCAGCGGGAGAGGCATTGGCCTCCCAGTTTGAACTGGATTTTTCACTGATCGCATGCTTGGTCTCAAGTGTGATGGGATTAGTATGGTTCTTGGACAGTGGTGCGTCATTTCACATGATAGGAGATCGAGATATGTTTTTAGATCTGGAGGAAAAATATCTTGGAGTGCACATCGAGATGGGCGATGATGGTAGATACAGTGCGACCAGTATCGGTACCATTTCCTTTGAGAGGGAGTCTGGTAAACCCTTCGTATTGAAGGAAGTATTGCATGTTCCAGGATTGATGAAGAATCTGATCTCTGTGGTGATGTTGGAAGACAAGGGGTATGATGTGGTCTTCAGCGAAGGAAAGGCTTTCCTGCGCAGTAAGACAACTGGAGAGACCCGGAAGATAGGGGTTCAAGTCAAGAACCTTTATCAGTTGCGAGTAGATGGCTGCGCAACAATGGCATGCAAGGCGGCAGAAGTGGTGAGCCGGGATGATGATGGCGAGCTGTGGCACAGGAGATTGGGCCACCTTCACCATGGAGCTTTGAAGATACTGCAGCAGATTTCTACTGGGCTTCCTAAGGGCACTCTTGCGCAGTCAGATCAGTGCAAGGGGTGTACCTTGGAAAAATATGTGAAAGCCACCTTTCACGAGAAGGATAGTCGCGCCATGACGATCCTTGAGAGAGTTCACACAGACGTGTGTGGTCCTTTCTCTGTAGCTTCGACAGCAAAGCACAAGTACTATGTGATCTTTGTTGATGATTTCTCTCGGAAGTGTTGGATCTTCTTCATGCAGAAGAAGAGCGAGACATACTCAAAGTTCTGTGAGTTCAAGGCGCTGGTTGAGAAGGAATCGGGGAAGCATGTGAAGGCTCTTAGGAGCGACAATGGTGGTGAATTCATCTCTGCCGAATTCAAGGACTTTTGCAGTGCAGAAGGAATTCAGAGAGAGCTCATAGCACCTCATAACCCACAGCAGAACGGGGTTGCTGAGCGGAAGAACAGAACGATCGTGGGTGCTGCACGGGCGATGTTGCATGATCAGGGCCTACCCCTTCACTTGTGGGCTAAGGCATGCAATACTGCAGTGTATGTGCAGAACCGTTGTCCTCACAAGATACTTGGCATGAGTACACCGGAGGAGGCGTTTTCTGGCAAGAGGCCTGATATTTCTCATCTGAGAATTTTTGGCTCACCTATCTACATGCATGTGACGAAGGATGCCAGAAAGAAGCTGGATCCGACCGCAGAGGTTGGAATATTTGTGGGGTACACTGATACACCTCACAACTATCGAGTGTATTTTCCAGACAGTCGCAAGACTGTTGTGCGACGGGATATCAAATTTCAGGAGGAGAAAGCCATGCAGTGTTCGCTTGAGAGGGAGCCACACTTGCATGCAGATGAGGAGCTATTAGTTCCTAAGGAGGAGCTTCCAGATGTGGATCAGCCACAAGAGGAAGTTCATGCAGTGGAAGAAACCACTCATGCAGCGCCAACCATCAGAGGGCACAAGCGCACTACAGAAGCTGAGTGACTGGCTCAAGATGCAGAGCGGGTTGTAGGACCACCTACAGCACAGCGCAGATAGAGACAGTCACCATACCGGTACAATAGATACATGGCTCTTGTGAGCACATGTGTCATGACAGAGCCATCCTCTTTCAAGGAAGCTGTGGAGGAACCCACATGGGTAGATGCCATGGTGGAAGAGTCTGATTCTATTGTAAGAAACAATGCATGGGAGATTGTCCCGCGACTGGAGGGGAAATCAGTGGTGGGTTCGCGATGGATCTACAAAGTGAAGCAGGCGGTTGACGAGAGTGTGGAGAAGTATAAGGCAAGATTTGTTGCCCGTGGCTTCTCACAGATCGAGGGGATCGATTATGAGGAGACCTTTGCACCTGTCGCAAGGTACTCTTCCATACGGATGATCCTAGCTCTCTCAGCGCAGATGGGGTGGCACATCCATCAGATGGATGTGAAGACTGCATTCCTCAACGGAGTCATTGAGGAGGAGGTGTACATAGAGCAGCCCGAAGGTTTCGAGATCTTCAACAGTGAGTCGCATGTTTGCCGACTCAAGAGAGCACTGTACGGGCTGAAGAAAGCACCTCGTGCTTGGTACACACGGATAGACAGTTATTTCACCGGACTTGGATTCTCCAAGAGTGAGGCGGATCCTAACCTGTACCAGATTGTGGTGGAGGGGAAGTTTCTGATCATTGTACTTTATGTAGATGATCTGATTTTGACGGGTGATGAGTTGTTGATACTTTCATGCAAGGAGGATCTTGCTAGAGAGTTTGAGATGAAGGACTTGGGCCTCCTTCATTATTTCCTGGGATTGGAAATTTGGCAGCGCAGTGATGGACTGTTTGTTTCTCAGGGTAAGTATGCCTGGGAGATACTGGAGAAGTTCAACATGCATGACTACAAGCCTGTTGATACTCCTCTTCCTGGAGGTTGGAGGAAGGAGGATGCTACTTCAGCGGAGGTAGTGGATGCCACTGTCTATCGACAGTTGGTGGGGTCGCTTATGTATCTGGTCAATACACGACTCGATATATGCTATGCAGTTAACCAGCTTTCGCAAGCTATGGTTAAGCCTACCAAGCTCTTTTGGAAGGCGGGAAAGCATGTATTGCGCTATATTAGAGGCACATCGGGATATGGTCTATGGTACAGACGGGAGGATGGAGCGAAGCTTTCTGGCTTCACTGATGCAGATTGGGCAGGGAGTCCAACGGACCGGAAGAGCACATCTGGAGGATTTTTCAGCATTGGGTCGACAGCAGTTTCCTGGTACAGCAGGAAGCAGAGATCCGTGGCACTCAGTTCAGCAGAGGCCGAGTACATGGCAGCTAGCTTGGCTGCATGCGAGGCTATTTGGATGAGGAAGATCCTCATTGGATTGTTCGGGTTGCATTTGGAGCCTACAGTGATTTACTGTGATAACCAGAGTTGCATTAAACTCTCGGATAATCCAGTATTTCATGATAGATCCAAACACATCGACATCAGGTACCATCATATCAGAGATTGTGTGCAGTGGAGAATCATGTTACTTTCATACATTCCCACGGAGGATCAGGATGCTGATATCTTGACGAAGGCGCTCACCAGGAGAAAATTCGAATACCACAGAGGCAGGATAGGGGTTGCAGATAATCCATATCTTGTTGAGAGGGAGTGTTGAAAATGCAACAAGATGATGGAGCTTAGTGAAATGAAGTCGCCTTCACTAAGTGGGCCAACGAGGAGCTATATTCCAAACGAGTATTTTAAGACTAATATCATTTTTAGACATATGGAGCATGTCCAGGGGTTGCGGTATGCTATTCTTGGATGGATGGTCGAGTTGGTAAAAATAGATGGACCTCTATTTTTAGACATACGAATTCGAAGTCTATTTTTAATTTGCTTGTCTAAAAATAGGTCGATCAATATTATTAGCCCTTAATAATATTTGGACTCTAAACTTGATTTATTCTCTTGTACTCCAGGTTAGACTCACAAATGTGTCTCATCATCACAACATGAAGGAATTACGCTATTCCTAGGGGTTTGGTGAGCTCATGCATGGTTGACTTCAGTTAGAAATCAAGTGGCGGAGTTTGGTGGAGTTGATGAGACAGTTGGTGGAGTTGTGTTCGGTTTAACTTAGTTGAACTAGTTGTATTTAGTTTAACTAGCTAATACACTAGTGATGAGTTGAGTGAATTAAATATTATTTAATTCACTAATTATTAACTCATTATTCAACTCAAGAACACATCAGTTCACTACAGTGCATGGACAGTTCAGTGAAGACCAGTGGAAGAGGTAGATGAAAGGGTGAGTTTGCTATTAGTTGCGACAGCAGTTGTGCATGAGATTTGCACAAGCATTGGTGGAGATTTCCCATGAGGATTGCGCAGTTGAAGCCAAGGATATTTGAACTTGGATCTCTCATTGAACCAACTTGGATTGCGCAGTAGAGGCAGGTAATTAGTGGATGAGTTTTGAACCTGTGACTTGTTCAAAACTGAGCTAGTTTGTGTGTAACATTTGGAGATAGTACTGAGTACTTGTGAGGAGTATTGTACTAAGATTTTTACATGTTATCTTCTATTATAATATACAAAATAGCTAGGGGTTTTCAGCTATAAGCTTTCCCCATTACATATTGTGTTTATGTGCGCATGTGACTGGTTCTATTTCCGCAAATTGATGATTAATTGTAGAAGAGGTTATGTGTTATGCATGAATTCGAATTAGTGTGTGACCAGGATAATCTCAGTGGATAAATATTCATTATTCATCAAATTTATACAGATTGGGAAAAATCTCCATAAGACATTAAGGAGATTTCAAAGGTTCAAAGTCATATTTTTTTGCATCTCTGCAAGGTGCAAATCAAATGACAAACTGTATCCACACAAGAACAAAGAGACAAGTCCAAATAAGTCTCTCATGTTGAAGAGATTTTCCATTAGTAAGCAGATGGAGAGCTGCAATGAAAAGAAAGCAAAAGTACATGTTTCAAAATCCAAACTGATATAATGATTGATCTACAGTGTTTTAGTGTCTCTCTTAGAATCAGAAATGTATGAGTATTCCAGAAGACATCATCAAACTAAACATAAGAAGACAACTGCTTCTTATGTTCCCTTCAGCCTTGGATAAAAACACTAGTCAAAGATAAAATCCAATGTACCTCTGCAAACAAAGTAAAAAAGGTTAGTAAATGATGACTAGTAAGAAAATAATCTACAAATACATGTCATGTGGTTTCTGGTTTAAAAGGTTCACAAAGATATTTGAAAAAGGATACATATCTCAAAATATGCCTCATATAGCAAATTGTCAAGATTTTACTTTATTACCTATTCTGATATACCAAGCAGAGATATGTGTGGCAAAGAAAGCTGACACAGTTTAGCAAATGGATGAAATGTCATGACTGTGAAGACCTCCTTCAAAGAGTAAGTGGATGAAATGTCATAAATGTGTTAACCTCCTCTAGTATAAGAGCAGATGGTTGGGAAACATGATAATGACCTCCTCCAATAAAGAGCAGAGGGTTAGGAACAGGATCAATAAGACCTCCTTCATTTAAAAGCAGAGGGCCAATATGTTTTCAAATGACTTCAGAGCTGTTGTGTGCTACCTCCTCCAAAGATGAACAGTGAGTGCATCAACAGGGTTTCAAATTGTGTTTGAATAAGTTTTCTATTGAAAAGACAAGGTTGAAAAACAGTGGTGAGTGAATGAGAGTTCATAGGTTGAAAGCCTATTTCATATCACAAGAAAAAGGATGGCATGCTGGTGTTAAAGGTCTCTGTCATTATGTTTCAAAAGTTTTTCTTCAAAGGATAAATCAGAAGTCATAGTTTTTAATTTAAGAGTAGCCTCATATGAATGATGAAATTAGTAGACTAAGCTATGTGTCAAGTGACTTTGCAAGACTGATATGAAAAAACATTCACTTAGAAGTTTTGTGTGAAAAGAACATTTTCCTCTTAAAACAGATCTCTTATGGTTTATAAAAAATTCTCCGTCCAAAATGATGAATGAAAGAAAAGCATCAAAGGATACTTTCAGCTCATTCAAATGGTAAAAAAGGGTGGGTGATAAAACATGTTTCATTTTCAGTCAAAGAAGACTTCCATCAGCAGATAAGGAGAAGGCCTCATGATAAGTCTAAAGGGTCATTGAAAAAGGCTGCAATAGTAGTGGTTTGTATGATAATCTCCCTTGTAAACAAAATGAAGAAAAACACAGTGTTTAGTAACTTTTCATTTCATAAAACAATGTTTTTACCAATGATTTCAAAGGGCTGCAATAACACTGTTTTATGAGTTTCTTTCAGATGATGGGTCTTTTATAGAGTTTCAAAGTAATATGGTGCTGAGGGGGTGAATTTGACTTTAAAAGGGGCTTTCAAATCAAAGACATAGTTTGAGCATCAATATGTTTCAAAACTTCTATCTCAATATTGGAAAAATAAATTCTGGGCCGAAGCCAACAAAGGAGAAAAGTTATGAAGATACGGTTCAGATGGGCTTAAAGGACACCCTACCAATAGAAGGTCAAATCATTTTTTAACATACCTTCTCCATTACATGAAATAGTAGGGCTTCACCCAACAAGGTCAAGATGCTGCATCAGTAGTTTAAAATATAAATCTCCTTGGTGAAAGACACAGAGAAATGACACATATGAAAAAACCCTCATCACCTCACAAACAGTGGATTTGTATATTGGGTTCTACTTTTTTACAAGATGGACCCATAACAAAATATAATGAGGAAGAAGATGTTGGCATTAAAATGAGTCTGCACAAATGTTGAAGTTTGGTGCTGTTCTTAAAAGCTACCAACAACCAAGAATCAAATATCAAAGCTGGGGGTCATCAGGAATCTCTGCAATTATCACAGTAATTATCACAGTCAGAGGATATATTGTTTGAAGATGGGCAGGTTCTTAAGATTGAAATTTGTGTAGTTGGCACACATAAACCCCTGTGGAGTTTTGGTAAATAGTGCCCAAAGAAAAATTTACAAAGCCCTTGCTGTGGATCCTTATTCACTGATAAATACAATGGGCACATACAGTATGTGCAATATATACAAAAGAATCATTCCTGTTGACACTGATTCTATGGAACCTATTAATGGTGTTTTTACTGATTAAAGTGCAGTCAAGAAAACAAAAACGTTGTGTTGCAGTTATAATGTGAGGGTTTTTTCATATGACATTGCTCAATATATAGATATATATGGAATATTTTATACCTTGCATGGTATCAGTTGAAGAAACATTCCATTCAATATGACAAAGGTTGCAAAAGACAGAGGTTAAGGAGCGCCCAGATAATTTGTTTAAAAATGAGTTTATAACCAAAAAGAGATGAAATTGAAAAAAGTGAGAGAGGTTTTTCTTCCTCATAGGTTCAAGAAGAAAAAACTCCTTCAGTTTCTACACAGGTATCATGGTTTGTGAGAAATGTAAAAAATACAGATGTCATGGGAGAATTTCTGCACCAGGATTCATGATTTTGACCAGTGTTGGGACAGTCAACTTTTGAACAACCAAATGGATACTAAATGAAAAAAAAAAGAATATTTGGAAATTAGACTTCCATAGCTTTCCAATGAGCCATCTTGGGAAAAATTCTGACAACAGGAAGGCATCCAAAAGTGGCCTGCAAACAACACTATGTATTTCTGCACCAGCATTCACCATTTTTTACTAGTGTTGGGAAAGTAAATTTTTGAAAAACCAAATGGACACCAAATGAAACCAATCAAGTATATTTGGAAATTAGACTTCCATATATTTCCAATTAGCCATCTCAGGCCCAATTCCGACATCGGGAAGGCATCCAAAAGTGGCCTGCAAACAGCACTATGCATTTCTGCACCAGGATTCACCATTTTTGACCAGTGTTGGAAAAATCAATTTTTGAACAACCAAATGGACACCAAATGAAAAAAATCAAGCACATTTGGAAATTATACTTCCATATATTTCCAAAGATCCATCTCAGGCCCAATTCCAACACCGGTAAGGCCTCCAAAACTGGCTGCAAAAGTGCTCAACGCGCTTGGAAAATTGCGCGGCGCGCCTGTAGGTATTAACAGTGCATTTTTATAAAGTGTGTGGTGTGCCTGTGAAACCAAGAGTTCTCTTACAGATTTATATGAATTATTCATGATTACACATAGTCTATAGAGAAAACAGAGTTGTTTTAAGAATTTTTGACTCAATCACAAAAGGAGAACATTGTGTTCCTTAAGAAAAACAAATTGAACTTCATCCAAAAGAAACTTGCCTACTAAAACCACAAAGAAACCAGTGATAAAGGAGGAAAGAGTGGTTGATAGTTTGAAAGAGTTTATTGCTGTGAGTGGTTGAAAATAGCATATTATTCCAAGGAGAAAGAGTTTTGGTGCCCAAGGGAAAGGAAACCTGTTTCTAAAAATTTATAAATATTTTTGTTTGCTCACAAATACAGTTCATAAAGGTGCATTGGTTTTCATTTTAGAAAGAAGTTTGTCCACCTATTAAAGAGGAAGTAGTGATTAAAACAAAAAGAGCCATCATTTCAAATTAAAGGTTTTAACTACATAAAACAGGGTGTTATTTTTTGAGAGACTATTACCTTGTGAAAGTATTTTTGTGCTATGAAATAGTTAAGGATTGGTGCAATCTTTAGAAGAAAAAGCAGAGTTTGTAAAAGGTCTTTCAAATCAGTTTAAAAACCGTATCTTAACAGTGATTTCAAAAGAGCACCAAGTTTGCTAAATCAAGGAGAAAATAGTGACTAGAGGATAAAGGGCTTGTTATTAGTTTGAAAGAGGTCTTTGTTGTAAACAGCCAAAGATAACACAGTCTTATATAAGAAAAATGGTTTTGTTTTGAAGACCTTTGCTTAGTAACAAGAGGAGATACTACTTTAGAGGAACGAGCTAAACCTTCATCCAACAAATTGTCCGCTTACCTAAGAAGGAAAGGACAGTGTTTTCAAAGGGGAAACATATTGTTTATTCAAAAGTGCACTCTTTGCTTAGAAACAAAGGAAGATAGTGACTGGGGAAAAGGTTTTTAATAGTTTGTAAGGTGTTTGTTCACCTTTTAAAAATAGTGATTTCACAAGGGCAATGTTTGAAGGGGAAGAGTCTTTGTGACAAAAACAAAAGGAAATTTTCTTTTCTAAAAACCACAAATAGATCTTGTCAAAGGCTTCTTTGCTCAAACATATTGCTCAAAGAAGTGAATTTGTTTTTATTTAAAGAAGAAACTTGTTTATCAACTAAGGAAGAAGAAAAGTGATGGTATTCATGAGGAACATAACATTCTTCAAAGAGACACTCATGATGGGAATCATGATAGCCCTCAAGCAAGCAATGATGATGGAAAGCAAACACAAAACATAGAGCATGAAGGGCACTCTCCAAAGCTTGTGCTGGCTACCTCTCCTAGGCAAGGGGCCATGACTTCTTCACCAAAGCTAGAATGCCAAACAACAAAGAAGAAAAACAAAAACAACTCAAAACTGCCCAAAGAGGGCGCCAGGTGAGAAAAAAGAGAAAGACACTTCTAGGCTTGGAATTTTGGCTTGAGCTTCTAGACATGTTTCTAAAAAGCCTTGAGGGACTTTCTTACCAAAATTGAGAAAATTTCGACACGATCTTGTTTTTTGACATTTTTGGGCCTAATTGCATAAAATCATGGGCGCCGCCATTTTGGTTTGGAGCATCCTAAACTCTTGAGAGTGGTACCATTGGATGCATTCAATTTAAGGGAATCTACTCAGAAATTTTCAGAGAATTTGAAGTTGTTTTGGTCGCCCAAATATGCAAAAAACACTCACTTGTTCGACACTCTGCCCATATATCAGCAAGGCCTACTTTTTGGGTTTTTTCACTCAGTTTAGTATTTGATAGACTTACAAGAATAAATATGGGAAAATTCAAGTTGTTCTAGAAATTAGACATCCAGAGATTTCCAACGAGCTATCACAGGCCTCGTTTCAACATCGGAAAGGCCCTCAAAAGTCATCCGAAAGACAGGTAATTTTCTGTTGGTGCGCCCTTAGTGCTTTTTGGCCAAAAAAGGCAGTTTTCTAAAGTGGGCTCTCCAAATGTGCGTTAAGCTATTTTGGGACATTATCAGTCATAAAAAGTCAATATAATTCCTTTTTTTAGCATTTTTTAGATATTTTCATAAACATTTTGTGCCTTGGGCTTTGCAAAGCCTCAAGGACAAAATCAAATATTTTTGATGGGCCAATGAGCTTGCTAGTTGCACTAGGAGGTTTTCCTCACTTTGGCCTATATATTCCAAAGGCTTTCATTGTAAAAAAGGCTGAACTTGATGATATAGAGCAATGTATGGTTATACAAGCTTGTAAGAAACACTTGTCTCATGCATTGGATAGTTTCTTGAATGTTTTTGTATGATGAAAGAGGACTGATTTTGGATTCCTTGACTTGGTAAAATGGTATAGTGTCCCTCTCTGTTATGCTTCTTAGTTTTCATTCATATTCTATTTTCTTGCTTGCTATAAGATAGTAGAGAATAGATTTGAGACATGCCCTTGGAGGCACCTCAAATTTCCTGTTTCTTTATAGCTTCTATGTTTTCTTCCTTCTTAGTCATATCAAAGAATCCTTGATTGCTCTTTGATAACTGAAGAAATTATTTGCTTGTTTCATTTATGGTTTTATGCATGCTAAGTATGATTCACGGCATGCCCTGCTTACTCATGGCTAGTCATAGCTCCACCTATGAAACCTTTCTTTGATTATTTGATTGTCTTAGTTGAACCAAGGAGGTCTTGTACTGATCTTGCCCTTTGCCTAAAACTATGCAATCTTACTTCAAAGTGCCTGATAGCTTGGAATACTATGCTTAGGAATTTCCTCATAGTGATTTGAGTTATTTGTTTGTCTTAATTGTCTTTCCCCAAAGTCTGATAGCAATTTCCTAAAGTTAGAGATTCATATATCTCTATGTATTTCTTGAATGTTTATTTCTATGCATTTATCACTTTATAGTTACATTTCCCATGATTAATCGTTAGCCCTACCATGTTTATGTCAGCTATTGAACTATTTATGTTTGAAATCCTTTTTTCTTCACAAATTTAGTGTCCATCCCACTCCATTTTACCCAAAGATTCATTTTACCTTGATCAAATCGGCCCTTCAACATACCTTGTATCACCATCTGGAGCTTTCTTGAACTTTTCGACCCCATAGCCAAGTTGAACTGACATATTTTTACCTATCTTAGTCTTTGATCAGTTCATCCCTCACAAACCTAAAAACAAAACCAAAAACCTATTTCATAACTAGCCTAAAATCAGAAACACAAGAAGCAAACACACAGATATCCCTTACACAAATAGAGAGAGCCCTCTGTGAGTCCAGGAAGGCTAGGTCCTTGGGCTCCAAAGATTGGTTTGATGTTACCCTGTCACTTGGCTTTCCAATCAACTAAATCATGGGACCCTAACATGATATTCTTCTTGCAGGCCGCCATAATGACCATCTTCGAGAATATTTTGATGACCACAAAAACACATTCGTTTACATGCTTAGTAGAAGGAAGGCCCGACATGTAATCCATGGAGATGGATTCCCAAGGTCGACTAGGGGTAGGTATAAGAGTATAGAGGCCTTGCTTCTTCATGGCCGATTTGGAAATGACGCAAGAATTGCATGATCTAATGTACTTGCCGACATCATATCGAAGGTTCGGCCAATATATATACTTTTATAGTACTACCCCTTTTTTCTTGATCCAGAAATTCCCAGCGACTCGACTGTAGTGCACTTCCAAAATCATCTTGGCACACTCACTTGAAGGAATACAAAGGTGTCCCGGGTGACATAGCAGTGCATCCTAGAGGTGAAAATTTGGAACTGGCGTACCCTATAAGAGTGTCTTGTATGTGTGGATGAATTTTGGATCGCTCTTGCAGAGAAGCGGCCAATCAGAAGTCTCATGCCCACAAGAGTTGAGAACGGTGGTTAGCGCCATGATCAATGGTCAGATGAGGCAGTCTGCAACTATATTGATGCTTCACTTCTTGTACTTGATGTTCAAATGAAACTGTTGTAGAAATGTGGACCACTTCTGATGGCAATTGTTTTGCAACTTCCCTTGTGTCTATATGAACTGCAGGGGTTAGTGGTCTGTGTGGATGATCATTTTCTTCCCCAAAATGTAATGCTTCCATTGTCGGCAGGACTTCACGATGGAATACATTTATTTTTCATAAGTGGGATGCTTGCAGAATGTGTCAGAAAATGTTTCACTGTGATATGCCACTAGATGCCCCTGTTGAGTAAGAACTGCCCCAATAGCATAGTCAGAGGCATCTGTCTCGATCTCAAATGGTTGTTGCAAGTATGGTAATGTGAGATATGGGGTAGAGAAGGGGCGATGTTTCAATTCTACGAATGCATTCTATTGATATTTTGATCAAAAGAAATTTTCTTTCTCTCCTCCCTTGGTGACTTGACTCAAGGGCCAAGTGATATGAGAGAATCCCAACATGAACCTGCGGTAAAAATTAGCAAGACCTAGAAAGATATGAAGCTCTGTTAGAGTGGTTGGGGCTGGCCAATCCCAAATGACTTGGATCTTGGTTCGATCCAAATTCACCCCCCGTTCATCAATAATGTATCCCAAATACTGAACTTGGGTCATGCCAAAAGTGCACTTCTCCAAATTGGCACACAAATTGTGTTGCCATAGTGTTTGGAGGACCTGTTGGATGTGGTGGAGGTGCTCTTCCCAAGTCTGGCTGAAGATCAGGATGTAATCCAAGTACACTACTACAAATGAGTTGGTGAATGGCTACAATATGTCTTCCATCAGCCTCATGAAGGTTGCAAGAGCATTCATCAACCTGAAAGGCATGACCATCCATTTGAAAATTTTCTCCTTGCCTTTGAAGGCAGTCTTCCACACATCGAAGGGTTCGATTGGTACTTGGTGATACTTGGACTTGAAGTTGAGCTTGCTGAAATATTTCATCCCTTTGAGTTGGTCCAGAAGGTCATCAATCATTGGGATTAGGTACCTATTCCAGACAATGATCTTGTTCAATGCTTGACAATCAATACAGAGTCTCCAAGTCCCACCAAATCAGGCTCCCACAATTGGGCACCATCACAATTGGGCTCCCACAGGGCGATGAAATCGGTCAGATGTAAAATTTCTGCAGCAGTTCCTGGATTTGCCTCTTGATTTCATCATTCTCCAGAACAGAGCATCGATAGATCGGTCCATTGGGCAGTAGTGCACCTAGGGTCAGATTGATAGGATGCTTGACCTGACAGTGCAGAGGCACCCCTGTGGGTGAGGTGAATATGTCCCCATACTCCTCCACGACCTTGTCCATTTGTTGTTTTTGTGTAGAGGAGCCTTGTCTGGAGGTTGTGGCCACAGTCTCCTTCTTGCCTTAGGGGTGAATCACCAGGATTTTGTTTTGTTTTGTTTTGGAAATGAGCTTACTGCATTTTTTTGTAGTAACCAAAGAGATAACGACAGGCGGTGGTACCTCTGGTATCTCGTAAAAATTATTTCCCAGAGTAAAAATAACAATGCAAGGCCACTACTCATACACAACATGTCACTTCCACAAGTATGGTTGGCCTAATAATAAATCAAAAAAATCAAGAGGAGCAATCAGGGAAGGCATCACTACTGGCTGATGTGGAGATCCTGTCCTTGGTGAAGCCACCCGATGGTGTTGAGATGTGGGTGTGTTGTGGTCGGAAATCCCAACCACTTCACGACCTCTGCTGAAATGAGGTTCTTTTGGCTCCCATTGACTACAATGAACTGTAGTGGGGAACCATTTACCTACATCTGGGAGTGGAAGAGATGCTCCTCCTCCTCTGGATCTTTTGGTTCCTCCTTCTATATATTTGTAGTGGCAACAATGGCGTTGGGCTCCGAATGAATAATCTGTTTACCTTTTTCATTCCCCTTTTCGAGTTCTGATTCAGATTCAGAGCATGCATCTGATCCAGAAGCCCTCATCTCAGCCATGATTTACTACTTGGCTTGACACTCACTTGTGTTGTGAGTGGAGCTCTTATTAAACTCACACCACTTTTGCATGTCCTTCTTCGGTTTCATGGTGTTTTTCTTTGCTTGCAGATTTGGTAGGTTGGCTTGGACCACCATGCCTTGGCTTTGTCCTTTGTTCTACAGTTTTGGGGCACCTTTTCCTTGATTTTTATTTGCAGATCCAAAGTCTTGCTTCTTCTATTTGAATTTATGCTCAATATTGGTAGCACACAGGTATGTCGTCCCAAGCGAGGAGATTTTGAGGAACTTCATTTCCTCCTGAACGTATCTACGCAGACAACTATGATACTTCAGCACCAAATGTTTCTTTGAACCTTTGATACCCAACATTGTGCCCAGGGTATGGAACAGATTCGTCAACTCATGCACATCATGATCCCTTTGCTACTGCAGCGTAGCCCATTCTATGTACTTGTCCTCATTTCTCCCCACGAAATAATATTGTTCCTTGATGGTGTCTCGGAAAGAATTCCAAGTGGGTATGATCGAGAATAGAGAGGGTTCCCCCATGTCCTTTTTCTCAGAGTAGGTTTCCCACCAGTCCTTGACATCGGGGGTAGCTTTGAGGAGTCTAAAAATAATATTCTCTCGGTCGGAAAATTCATGAACCAAGAAATATCCTTCTAATAGATTCAACCATCTATCTACGATGTCTACATCTATTTGGCACTCAAATATAGAAATGTAAAATTTTAGTTGTACCTTAAAAGGAGTTGTGCCTCTAGAGAGGCTGCTAGATATAGATGCACCACCGGTGGGCAGTCGTTGAAGGATCTGGGCAAAGTTATCCATCATCGCGTTCCTTTGTTTTTCCAGGGCCTAGTAGAGAAATATTTTGATAAGATCTCCTTCTCCCTCATCTTTCTTTTCGTCCCTCATGGGTGACCATCGGGGTTTGCGAGGTTATTCTTGCAAAGGTTCAACCAGATCGAGCCCTAACTCCTTATACCCCAACCTCGTTGGGTACATGAAAAGAAGGATTGAGAAAGAGCAGACTGCTCTGATACCACTGATCCGTATTTATGTAGGAATGAAAAAAATACACATATAACCATAAATAAAAAGATGCAGTGGAAATAACACTTCATTTCATTAATATCAAAGAACTAAAATTGTTTATAGACATAATGGAATTAAACTAGCTAGGACGCTGGTAGCTTATCTATGAGAAGATATATGGTGTCTACATGCCTCTGAAATTTGTTACAATGAGACTAGAGGGCCTATTTATTATTAAAAAATAATGGAAAACTCTAAACATACAAAAACCTAATCCTAGGAGATGAAGTGCCAAAAATATGGGCCTCGTTTGGGTAAATTGGTACATCAACTTCCTGGGGACCTAACTTTGGCATATGATCTCCGTTTGATGCACACCATACCTCGTTAGAAAGGTCTATCCAAGGAATAACCCTTTTGATGTGAGAAACATCAAAGGAAATTCCATGTTGCTCCCGATTTTCCACAAAAAACACCGTTTAGGGCCTAAAAACATATCTGGAAGTTTAGGACTCGAAAAACTGCTAAAAATAGTCAACTGTGCTACAATTAAGGAAACTGAAAAATTATAAGAAACAATGGAGGGTCCCCAAGTGGAATAGGTGGTTGGACACCAATATTCACCTAGATAATTCCTCCCCCCTTAGGAAGCAATGGTCCCCATTGCGTTGAGTTCCTCCATGAGATGAGGAAACTTCTGCTGAACTTGGTCCTTGGTGAACCACTTGCCTTGGTGCAGGAGTTGGTCAGCTTTGAAAACCTGATACAGTTGGATCTTCTTCTGGCGAGTGTTATTTATTTGCATGTCAATGATACAATATCTGGTGACCTGTTCCATGTATTCTGAGTTTAACTCTATTGGTGTGAGTTGTTATACAATGTGAGAGGTGTCCAGTAGAGGTGGGAAGTAGTGACGAAGGCGATCCACATTGAATACTGGCTTTAGACCAAGGAATGGTGGAATAATGATCAAAGGCATTGGTCCCTACAACCTTGGTGATGGTGTCGGCCCATATCGGAGAGGGTAAAGCTTGTGGTGGGGTATATTGAGGCACTCCTTCTGCAAATGTAGCCACACTTTGTCTCCCACCTAGAAGTCGTGTGGCGCCCGATGTTGATCATGTCATTATTGCTTGTAATTAGAATTAGGTCTGTCCAATATTTCATGAACCTGTTGGTGAATGTGCTTAATGTTCTTAATGAAGTTGTTTGATTTGTAAGCTTCATATTGAATATGATCTGAAGCGGCCTGAGTAGCTGCAAATGTCATGGCTATGTCAATGGGACATAATGGCTGAAATCCCAAGCCCACTTGAAAGGGGTTGTGGCTGGTTGAGCTGTGGAGAGCCTGGTTATAACTTTGTTGTATCTAGGTAAGGCTCTCATCCGATGTGCATGGATTATTTAAATTGTACATGTGCAAAATTTCTACAATCATCCTATTGACGACCTCTGTTTGGTCATCAGTTTAGGGATGGAAAGTTGTGGACTTGGTGAGCTTGGTGTTCAAAATTGACCAGAGGCTAGACCAAAATGTGCTGAGGAACCTACTCTCCTGATCTGAGATGATATACTATGGGATCCCAAAGTGCACCTACACTCATTCAAAGAAGAGTTTACCAGTGGCTTCTACTGTGATATTCTTATTGCAGGCTGCCATAATGGAAATCTTCGAGAATATTTCGTCGACCATGAAAACATAGTCATTTCCATGCTTACTATAAGGAAGGTCCGACATGTAATCCATGTATATGGATTCCCAAGGTCCGACATGTAATCCATGTATATGGATTCCCAAGGCCTTATTCTTGATGGTTGGTTTGGAAATGGCGCAAGCAGTGTAGAATCTGGTTTTGCTTCCCGACATCCTGTCAATGGTTCGACTAATAGAAATACTTCTGCAGTACTGCCACTGTTTTCTCGACCCCAAAATTCCCAGCAAATCGAATGTTGTGCGCTTCCTAATTAATCTTGGCACGCTCACTTGAAGGAACACAAAGGTGTCCCATGTGACATAGTAGTGCATCGTGGAGTTGAAAATTTGGAATTGGCGAGCCTCCAAGGGTGTCTTGTATGTGTGGCTGAATTCTGGATCGCTCTTGTAGAGAAGCAGGCAATCAGAAGTCTCGTGCCCAAAAGAGTTGAGAACAGTGGTTAGCGCCACAATCGATGGTCAGCTGTGGCAGTATGCAACAATATTGGTGCTTCCCTTCTTTTACTTGACGTTCAAATGAAAATGTTGCAAATATGTGGACCACTTATGATGGCGATTGTTCTGCAACTTCCCTTGTGTCTGTCTGAATTGCGGGGTTAGTGGTCTGTGTTGATGATCGTTTCCTTCCCCAAAATTTAATACTTCCATTGTCGAAAAGTTTGCATAATGTAATACATTTCTTTGTCATAAGTGGGATACTTGCAGACTATGTCAGACATTGTCTCACTGTGATATGCCACTCGATGCCCATGTTGAGTAAGAACTACCCCAATAGTAGAGTCAGAGGCATCTGTCTCGATATCAAATGGTTGTTACAAGTTTGGTAATGTGCGCACTGGGGAAGATCAGAGGAAATGTTTCAATTCTATGAATTCCTTCTATTGAGATTTCAACCAAAATAATTTTTCTTTTGCTCCTCCCATGGTGACTTGACTCAAGGTCCAAGTGATATGAGAGAATCCCAACATGAACCTACGGTAGAAATTAGCAAGACTCAGAAAGATGCGAAGATCTGTTAGAGTGGTTGGGGTTGGAAAATCCCGAATGACTTGGATCTTGGTTGGATCCACATGCAACCCCTTTTCATCAATACTGTATCCTAGATACTAAACCTGGGTCATGAAAAAATTGCACTTCTCCAAATTGGCACACAACTTGTGTTGCCGCAGTGTTTGGAGGACCTTTCGGATGTGGTGGAGGTGCTCTTCCCAAGTCTGGATGAAGGTCAGGATGTCATCCAAGTACACTACTACAAATGAGTTGGTGAATGGCTGAAATATTTCATCCATAAACTTCATGAAGGTTGCAGGATCATTCGTCAACCTAAATGGCATGATCATCCATTCAAAAAGGCCCTCCTTGGCTTTGAAGGCAGTCTTCCACACATCGGAGGGTTCAATTGGTAGTTGGTGATACCTGGACTTCAAGTCGATCTTGTTGAAATTTTTTGCCCCTTTTTGTTGGTCCAGAAGGTCATCAATCTATGGGATTGGGTACCTATTCTGGACAGTGATATTTTTCAATGACCGATAGTCAATACAGAGTCTCCAAGTCCCATACTTTTTCTCCACCAACACGATCAAGCTCCCACAAGGCAATGAACTCGGCTGGATGTGACCTTTCTACAGTAGCTCCTGAATCTTCCGCTTGATTTCATTGCTACTCAAAATAGAGCACCGATAGATTAGTCCATTGGGAAGCGACGCACTTGGGGTCAGATCGATGGGGTGCTTGACCTGATAGTGCAGAGGCACCCCTATGGGTGAGGTGAAGATGTCCCCGTACTCCTCCACGACCTTGTACATTTGTTGTTGTCCTACGGAGGAGCCCTGTTTCGAGGTCATGGCCACAATATTCTTCTTGCCTTGGGGGTGGATCATCAGGAATGTTTTTTTTCTAGTTTTGGAAATGAGCTTACTGCATTGTTTTGCAATAACCAAAGAGATAAAAATATGCGGTGGTACCTCTGGTATCCTGTACAACTTATTTCCCAAAGTAACAATAACAACTCGAGGCTGGGACTCATAAACAAGATGTCTCTTCCACAAGTATGGTTGGCCTAATAATACATCACAAACATCAAGAGGAGCAATGCCACATAATACCTCATACGTGAAGGGCTTGATGCTATAGGGAAGGTGACACTACTGGCTGACGTGGAGATCCCGTACTTGGTGAAGCCACCCGATGGTGTACACATGTGGGTGTGCTATGATCAGAAATACCAACCACTTCATGACCTCTGCTGAAATGAGGTTCTTTTGGCTCCCACTGTCAACAATGAACTGTAGCAAGGAACCCTTTACCCACATCTAGGAGTGGAAGAGATTCTCCCTCTCCTCTTGATCTTCCGATTCCTCCTTCTGGATCTTTATAGTGCCAATAGTGGCATTGGGCTCCGCACCATTAATATTATTCCCTTTGCCATTCACCTTGTCAGGTTCAGATTCAGATTCAGAGCATGCATCTAATTCACAATTCCTCATCTCAACCACCAATGACTACTTGACCCGACACTCACTTGTGTTGTGAGTGGATCTCTTATGGAAATCACACCACTTTCCTGTGTCCTTCTTCAACATTGCGGTGTTGTTCTTTGCTTGTGGCTTTGGCAGGATGTCTTGGGCTTCCATGCCTTGTATTTTTCCTTTTTTTTGTAGTTTAGGGGCACCATTCCCTTACTTTTGATTCGCAGATCCAAAGTCTAGCTTCTTCTATTTGAATTTATGCTCATTCTTGGCAGCATACCGATATGCCGTACCAAGCGAGGAGATGTTGAGGCACTCCATTTCCTCCTGAATGTATATGTGTAGACAAGTGTGGTACTTCAACATCAAATGTGTCTTCGAATCTTTGATAGATTCATCAACTCATGCACATCTTGATCCCTTTGCTTCCGCATCGTAGTCCATTGTATGTACTTGTCCTCATAGCTCCGCACAGAATAATATTTTTCCTTGATGGCATCTTGAAAATAATTCCAAGTGGGTACAACTGAGAATATAGAGGTTTCCCCCTCGTCCTTTTTCTCAGATTAGGTTTCCCACCAGTCCTTGACATGCAACCCTTGTTCATCAATAATATATCCCAGATACTGAACCTAGGTCATGCCAAAAGTGCACTTCTCCAAATTGGCACAAAACTTGTGTTTCTGTAGTGTTTGGAGGACTTGTCAGATGTGGTGAAGGTGCTCTTCCCTGTTCTGGCTGAAGATCAGGATGTCATCCAAGTACACTACTACTACTGAGTTGGTGAATGGTTGCAATATGTCATCCATTACTCTTATGAAGGTTGTAGGAGCATTCGTCAATATGAAATTCACGACCAACCATTCGAAAAGGACCTCTTTGGATTTGAAGGCAGTCTTCCACACATCAGAGGGTTTGATTGGTACCTCGTGATACCCAGACTTCAAGTTGATCTTGCTGAAATATTTCACCCCTTTGAGTTTGTCTATAAGGACATCAATCCGTGGGATCGGGTACCTATTCCGAACAGTGATCTTATTCAGTGCTTGATAGTCAATAAAGAGTCTCTAAGTCCCATCCTTATTCTCCACCTACACGATTGGGCTCCCAATGAATGATGCACTCGCCTGGATGTGACCTTTCTGCAACAAATCTTGAATCTACCTCTTGATTTCATCGTTCTCCAGAACAGAGTGCTGATATATCAGTCTATTGGCAGCGACGCACCAGGTGTTAGATCAATGGGGTGCTTGACCTGACAGTGCAGAGGCACCCCTGTGGGTGAGGTGAAGATGTCCCCATACTCCTCCACGACCTTGTCCATTTTTTGTTTTCATGCAGAGGAGCCCTGTTTGGGGGTCATGGCCACAATATTATTATTTCCTTGGGGTTGGATCATTAGGAAACAAAATTTCCTGATTTTGGAAATGAGCTTGCTGCATTGTTTTGCAGTAACCTAAGAGATAGTGGTAGGCGGTGGTACCTCTGGTATCCTGTACAACTTATTTCCAAAAGTAACAATAACAACGTGAGTCTGGGACTCATACACAACATGTTGCTTTCACAAGTATGATTGCCCTAAAAATACATCACAAACATCAAGAGGAGAAATGTCACATAATACCTCATCTGCGAAGGGCTTGATGTTGTAGTGAAGGTGACACAGTTGGCTGATGCGAAGATCGCGTCCTTGGTGAAGCCACCCGATGGTGTACGACTGTAGGTGTGTTGTGGTCGGAAAGCCCAACCACTTCAAGACCTTTTTTGAAATAAGTTTCTCTTGGCTCCCACTGTTGACAATGAACTGTAGCGGGGAACCCTTTACCCACATTTTGGAGTGGAGGAGATGCTCCTCCTCCTCTGGATATTCTGGTTCCTCCTTCTGGATATTCATAGTGGCAACAGTGGCGTTGGGCTCTACATCAATAATATGATTCCATTTTTCATTCCCCTTGTCAGGTTCCGATTCAGAGTTAGAGCATGCATATGATTCATAAGCCCTCATCTTGACCACCAGTGATTTCTTGGCCCGACACTCACTTTTGTTGTGAGTAGAGCTCTTATGAAACTCACACCACTTTCCTGTGTCCTTCTTCAGATTCACGGTGTTGTTCTTTGCTTACAACTTTGGTAGTTTGTCTTGGGCTGCCATGCCTTGGTTTTGTCCTTTGTTCTGTAGTTTGGGGGCACCTTTCCCTTTCTTTTGATTCAAAGATCCAAAGTCTCGCTTCTTACGTTTGAATTTATTCTCAATCTTGGCAGCATACCGGTATGCCATACCAAGCAAGGAGATGTCGACGAACTCCATTTCATCCTAAATGTGTCTGAACAGACAATTGCGGTAGTTCAACACCAAATGTTTCTCCGAATCTTTGATACCCAACTTTGCATGCAAGTTATGGAACAAATTTGTCATTTCATGCACATCTTGATCCCTTTGCTGCTGCAACGTAGTCCATTGTATGTACTTGTGCTCATAGCTCCCCATAGAATAATATTGTTCCTTGATGGCATCTCAAAAAGAATTCCAAGTGGGTACGACTGAGAATAGAGAGGGTTACCCCTCGTCTTTTTTCTCATTGTAGGTTTCCCACCAGTCCTTGACATGGGGGGTAGCTTTGAGGAGTGCAAAAATAATCTTCTCCCGATCAGAAAAGTCATGAGCCAAGAAATATCATTCTAATAGGTTTAACCATATATCTACGATGTCTTCATTTATTTGTCCCTAAAATATGGGAATTTCAAAGTTTACTTGTACCTTAAAAGGAGTTGTTCCTCTAGAGTGGTTGTTGGATGCAGATGCGTCGTCGGTGGGCAATCGTTGAAGGATTTGGGAAAAGTTATCCATCATCTCGTTACTTTTTTTTTCGAGGGCCTCCTCGAGCAATATTTTGATTGGATATCCTACTCCCTCATCTTTCTTTTCATCCCCCATGGGCGGTCGTCAGGGTTTGTGAGGCTGATCTTGCAAAAGTTCAATGAGATCAAGCCATAACGCCTTATACCCTGACCTCGTTGGGGACATGCAAAGAAGGATCGAGAAATAAAATACCGCTCTGATACCACTGATCTAGATTTATGTAGGAACAAAAAAAAATACACATATAACCATAAATACAACGATGCATCGGAAATAACACTTCATTTCATTAATATCAAAGAACTGAAATTTGTTTACAAACATAATGGAAATAAACTAGCTAGGGCACTGGTAGCTTATCTATGAGAAGAGATGTGGTGGCTACAAGCCTATGAACTTTGTTATAGTGAGGCTGAAGGGCCTATTTATTATTAAGAAAAATAGAAAAACTAAAACATCCAAAAACCTAACCCTAGGAGATGAAGCGCCAAAACTATGAGCCCTGTTTGGGTAAATTGTTACATCAACTTCCCGGGGATGTAACTTTGGCACACGATCTCTGTTTGATGCACACAATACCTTGTTAGAAAGAAATATTCGAGGAATACAACTTATGATGTGAGAAACATTGAAGAAACTTCCATGTTGCTCCTATTTTTCCCAAAAAACGTCGTTTAGGGCCTCAAAACATATCGGGAAGTTCAGGACCCAAAAAAATGCTAAAAATAGTAAACTATGCTACAATTAAGGAAACTGAAAAACTAAAAGAAACAATGGTGGGGCCCCTAGTTTAATAGGTGGGTGCAACCAATATCCACTTGAATCAAATCGCCATTCCTTCTTTATTAAGGAATATATATTTGATCTTATCTAAGGAGACTCCTTTGCTCCCTCACAAATATAGAGGAGATTCTTAACTTCCTCTTAGTTGGAAATTCATAACCACAAGATCTTTAGCTTGTCTTCATAAGCTTATCAACTACCAATTATTCATGGAGATAGCTGCATGGATCCCTATTTCCTTTTTTATCTCATCATATTTAACTTCCTCGCCGTTGGATATGATGGAGCCATCCTCTTCCTTCAATCTTCTGGAAGGGTTTATACCATCAATTTTTTATATCACTTTATTCTAGTCATCATAAATGAAGGGATTATATTGAGCCTTCCAAAACATATCCCCCTATTAAAGTGATACTTATGAACATAAATTTATCTTCTTATACCTATACCTTTCAATCCCAAGGCGATGATGTGAATACCTTGACTTCCTAATTTCCAAAATCATATACTCAATTCATATGTTCTTTTAATTGAGTTCAACACCCACAGTTGAACTTTTCTCAACTTTCATCATGAATTCCTGCAATATCCTTCCATGTAGGAAAAAAATATGTTAACAATATAACCAATATAGAATTATTAAGTATCAGAATTACCTTGCCATGATGGCCTTCTCATCAAAGAATCAACTTAGTTGAGTTCTTCAAGATCAACATCCTTTCGCATGATCCATATCCATAAGAATATTTCTTCATGCATTCATTTTAATCAAAGTGTCCATGGATCAAACTTGATTACCAAGCTACACTATCTTCCTTGGAGTTTTTATTGTTAACTCCCTTTCTTTCACAAACCATACTTTATGTTGACCAATTCCTTTAAGTCATGTTATCTTGAGAGAGTCTTGATCTCTATATATTCTATAGAATACAAAAATTATTCTTCTAAGCATCAAGTAACCACATGGAAGACTTACTGAACAAAATTTATATCCAACTCTTTCTACAAGATTCTCGTAGATATGAACCTTACCGTAGAGAAGAGTTACTTCAAATATGCATACCTTTGCTTGCATGTAATCGTCTAGCCATCCTTTCCCGAACAAGCTTGCTTCTCGTACTTGTCAAAGTTATGTTCCTTTTTCTAGAAATACTTTCATTATGCCCTCCATACTGCAACTTGACCATGTTCATTCCCTCATCCTTTAGAATTATTGTTTCCATACTAGATGGAACATATACTAGTCATGTCATAATTCCCTTTCCAAGAATCTTCCAAAATAATGATTCTTATAGGAATTTTATGATCACTTTTTGCAAACTGAACAACTCCAACATGATGTTAGAAAATGTTTGGATGAACAATAATATCCAATATGGTCCCAATCTTTCCATTCTTTCATAGATATATAACTTTTCAAAACAAATTGATCATGTAGACTCTAATTATACTATCACACGCTTCTTTCTATGATGCCATGCTTTACAACAATCAATACTCTTATAGAGAATGCAATAATGAATTCTAATATACTTTATACTTAATAAAAAGAAAGACAAACTTCATAATGAACCTTATAAAGATGAAACTTTATTTAATAGTAAATATCCTTGGGATATTCTCCTTTCAGCTTCTTCTCAGGTTCTCTCTTTTCTTCAGCTATGTGTGCTTCAAATCTTTCATTTCTTTTGTTATCTTTCTTATTTGGACAATCCCTCCTAAAATTTCCATATTCATTGTATCCATAGAATTGAATCTTGGACATATTTGGTTTCTTTTTGGACTTTCCAAACTTCCCTTTATTCAAATTCTTGGTCCTTGCAACAAAATATTGAGATATTTCATTTGATTTAGTATCATCCTTTTCCTTGATCCTGGTTTCTTCCAAGATACATTGAGCCCATTCATCAAAAGGTGTAGTATCCTTCTTTGAGTAGATACTTGCTGCAAAACTGCTCCAATCAGGTAGAAAAGCTTTTAACACACAAATTGTCATTTCAGAGTCAGAAACAGTTTCCCCAAGACCTTGCAAAGATCCCTTATTTGTGATATCTTCATGAGGTGGGCATGGTAAATTTTAGGGGCTAATATTCGCAGGTGGGCTAATTTTCCATGATTTTTCCAAAAAAAATATTTGGCAATTTCCATTTTTTATAAAAATGATTCGCCCAAATTTTACAATATAGAATTATTTTACCTAAAAAATCGCAAAGATTATATAGTTAGTATATATAAAATCATTATAAATTTGAATAATTTTACAAATACATCCTTTGACTTCCTTATTATATAAATTTGTTTCATCAAGGATATCTTTTGACCTACTGTAAGTCTTACTGTAGTAAAACTCTACCAACCTATCATACATGGACTTGCATGTATTCAAATCAATAACAAATGGAACAAGATGATATTTAATGGATTCAAAAATGATACTTTGTGCCCTTACTTCTCCCTTCATATGCTTTTATAACTCTCAAGTCTTCTTTTTTTTCAGTACAACTAATTCTCCACGGGCATACTGTTACACTGAAATTTGTCACCATGACATTTTAGTACTCCCTTAGAAGTCTACAACATCAAAGTTTCTAAAGTCAAGCCTTGAAATTAAGAGAAAATATCATAGAAGTCTTAAAAACAATTGTACCACACTTTCTCTTAACATTGCTTGTGGTGCCGCACTTTATTGCTCTAAATCATGCGGAGATAAACATACTTTTTATTTATTAAAGGTGCAGACCCCTATAAAAGATAAAAAAAAGGCGGAAAGTAACATTTAGAAGCCCAACAGTCAAATCTGGAAGCTTCTAGAAGCAGTTATCTGGTCGAAGGTTCGCTCTATCATGTATGTTCATGCCTCCATTTATGGAGCCCAATCCCTTCAAAAGAGCATTCTATCCCTTCTTAATGGGAACCATAACCTCCTCTCTTTTCCTATAAATTGAAGCCATAGTGCAGCTTCAAGGGTTAGATAGAGTTGGGAGTTAGTGAGTTAGACTTGGAGAATTTTTGAGGAGAAATGTTGTGAAGACTCATTCTCTCATAAGCTGATCATTATATGGGAATGACTACACACCCATGTTCTTTAGCTGAGAGAGTGCAAGGCTTGTCAGAGTAAAGGAAACTCCTGTTCCAGACCCCAGGAAGGCCTGTATGACATCAAGGCGGACACGGTTGTAAGGCTCTTCTTTATTTAAGTTAATACAAATGAATATTGTTTTCTCAATGGGTTATTTAATTAATTATCTCATTTCTTGAATTCCTTGATCATCTTGATGGATGTTTGATTCATGAATTAATTTATTATACATGTGCTTTTGATATTTTCTTGTGTTTGTGAGTGCAGATCCTTGATGAAAACTTTCTTCAAGCCACTGGAAAGAAGATCAGCGTTGGACTACAAGTAGGTTTCTAAAACCCTGTTATAATTAATTCCATGTCAAAAAATATCCATAGAAAATGGTTTTTATTTTTTTGTTTGTTGCTAGATATCTGTAGGACACTTGGGAGGTCTGTCTTGTCCACAAGAATGACTTATCTGTCCAACAAAATGGCGACTCCACTGGGGAATGGATCTTGAACTTCGATTTCTTTTATTTTTGACTTGTGAAACTATTTTTTTGATTTTGATTGATTGATACTGGCTTGGGTAATTTATTCCTGTAGAATCCCCGAAAAGTGCTTTAGAGTTTTTTATTTTTCTTTTAGTTTTCTGGTATTCGCACTTTTCTTTTAGAAACATTGCGGGCATCTCTGCTCTTTTCTTGTATAAATAGTTCGGGACCGCACCTGTTTACACTGAAACTTGTGGACCTTGTGAAAATTTTTAGAAAACCTTAAAATTCTCTTTTCTGGATTAGTTTGTTAGATTCTCAGTGTATACCCATACTTGTATTTTCTATCAGAAAGCCTTGTGTGAATTTCTTTCAGAAATCTTATAATCTCATCAGTCTCCGTTAAGTTAATTAGGTGTTTTGAGTTTATGTTTGGAGAAATTATTAATTTGATTTCCTTTGGTAATTGCTTTGAGGTTTGTCTTAGTCTCTTAACAATTTTGCATCTTTTTTCTTTTGTTTTTACAAAAAAAATTCCTCCTGATTCGCCGGGGGGGGAGGGGGGGGTTCGCTAAATTGTGTATGAGTTCTAATCGCCTTTGAGTGTTTTTATTTTTTTGTCTTTGGAACTCTCACCCAATTTTATTTACTTACACTTGATTGGTTCTTAGATTACATTAGAATCATCTTGTGTCTGAGAATTCTCTTGCATAGATTACATTTGCATAATTAGAATTCTTATTTTCAAAATATGAATGAAAAATATGCATAGATTACATTTGCATACTTTTCAAGTGAATTGTGCATAGATTAAAATTGCATAGATTACATTCTGAAAAAATCAATCGTAGATTTAGATCAGTTTTCTTTGATTTGAATTTACATGTTTTTATGCTTGTTTTAAAACATAAAAATTAAAAAATTGTTCTGGAATTGATTAGCATTAGTTTTTCTTGATTAAATTAGTGCATTAGAGAATTTGTTATATTTTCTCTTATTTATCAATTTTTTCATTTTTGGAAGTGAATGGAAACTCTATCCCTTTTTTAGTTAGGATTCATCGAATTAAAAATATTACATTATCATATTCGATTGCATTCAGTTTTGGGTCGGGTCATAACACCATTGGTTTCATATCCATTTACCCTTTGAGTAATAACAACCTAAATAACACACCGCTTAATAAAATTCGTTTAGTAATTTTTACATTTTTAGGGCTCTTTCCACCAACATAGCTTAGGCTAGTGTCTTGGAATAGCTTTTAGTTAACTCTCCAAGACAGTAAAACAAACAAGTAGTCGATCTTGCAGTAGGAAAATTCCAATAGTATCATATATGCTCTAGGAAGCTCCTATTAAAGGAGTCAAGCACGAGATCATATCTGAACCAGTGAGGTAATCAATCCTTTCTCATTGGGAACAATAGCAGATATACACGTATTAACAATGGTGAACCTTAGATAGACCATTTTCGAGGAGCCTGGGGTCACTTGTCGGTAAACCTTGGATTATGTAAAGGAGCCTTCAAAGGGATTGAGCTTTGTTACTCTGCCCTTGCGTGTGTGTTGGATCGTAGACTGTTCCCCCAGGTATATTTGTTTATATTGGTAACTTTAATGGCCATAATCTATAGGATTCTTTCCCAAGGTGACGGTGGAGGGAAGATCCCACTGTACTTGGAATAGACGTCGGCTAGACTCACTTGGACTCTCCGGAGGGTTATATTCACTCGAGATGGTATAGTGCAGAAAATTGCACCAGTCTGTTTCATTAAGCAGGCTGTCGGGGTAACTGTTCCAACCGCCATTTCTGCATTAAAATTCTACGATGTTGGATTTCATCACCAACTAGTGTTTTTAGTGCGGGAATCTATTGTTTGTGTGTGGTTTGACTCCTAGATTTGATAGCATGTGTTCATTTTTTTGTTTTTACTTATAGAGACCATAGGTGTGAATTTTGAATTGTTAATTTTAGCTTTAAATTGTTAATAAAATTCACTAAAGTTGAATCTAATGGAAAATGTTCTAGAATTTACCAACCAAGGAACCCCTCTTAACGAGAATCCTAGTACTTTTCCTTGCTTTGGAAATGTTGGTCCTCCTTATATGGCTACATTGTTATTACCTAGATTTACAATAGGTTTACCGGTATGGTTATTTTCAACTTCGTTGGCCCTGAATACTCCAATTGTTCCACCTCAATCGAATGCTTCACCTCAACAGAGTTCACCATCTCAACATCACCAACTTCATGTTGACCCTTTACCTTCTTCGTCCAATATTTCTTCCTCCATTTCTTCCTCTTCGCTTGGTAAAAGCCTTGACACTAGTAACCAGGTGGCTAAGAAGAAGAAGAAAGGGAAGAAGAAGAAGAAGCAAGATAAGAAAGAAGCCAACCAACCAACCATGGTTGTAAGTGTTAGTAATGTTGAGGAAACCTCCAACATGCATCGTAAACCCAAATTCCCTTGCAAGCTTTGTAAGGGTGACCACTTCCTTATCAATTGTCTTGGTATTCCAAAGGTCTTGGAAGTATGGTCAGAAAAATCTCATCAAATTTCCGTTGATCCATCAACTAGTGATAGTCAGGTTCCTGGGAAAAAGGGTAAAGTCAGGTTTCCTTGTAGGTTATGCAAAAGGAGTCATCAAACTCACATTTTCCCTCACATGGATGAAGCCTCAAAATTGTTGGAAAACCTTACTGTTCCAAAGCAAGAACGTCCAATTGGTTACCATAAAATTTCTCCCAACCTACCGTCAACTAACGGAGTGATTGATATAATTCCAAGTACAGTCAATCCCACTCTTCCATTGGAGAGTGAAAATCATATTACTTAGGTTGTTGATCCTTTAGTTGATCAAGTGGTCGATTCGATTTCACATTCAATTGATCCCATTCTCCCTGAAGAAAGTGAACTTCATACCGCTCTAGTTCTTCTTGTTACATCAGATTCTTCAACGCCAGGGAGTATTACAGCTGTTCCTACAAAACCCTCTCCAAGTACAGAGGTCTTTTCCTTTGATCGGAATATACTGACAGAACCTTGTCTTCATTCCTCCATCCCTTTCCAAATAATTGTGTAGGCTTGTCGTAAGAATGTATGCCGCACACATGTAGATGAAGGTGCTTTTGTTAGTATTTTATCCTCAACTGCTTGGAAAGCTTTGGGTTCACCTCAGCTTGTGCCTGTTACGTAGAATATGAAAGCTTTTAACATAACCATTAGTAAACCTTTAGGGATCCTTCTAAATTTTCTATTACTTTGAAAGGTAAAACTGTATGTATTGATCTTATGGTAGTTCGAGGCCCCTGGATTTCAATTTACTCCTTGGGTGAGACTATGTATATGCAATGAAAGTTGTTGTATCGACACTGTTTCGTGTGATGTCTTTCCCTCACAATGAAAACATTGTGACTGTTGACCAGCTTTCATTCCCTAGTCTTGATTCAATTACCAATAATCTGACATCCCTGAATGTTCCTCATATGGTAGTGGTATCTACACCACCACGGGTCAATTATGTGGCAACCAATCCCATGCTTTCAGTTACCGATGCAAGCGAGCCTCTCACTGTTTGCTTGACTTCCTATGACTTAGATCCAGTAATTGACATGGAAAACTCTATGGTATTATTTGAACGTGATGTTCTTATCCCTTTTGAGTCCCTTGACATGTGTTCCTTTCAGACAATTGTTCTTCCATCTGATGAAGACCTCTTGGAAGCAATGATCAAGGTGTGTCCCTTGACATGTGTTTCTTCTAGTTGGAAGCCATGACAAGAGACCTTATGAGGATAGTTCCTTTTACTGTGTCAACCTCGTTAAAAAATGTGTTAGTATGAATCCTTTGTCGAAGTGTACGAAAAAAGACCACTTTAACTACGCATAACTAATAGCCCTAACATCAAATATGGCTGCCAATATCTTCAGATCTGCAGTTAGTTTATCAAGACAAGAGCTGCAAAAACCAAATCTATGCATAGAAAGACATTAAGTAGTAAAAAGAAGGTTTTGCTCCATATATCCAATAGACAAGACAAGAACAATTTTTGAAAGATTTTTTTTTTTTGTATTAAGGGCACCTGGGAGGAAAACAAGAAGATGTTTCCAATTCTCCTCAATTGGATGGGTTTTTGGAAGTCCTCAGCACTTCAGATCTAGAATTTCTCTCTCCTGTTGGTGTAGAAAACCCAGACAAAGATAGAACTCAAAGGGAGCTCACACAACAAATAATGGAAAATATGACAATGATAATGGCTCACAGTCAGACCAAGAGTTTAGATCCAGAGTGATCTAATAGGAAACAAAAGGTGAAGAGTGGTAGGAAAAACCCTCCTATTTATAACAAAATATTGGGTCATTCTAGATCTTGGTGCATGATTAAAATAACATTAACCAAATCTAGATCCACCTTTTATGGAATATTTTGTTATATTTGTTGGAGGTAAAAAGTATTTGACTTGGGTCAAATCCCTTTATTTGTGAATAGTAAATAAATAAATGATTTATTCATCATTTTAAGGAGGTGGTTAAAAGATAATCAAATAAATAATGATTTATTTAATTATTTATGGGTGATTTAGTCATATTTAACAAGGAATATTATTTAAATAAGGTTTAAATAATTATTCCTAGAAAATAATAAGATAAATAAATATTTATCTAATTAATTTCTTTGTTTTGGGTTAAACATGACCAAGAAAATCAAACAAATATAGGTTTGTTTAATATTTCCTTTTGGGGTTTCCTGTTTAGACCATAAAAAACCTAATAAATGTGTTTTATTAAGTTATTTTACATAGTGAAGGAAATTTTACTTAGGGTAAAATTGGTCTTACATGGTGTACTTGGGTCCATCTAATGATAGTAGGTTAGATGACCAAAAAATGGTGTAACAGATTTCCCCCCAGCGTGCGAGTGTTAGGAGAAAATCGTATGACCGAAGTACGTTGTAAGAACTCAATCACCAGACATCAAAAGGGAAGTCGGAGAGAGAGATGTAGGTAGACTAATGTGCTGAAGAACTAGACCCTGAGGAGACGAGACTTACAGGTGCAGCAAGTCTCTTTTTATGAGAGGGTACCTGTGCTAAAGGCGGCGGGGGAGGCATACCTATGCCCGCCGAGACAAAGTACAAAAGAATAGTGTGTCCAGTAAACAAGGGACCAAACCATAAAATATAACCGGCATAAACATGAGCCAGATAGAAATACAATGAAGGATCCCACATACATGTTGTGCCTGGGATAACAGCCAGGACTTATACAATAATATCTAAGTACATGATATACAAATACAACCCAAATGCCCCCTGAAAATGGGGAAGGGCTCGCAAAATCTGACTGATACATGCAAATCAAAAAGGCACTGCAAGCGGCTAAGGCCGACATCATCAAATATATGGAGCTGCATCAAAGGCTGTAATGAAGAGGCAATCTGGGCATGTGGGGGGCTACCTGTAGGGCCACCCCCTCATGAGGTCTGAGACATCTCACACATACCCGGGAATCACCAAGAGCGGCTGCTGCATCACTAAACCATCAAGTATACGGATCTCGATCATGCTGAAAGGAGCTGGAGCTGAGAAACAATCAAGTCAAAGGGTAAGGAGAAAGCCCTTTTCCTGATCCGAGGCACCGAACAAGAGTGGAAGCTAGAACCAAGGTACACCGCCCTCTAGACTGGCCTTCTATAATGGATGAGCTGATGTCGACAGAAGGAGGTCCGCCATAGGGGAGGCAATGAGAGATCCTCAACTAAGGCGTGAGAGAAAATAGTCGAGTGACTGACAGACTAATACCAATGATGATGATGAAATGGAGGGAACTGAGTAGCGAATGGACGACTTCCCTTGTTAGAGCATAAAGAGCAGGAATGACATGGCAGCTACTGACACAAGAGCATGAGGGATAGGGGACAGTGGGATTGAAAGCCATAATGTGCGACACAAGAGAGGGATCAAGCAATGAAGGATGGAGGACTATAGTGGGGTACAAAGGGACTCGGGATAGACTCCATGAATGCAATGATGACTCAACTTGGATGCTCTAAACAAGGGCGACTTGATGGTGCTGCCACACAGAAAAGAGCCCATGGGGGACCCGAAAAACATAAGTAAAAGATGATATCTCATGACGAAAATCGACACAAACAAAGACAGGTATGGAGGCAAAGTGGTGCCCCAAGTACAAGTGTTGTAAGTGCGGAAATTCGATTTTTGGGGGAGGTGAAGTGACCCATCAGGGACAAAATGTGTCCTGGTGAAGTGTTAAAGTACGAAAATGAAAAATATGCTAGCTATCTAAAAGAAAATAAAACATGCATTTCAGAAGGGAAATGCTAAGGGTAATATTTCTTAAGATAGAGTGCATTGCGAGGATTAGGAAGGGGATTGCCTTCGAAGTCCTCTAAGAGGTATGCCCCCTTACCAAGATCCTTACTGATGATGTAAGGGCCTAGCCATAATGAGTCGAACTTCCCATGACCAAGGACATCATGGTCTTGGTCATATACTAGAACAAGGTCGCCTTCGTGAAAAGTGCGAGGCTGGACTTTTCTGTCATACTGAGCTTTGGTGCGTTTCTTGGCCGCTTCCATGGTTTGCAATGCAACACGACGGTCTTCGGAAACGTGCTCAAGCATGATAAGTCGTTGTTCTAGAGGTTGGGTGTTAGGGAGAAGTTCAACGGCCAGATGCAGGGAGGGGATTTCACACTCGATCGGTAAGACTGCCTCCTCTCCAAAAACAAGGTGGAAAGGAGTAAACCTGGTGGCGGTTTTAACAGAAGTTCGATAGGCCCACAAAGCAGGGAAGAGCATAAGATGCCAGTTGGTTTTGTGCTTATTCATCGTTCGTTGAAGCATAGTCTTGAGGATTTTGTTGACTGCTTCAACTTGGCCATTACCTTGGGGGTAATAGGAGGAGGAATATTGGTGCTCAAAACCCAACAGTGAGGATAGCTCACGCCATATTTCATCTTCAAAATGTCAGCCGTGGTCAGAGACCAGTTGTTTCGGAACCCCAAATCGAGCGATAATGTGGTTAAAGAAAAAGAGGGCTGCGGTAGCTGTCGTGTTGTTAAAAGTTGGCATAGCCTCGGCCCATTTTGTGAAATAGTTGACCGCCACGATGATATATTTATGGTTACCAGCAGATGGCGGGTGACACTCCATAAAGTTGATGGCCCATTTACAAAAGGGACCAGTTGAGACGACAGGATGGAGGGGAGCTGGGGGAGCTCGCGCCTTAGGGGTGAAATGTTGGCAATTGGAAGAGTGTTTGACTGCCTCAATGCAATCACTGAGAGGGAAGGCCAAAAATACCCCGCGCACATGAATTTTTGGGCAGTAGCAAGACCGGAGAGGTGGCCACCGCAAGCGTTGCTATGGTAGGCATTGAGGACTTGTTGAGCTTCAGCGTGTGTGAGACAACGACGAAGGACAATATCTATACCGTGACAATAGAGGTCGTCACGGATAAGAAGGTAGCGGGGAGCCTGGTGTCGGATACGTCGTCGAGCGTCACGATCAAGGTGAAGAGCGAACTTTTGGGTTCACAAGTAAGTGAGGATATCGCCGTACCAAGGATCATCCGAAGTAATGGCGAATAAATGCTCATCAGGAAAATCATCATTAACTGGGGGATCCTATGTTCCAGTAGGTAATTCAGAAATGAGTTCAGCAAGGGCTAAACCTTTCTTACTTTTTGGTGTGACAAATTCAAGGTCGAATTCTTGAAGGATGATGACCCAATGGGCGTACTTTCCAGTGAGGATGCGGCGACTCAATAGGAAAGCCATGGGGTTGGAATTAGTCATGACCTTGGTGGAATGCATGAGGATGTAATGATGAAGTTTGTGGACCGAGAACATGACAGCAAGTGCTAGTTTTTCTTCATATGAGTAGGAAACAGGAGGCCCTACGAGGTTCTTACTGATGTAGTAGATCACATGTTCGATACCGTTGTCATCTTCCTGGATAAGAACTCCAGCGACCAAATAGGTGGAAGTGGAGATGTACAGGATGAAGTCCCTATCAAAGTCGGGAGGGTGGATCAAGGGAGCAGATGTGAGAGCCTACTTGAGGGCATCAAAAGACTCATGAGCATAGGTATCCCATACAAATGGGATGTGAGAGTAGAGGAGTCGAAGGAACCCATGTGCAGTGGTGGCATAGTCAAGAATGAACCGACGAAGAAAATTAGCTTTGCCTTGGAGACTTTGTAGCTGGCGTAAGGTACGCGGAATGGGAAGTTCAAGAATGGCTTGAAATTTCAAAGGGTCAAGAGTGATACCGTCCTTAGACACTATGAAGCCTAGGAGACGGCCGGCGGGGACGCAGAAGACGCATTTCAATGGGTTAAGGCGGATATTATACTTGCGACATCGGAGAAAGATGGTACGTAGATCGTGGAGGTGCTGCGCCCGATGCTTAGAACGTGCAGTGAGGTCATCTAAATAAGCAAGGATAATATGAGGTAAGTCATGGAAACAATAAGACATGGCCCGTTGAAAAGTGGCACTGGCATTTTTAAGGCCGAATGGCATAACTCGGTAAGCAAAAGTTCCCCACGGACTGATGAACGCGGTTTTAAGTTGATCAGTGGGACGGATAATGATTTGGTTGTATCCGGAGAAACCATCCATAAAGGATAGAATCTCATGCCCTGCACACTCATCAATGATTTGGTCAATAAATGGTGTGGGGAAGTTGTCTTTGGAACAAGCTTTTTTCAAGTCACGAAAGTCCATACAAACATGGATGGTGCCTTGTTTCTTGAGGACGAGAACTGGGTTGGACACCCAAGTGGTGTATTCGATGGGATAAATGAAACCAGCCTGCTTGAGCTTATCGATTTCGGATTTGATAGCATCGCATCTAGAAGGATTAATGGGTCTCAATTTTTGATGGACTGGGTTGTCATCGGGCCAAGTGTCGATATGATGTTCGACGATGGTGGGATCGAGTCCGGGCATTTCGGAGTAGGACCAAGCGAAAATATCGCAGAATTCTTTGAAAACCTTAGAGTAAGCTTCAATTTCTTCCGGGGTGCATTGGGCGCCCAAGGTGATATATTATTTGATTCCCGGTTTGACCAAAATGTCGATTTTAATGGTAGGAGAGATATTGGCCATGTTTCCTTCTTCGAAAGCATCAGGCGCAGGGATGGGATTTTTGAACCAATCGACTGAATTGGGAATGAATTCTTTGGTTTCCACAACATATTGGTCATGGGACTGCTGTGGGAGGAAGTATGCGCGATGGTGCATATAATCACACGGAAAGTCAGGGTTGGTCATGGCTTCCATAATGTCTTCGTCAGACTGGAAGATGGGAAGACTGGAGGAAGGAGGATCACCTGATGATGTAGTAATGTGTGACTGGTCATCTTGAGGAGAAGGGCTCATAGGCGCAACGTCAATAGATCCAAGGTCGACTGAAGGGGAGCCGAGAGTGTTTGTAGGTCGAAGGTTAGGTGAATCATCTCTCAAGGATGACGATAGGTACAAAATGGTGGTCGAAGGCTCTGTTGGTTCGACAGCAGGAGGAGGAATGTGGATGGGAGTACGAATATCCTCTGGTCCTATCGAAGTAGAACTCGCAGACAAGTGAGAAGGTATCTTGTCGTGCGTAGCCTTGAATTTGCGGTACGTGTCTAAGGAGGAATGATACTCATCAAGGTGGGGACAGAGGTGGGTGTAATGGCCATGGAAATCGCACAAAGCACAAGGGTGATTTGTGCGCAAGGTTTTGAGTTTTGGGATAGAATCTAGGATAGTGACGTAGACTTCAGGGATATCAGAGTTGGGAAACGTCTCGTTGACCAGGATCTTGAGGTGCGAAAATTTAGGTATGGGTGGCGTGATCGAAAATATCGCACAAAGCGCACTGGATAGAGTGCTTTGGCGGTCGAGGAGGGTTAGGGTTCGTCGGGGTGGCTTGGTCCTGATTGGTTTCCCCCTTGCGAGCTTTGCCTTTCTTTCCTGGAGCTGTCACCATAGGGGCAGGGTCCTGGGGAGGTGCGGGGGGCCTGGTGGTAACGGAGAAAGCGAGGGGGACCGGTTGAACCAGTGTCAAAGCAAGGTAGGGTTTGGGGTGACCAGGTGGGGTAGCGGCTGGAGGGTCAAGGTACCAGACGGGTATGCCCAGGGTCAGGTTAGGGAGAGAAAGGGTGGCCATGACGGGGACCGTATAGACTCCGGGAGGGGGAGCCAGAAAAGGTATCTGACCAGCGGGATAATGACTAGGAGGGACGGCTCCGAGATGGTTGAGGCCTGGGGGAACCGACCCAGGAGGATAGAGGGGCTCAGGGATACCAGCTGTAGGAGGCGGGCCAGAAGGAGGAGGTCCGGCTGGCTGAGATGAATGGCTAGAAGTGGGTTGCGGTGAGCTAGGTTGAGTCAAAGGTTGCTGATTAGCCGAAGTGGGTTGCTGAAGGGTAGCCCGAGACGATTGCATCTTGAAAACGTTCGATAAGCTGGGATCAGAGATATGAGGAGGAGGGGGACCAGGGAAAGTTCCAAGCAGGGAGGAATCTTTGTAGACGCCGGGAGAGACACTGGTCAAGGAATCGACGGTTTGATTATTGGCTACAGAAGAGACGGTCGTCTCTGGGGAGGTCTGAGATGGTGGCTCATGATAAGTCAACTGGTCGATGGTGACTATATTTCCATTGTGAGAAAAATACATCTTGCGAAAAACCGCGGATGGGACAGCAGACATGGCATAGGTGTAGCTTCACCCCAATATAATGTTGTAGTCTAGAGGGGCGTCGAAGACTTTGACGTCAACGCAAACAGTCTTACCGGCAAGGGTGATAGGACAATTACGGAAAAGGCCAATGGGCTGGGAGGCGTGGCCGTCCCACGCTCGAAGGGTGATCATGGAAGGGGCCAACTCAGGAGATCCAAGTTGCTTCCAAACCGAAGCGGACATCACATAGGTGGATGCCCCCTCATCAATTATACACTGAGAAACGTTGACATTTCGGATTTTGACTGGGATTTGGAAGGCGATGGAAGCAGGAAGAGGAGGATGGTCTGATTGATGAGCGTCAAAAACAATCATTTGGTCATCGGTAGGATCTACAGCACCCACGGCAGATAGCAAAGCCTTCTTTTGGGAAGGGCATGACTGGAGGAGTTCCAATGTGGAAATGGCAGCAGGAGATTGCGCCAAATCATCCACTATGCTATACGCATGAGCAGCTTGACCAGGAGCAGCATTTCGATGTAATGGTCCCTTAGGAATCTTGGTATGAACCTCAACTTTAGGTTGAGGGATATGTAAGGGGCCATTGGATGTCAAAAAAGGCTCTATAGAACCTGAAGAAGGGGACTCGAGGGCAGACTGAGTGGGAGGCTTGGGGTACTGGCGAGACCGAGTTTGAAGGTGAAGGTCGATGGATGGGGATGGATCAGAGTTCATCATGAGGATCTGGTAATTGGAGGAACCAGAAGGGGAAGGTTGAGTGGCGACCTGTCCGTCAGGTGGTTGGGTAGCCACGAATCCTTGCTGAGGGAAAGGATCAGTGAACACAGCTGGTTGGGTAGTGGCCACATTAGGGGGAGCATGAGGGGAGGCATGTTGTCCTCGAAATGTGGCTTGAGACTCCCACATCTGCCGCATCTGTGGTAAGAGGGGACAATCGTGGGTGTAATAACCGTAAACACTACAACATGAACAAGGCTTATTGGTGTGAAGAGGCCTGTCCTGCTTGGGCTGAGTGCCCTGTTGCTGGTTAGCAGTGTTAGAGTCAGTACCTTGAGGATTGGGGCCACGCATACCAGGGGTAGATTGATTTGGGTTGCCTCTCCGCCTTCTTTGAGAAGGGGGATTAGTCCCGCCCTGCTGTGCAAAGACTTGCCCTGGAGGGGGCTGGAGGTGCTGTTGCGGGGGCGGAGGAGGCAGGGGAGGTGGAAGCGTATATGCTGGAGGAGCTGTCGCACCAGGCTGCGGATAAGGATAATGGTTAGGTTGGGCAACATTGAGGTAAGCAGGAGGTTGGGAAAAAGGATGAGGCATGCCGTATCCTGGATACATGCTACCTGGAGGGGGAAAAGTGCTAGAGGTGCTGGCCCCTCCCGGAGGGAGACCATAGCCCATAAAAGGTTGAGCATACGGATGAGAGAGGAATCCAACGATACCGTCGGCGGAATGCGATGCCCCCGGGGCGTCAGCGCCACCAGGACTGGGGAGGTCAGGAAGGACGGTATAAACATAACCAGATTGAGCGTAGATCAGGTCATATTTCAAGGCTACTTGGAGGGCAGCTTCTTCGGCTTGAGGGAAATGGGAGGCAAGATCTTTGCCAATGGGAGGTAAGAGAGTGCGAAGGAACCAGTCCATATAAACCTGATCTTCGAAGGGGGGAGCTCGACATAAGCTCCATCTTCTCCGCCATTCCTGGACATGGGTAGAAAGGCGGGTTGAAGAGGTTTGCTTGAAAGAAGTCAAGAGCTCCGTACCAGTATTGTATCAGAGAGGGAACTGGAAATAAGATAAAAAGGCTTGGGCAATGGTCGCAAAGGTGGTATGGGAAGAGGTGGCTTGGTCAACATACCATTTAGAAGCTTCGTCGGTAAGCGTGCGTTGGAACAACCAAAGACGGATGGAATCATCGGTAATGGAATTGGAGGAACACCACATGTGTGGAAAGATCGGACATGGTTGGTTGGATCTTCTGCAGCAAGGCCTTCGAACTTAGGGATGTCGGAGGGGAGCTTGGTTGGCATAGCAGGCCAAACAACATCGTGGCGGATAGGGTCATTGATCAGCTGATTGAAATCGGGGAGGCTGAGGCCTGCCATGTAAGGGAGCAAGGGTGCAACCAAGGTAGTTCCTGTGGCAGTTCCGCTAGTAGTAGTTCCGGCATTAGGGCCGGGATTACCGCTAGCGTTAGGCCCTGGACCAGACATAGTGAAGGTGACAGGGGGAGAACCAGAAGTAAAAGGAGAACCCAATGAATCAGAAGAGGAGTCGGAATGTGGACTCGGAGGAGGACTGGCTCGACGACGGCAGGACGGAGCAGGTCGACCGACCAGAAACTGAGGGTGAAGGCCAAAAAGTCTCCAGGAGGCGTGCCTTGGGGGCGCAATGATGACAACAAAAACACAGCACAAGGGGAAGAAGAACAACCGACAAAGCAGGGAGGTGCAGAATCAAGTGATTACAATGTCGAAACAAGGGCAAAAAGGGTGCAGTGTCAATTGATTTTAAAGTCTTTGCCTGGTGGTGTAAACCAGGCTCTTCTTCGCTTAGGGTGAGTGTGTGGCGTGTGTTAATTTTAATTTTTAAACCCTTTTCGTTTTGAGAGAAAGAGAAAAAGTGTGCTGTGTAACTGAAAATAATGCTGCAAAAACAATATATAATGTTGAAATAACAGAAAATTAATAGCTACAAGTGCATCGATTCAACCCAAAAAGGTGGGTCTCTCAAAACTAATCTAAAAGAGGGAAAAAATATAGTCAAAACACACTAAAAAGAGGTCAATAGATCTAGGGTTAAAAGGGACAGGGATCTAAAGGAGAAAGCTGCTGAAAATAGGTGCAGATCACAGCCAAGAGGCGGAGGCAAGGTGGCTGGAAAAAAGGAGGAAATAAGCAAAAAGCAGAAAGGACAGGGAGGAGGTCCTAAAGGGAGGCCCAAAAAAAACTACAAGAGGTGGTTTGAAAGGAAAAAAAGATGATTTAAAGGGATCTAAGAATGAGGTATCAGATCTGAAAAAGGGAAGGCTGAAACTCTGAAAACTCAGACACCTGAAACAGCTAAAACTCTTCCACCAAAAGTGGAGGGTATTGAAGCCCTAGGGGGCTAGGTTCCCACTTAGATGAGCAAAATAGATCAGAAACAGGTCCAAACGGGTGGAGACAGAGGCTGGAAAACCCTGACAGAAGCTTCAGCAAAACCCAGAAAAATTGCAGAAAAACAACAGAAAAAAGCATAAGTCGCAGGTTCTGACCTGTTTTCCTGTTCAGGTCGCAGAAAAGGGGCTGAAAAGTGTGACCTGGAGTCCAGGTCACATTTTTTGGGCTGAAAAGTGCGACCTCCAACTCCGGTTGTCCTGACGGCAGATTTTTGGAAAATTTTCCGTCTCAGTTGTGGCTGATGTCTGTCACCTGCGCAATAGGGCTAGAAACACGCGGAAGTTAGAGATTGTAATGTTTTAGGGTTTTCTAGGTGAAAAACAACATGAAAATAGGAAAAACAAAAATCTGAAAAGAAACCCTAGGGTCTGAAGTAGCTGGATATGCAGGAATATGAAAAACAACAGCGGTTGTAATTGAAAACCTGTGTGGAGTCGCCAATTGTTAGTATGAATCCTTTGTCGAAGTGTACGAAAAAATACCACTTTAGCTACGCATAACTAATAGCCCTAACATCAAATATGGCTACCAATATCTTTAGATCTGCAGTTAGTTGATCAAGACAACAGCTGCAAAAACTAGATCTATGCATAGAAAGACATTAAGCAGCAAAAAGAAGGTTTTGCTCCATATATCCAATAGAATAGACAAGAACAATTTTTGAAAGAATTTTTTTTTGTATTAAGGGCACCTGGGAGGAAAACAAGAAGATGTTTGCAATTCTCCTCAATGGGATGGGTTCTTGGAAGTCCTCAGCACTTCAGATCTAGCATTTCTCTCTCCTGTTGGTGTAGAAAACCCAGACAAAGATAGAACTCAAAGGGAGCTCACACAACAAATAATGGAAAATGTGACAATGATAATGGCTCAAAGTCAGACCAAGAGTTTAGATCCAGAGTGATCTAATAGGCAAAAAAAGGTGAAGAATGGTAGGAAAAACCCTCCTATTTATAACAAAATATTGGGTCATTCTAGATCTTGGTGCATGATTAAAATAACATTAACCAAATCTAGATCCACCTTTTGTGGAATATTTTATTATATTTGTTGGAGGGAAAAAGTATTTGACTTGGGTCAAATCCCTTTATTTGTGAATAATAAATAAATAAATGATTTATTTATCATTTTAAGGAGGTGGTTAAAAGATAATCAAATAAATAATGATTTATTTAATTATTTATGGGTGATTTAGTCATATTTAACAAGTAATATTATTTAAATAAAGTTTAAATAATTATTCCTAGAAAATAATAAGATAAATAAAGGTTTATCTAATTAATTTCTTTGTTTTGGGTTAAACATGACCAGGAAAATCAAACAAATATAGGTTTGTTTAATATTTCCTTTTGGGGTTTCCTGTTTAGACCATAAACAACCTAATAAATGTGTTTTATTAAGTTATTTTACATAGTGAAGGCAATTTTACTCAGGGTAAAATTGGTCTTACATGGTGTACTTGGGTCCATCTAATGATAGTAGGTTAGATGACCAAAAAATGGTGTAACAAAATGAATCAGTGATTAGTGAGCATAGTTCATTTTCTTGTGTCAAGCTCGTTAAAAAATGAAACAAGGTCCTATGAGGATAGTCCTTTTTACTGTGTCAACCTCACTAAAAAATGAAACAAAGATATGAGGAGAGTTCCTTTTACTGTGTCAACCTCGTTAAAAAATGAAACAAATCTGATGAGGATAGTTATTTTCCTGTGTCAAACTCATTAAAAATGAATCAGTAGGTTATATAGGTCGATTGTAGAGAGTAGATATGAGGACAGTTCTTTTACTGTGTCAATCTCGTTAAAAAATGAAACAGACCCATGAGGACAGTTCTTTTCCTATGTCAACCTCATTAAAAACTGAATCAGGAGGTTATGTAGGTAGATTAGAAATAGTAGTTTATGAGGATAGTTCCTTTTACTGTGTCAACCTCGTTAAAAAATGAAACAGGTCACTGTGAGGATGGTTCTTTTTCTGTGTCAACCTCGTTAAAAAATGAAACAAATCCTCTCCTAGTCAAAGTCGAGTCTTTCATCTGATCTCGTAAATGAACCTTCATTCCATCTAGCTATTAGTAACTAGTAGACTACTTAGTTGAATGAAATGAAGCTTGGGGGGCATGCGCTCTAGCAGGTTACGCTTGGGGGGCATTAAAATTCTCAAGCATAGTTTTCCTACATTTCAAGCTTGTGTAAAAATGAAACCACTCTCAAGCATAGTTTTCCTACGTTTCAAGCTTGTATAAAAATGAAACCTATGTTAAGTCCATTTCAGTTATTATTTTCAAGACTCTTTAAACTCATGAAAATCCCGAGATTAATTTGTTATCTTTCATTCTCGTAAAACACATGAAAATTCCGAGTTATTTATGTCTTTTCCTGCTCGTAAATTAAATTGAAAGTCAGCCATATGAGTACAATTTTTATCACTTTTTCGAACTCGTTAAAACTTACGAAAAAGTGAAAAACATGAGTACATTTTTATCACTTTTTCGAACTCGTTAAAACTTACAGAAAAATCAAAACCATGGAATCCTTTTTTAAACCCTTTTCAAACTCTCTAAAAATGAAAATATTGCCGAGTACTTAACTATTTGAACTCGTTAAAGGAAATGAATGGTCGTCCCTTCAGTATAAGTTTACCCCTTTTCCGGACTGAAATGAAATATTTACGAAAAAGGTATACGTTGACTAATCATGGTAAATAGAGTTCTCTCTTGCATTATTTTAATTACGAAAAAGTACACCCATGGAGTTTTCTTAAGTTTTTTCTTCTGACTCCCTAAAAATGAAAAACACCGAGTTTCTCCTATACTGGACTCGTTAAAATTTAACAGTAAAGGACCTGTCAATTTCAAACAGGAATGGACCACTCCTTCTTAGGGTTCGATTTTAAACTAAGTTGGACTCATCCAAAGGATGAGCTTATAAACAAGAAAATGTTATCCTCCTCAAGCTTGTCAAAAAATAAAAAGGTACTTGCCAGAAATGGTGGGGGAAAAGAGAGAAAATAGATTCATTTGTTACACTTTGATTTGTAAAAGCATTACACCACTCTTGAACACGACAATTTTTGTCACACTTCTACGTGGGTTGCGAAATCCTTTGCCTATCAGTTAATCAAACCACATTTAAGGTCTTCAGCTAGTTTCTGGGTATTAGCTTAGAGAAACTATCACCAAACCATCTTCACTGTCGTTATGTGTTCAAGAGGATAGTCAAACAAACCATTCATCTACAAACATTTTTCTCCATTTGCGTTGACCATCCCTGAGTCAGTCCTTGAAAAAAATTTCTTCAAAACTTGATCTATGGTTTCGTGTCGTGAGCTTGCTTACGATGGATCACTTTCTATCGATGACAACTCATCATCTAGGAAGTTGATCTAGAATCCTTCAGTACCTTGGAATCTACATGCCTTAATGGTGGGTTTCTCGCCTTCGACGACAGGTTGCATCATTGAACTTCGATCGAACGATTCCATGAAATGTTCGACTTCAGATCACTTATTCAAATTTCGTGGATTGTACTGAGTAATTTGAGAGCCATTGTCGTTATTGATGGTTTCTCTCATACTTGTTAACAGTTCACATCATTGACTGGTAATCAAGTGGTTTCTACCATGTTCGACTTCAACACATTTAATCGCATGGATAGAATCGTACTAGTTCAGGAAGCAGAAATCAAAACCCTGGATCTAGTTTCTACCATACATGCTAGGAGGAGTTTTATTATTCATTATGCAGTAGACTATTCATTATAGATGGCTAGGCCCATGCCGTGTCTACACTATTGATGTAATATTAAAATAATTTATGTATCAGAACAAGTTTAGTTAGTTTTGATTTGAGTATGGGAATTCCTACCTCAGCGATGATATATATGTTTTGCATTGAATTTTTTTACAGGGTTCCGACTGGGGTGTCCACAGGCTAATCCTTGAAATGATAAATCACATCACTCTTCGAATGCTCTCAGACTTCGCACTTTAGGGGGAAATTTGCTGCACTGAAATTTGTCACCATGAAATTTTAGTACTCCCTTAGAAGTCTACAACATCAAAGTTCCTAAAGTCAAGTCTTGAAATTAAGAGAAAATCTCATAAAAGTCTTAAAAACACTTGTACCACACTTTCTCTTAACATTTCTCGTGGTGCCACACTTTATTGCTCTAAATCATGCGGAGCTAAACACACTTTTTATTTATTAAAGGTGCGGACCCCTGTAAAAGATAAAACAAAGGTGGAAAGTAACATTTAGAAGCCCAACAGTAAAATCTGGAAGCTTCTAGAAGCAGTTATCTGGTCGAAGGTTCGCTCTATCATGTATGTTCATGCCTCCATTATGGGATCCTACCACTTGATTTATGGAGCCCAATCCCTTCAAAAGAGAATTCTATCCCTTCTTAATGGGAACCATAACCTCCTCTCTTTTCCTATAAATTGAAGCCATAGTGCAGCTTCAAGGGTTAGATAGAGTTGGGAGTTAGTGAGTTACACTTGGAGAATTTTTGAGGAGAAATGCTGTGAAGACTCATACTCTCATAAGCTGATCATTATATGGGAATGATTACACACCCATGTGCTTTAGTTGAGAGAGTGCAAGGCTTGTCAGAGTAAATGAAACGTCTATTCCGGACCCCAGGAAGGTCTGTATGACATCAAGGCGGACACGGTTGTAAGGCTCTTCTTTATTTAAGTTAATACGAATGCATATTTTTTTCTCAATGGGTTATTTAATAATTATCTCATTTCTTGAATTCCTTGATCATCTTGATGGATGTTTGATTCATGAATTGAATTATTATATAGGTGCTTTTGATCTTTTCTTGTGTTTGTGATTGTAGATCCTTGACGACGACTTTCTTCAAGCCACTGGAAAGAAGATTAGCGTTGGACTACAAGTAGGTTTCTAAAACCTTGTTATAATTAATTCCATGTCAAAAAATATCTAGATAAAATGGTTTTTATTTGTCCGTTTGTTGCTAGTTGTCCATAGGAGACTTGGGAGGTCTGTCTTGTCTACAAGAATGACTTATCCGTCCAATACATACTCCATGACATCATTCTCTGTGAGTGAAAAGTCAATTCTCTTCTTCCATGCCTTCTCCAAGGACATACTCCATAACATCATTCTATGTGAGTGTTAAGGAAATCATCTTCTTCCATGTAGGAATTTTTTTGATCCAACAAGTTTGTTTCTCTCCTTGCAAAATGCATCCATGTTGTTTGTATATTGAGACATAGAAGACAATATACTACTTAGTTTTTTAACCAAGAGTTATTTTTCTTGATGATGTATACAACTATATTGATGCTCTCAAGACCTTCAAGGAGACTTCAATAATTCCCTAGAATGATGATCTTCTAGGATTCTTTCAACAATGGTGTTTTCAAATAACTTCAAAGAGTGGATGCTTATTCCCAAATCCTTTTATGCTTTCTTTCCTTCAAATATGTCTTCCAACGAGCTTTCAAATTGATGATATTTCAAGAGATATCAATATTAAATATAATGAAACGTTTCTTTAGGATGACAAAGTCAACTAGAGGTCCATTAATGAGGGCTTGTAATGTTCTTATTCCTTTGATGAGAGTTTAAAAGTAGTATCCTTCCTTCTTTCAATGAGACCTTGATCCTTCTAAAGAATATGATGTATTCTTGTTTTTTCCCTTGTTTCCTTAACAAATGATTCCCTTTTTGACAAGTAAATCCTTCAAGGTGGTCTCTAGCTATCTTCTCTTCACCTTAGTTCTGATACCCTGTTAGAGATTGGAGTAGGGAAACTATTAATTAAATTTTTCTCCTGAACCTTAATAATTTGTTGATAAATTTATTTATCTTCTTGTGTTTATTTATCATATTTTTTTATCAAACAATTATCAAAAGAAAAACAATAAATACAATGGACAAAAAATATAGGCTCCAAGCTAGGGAAAACCCCCTCCAAGGGGAAACCCAAAAAATATCTTCTCTTCTTATAGAATTTGATTCAAATGAGAAAAACAAGACCCAAACCATAAGACCAAAACCTCCTCTTAGCACCAAGTCAACCGCCCAAAGAAACCTCTTCAAGATGAAAATAGTCAACTCTATTAAATGTGAGTAAACCCTCTTCAAACTACAATCTCAAAATTTTTCCTACAACTTCCAAGATTTCAGACCAGAAGTGACTTTATAATTTTGGCCTAAAATTTTCCACCCCCCTTGCAACATAGCATAAACCCTATTTCGCATGTGAGGGAGGGAGATAGTCCAAAATTTAGGTCTTCTTCCTTCGCTTTGCTTTTCTCCTTCTTTCCTTGTCTCTTTTCTTTTATTACATCCTCCTTCTATTGCATATTGAACTTGTTGTGAGTAAGTGCCAAATGAGGTTGAAGTTATTTCTATAAATAGGCTTCTTGTGAGGTTGAATTACCCCTGTCTAAGCCAACTTGTCTCTAATAGGGAAAACTTGTGTTAGGAGGCATATTTTTACTTTCTTGACTCAAAATAAAATCTTTTACATGGTACATATTGACCAAATGAGCCTTATATACATGAAATTGACTCTCTTGACTCATGTCAATAATTCTTATGACATGGAAATGCCTATAAGCATGAAGAACATGTTTTACCTAGAAGATCAATAAAAATAAGCATGAAACCCATGCTATAAAACAACCATTTTTCTTTATTATTTTTCTTGTTACATTCGATATGTATATTGACATGAGTACAGTGACAATTATGAAGACTAAAACATATTACATTTTCTAACAATTTGTTCATTGTTTCTTTTGAGAACTCCTATTTTCAAACTGTGAACAATTGTATTTACTACTTGTACCCAAAATATATTACTTAGCTTGGATTTGTTCAACAAAGTTATACCCATATCTTCCACAATTTTTTTTTTTTTTTTTTTAACCACTCCATTTTGTTCAGGAGTTCTAGTTGTTGAGAAGTGTCTTCTTATTCCATGTTCTTCATATTAGTCATTGAGTTCATTTGAAGGAAATTCTCGTCCATTACTTGGTCTCAAGAATTTGGCTTTATAATCGGTTTCATTTTCAGCAAGTTCCTTGAATATTTTGAAATTTTCAAAAGCTTCTGACTTCTCTTTAAGAAAAAAATCTAGGTCATCCTTTTGTAGTCATAAATGAACAGCATGAAGTACTGTTTTCCATTTAGTCCTTTTGTTCTTGCTGGCCCACATACATTAGAATGTACAAGTTCCAATGGAATTTTTGTGGAATGTTCCTTAGTTTTGAACTCAACTCTTGTTTGTTTTCCATGCTAACAATACTTTCATATATTATTTGAAGGATTTGTAATTTCATAGGTATCCCTTACAACCTCCTTCTTGCTAATATTGATGATATTTTCAAAGTATATATGCCCCAACCTCATATGCCAAAGCCAACTTTCATATTCCTTTCCCAAGAAACATATTTCCTTTCAAATTTCATTCAATATTTATATGATGTTTGGAGTTCTTATTATTGTTGCAACCAATTTCTGTGATCCTTCTTTCCTTATTTCACATTCTTTTGAATTGAATAGAAGTGTGTGTCCTTAATCACACATTTAGCTAACACTCAAAATGTTATTCTTCATATATTCAACAAGGAAAAATTTTTCTTCCATCACATCTTTTCTTCCAAGGCTAACTATTCCTTTCACTATAATCTTGGTAGAGTTATCATTCCCAAAAGTGATAGATCCTTCTTTTTCTTTCTTCAATGTTACAAATATGGTTTTTTCTATAGTCATATGATTTGAACATCCACTATCAATATACCATTGGCTTCTTCTGCTTTGGGATCGTAGGGAAATCCAACATTCCTTAACCTTAAAATATCCTTGCTTCTTTTTCTAAGTTCTTAGTTGTTACCCCATATGATGGAGAAGAACCTTCCTTGTTTCCCTTGAAGGAACTATCAACGTACTTCTACAATTTTCAGTTATGTTTCCAAAATTGTTTCATTTGTAACGTTCAGTTTTATAACTAAGACCGCTAAAACTGTTATAATTTCTATTGAAAACCTCACAATTTTTACCATAAGTGCCTTCATAGTAGTTCTTTGGATTTTCATAGTTATTTCTTGTATTTCTACCTCTTGCATAGGCTCTACAGTTTATAGCCATATGCCCAAAAATATTACAAGAATAACACACTCTAAGAAAAATATTTTGGTACCTGAGTGTAGGTGGTCTTCTTGATGTTGTTGTCCTTCTAAAGCCATGATCTTATTCTTGAATCTTATTCATTTTTGGTTGTTGTATGCCTCCTTTGGCAGCTTTATTTTTCTTTTCTTGATATGGTGCTTGAGTGCATCAATGCAACTTGCTTTCTTTTTTTCATTTCCTGTCATCACAGAGCTTTAATGTTTCTCAGTATTATTTTGTTTATATCCTAGTCCAGACCTAGCATTGAATAGTTTCTGGTTGCTAATGATTTCATCCTGTATTTTGGTACTATAGTCAAAGTTCTATTGGATATCCTTCTTTTGTAGTTCCTTCCTCATGGAGACTATATTAGCTTCTATATTCCCATTTATTCTCTCCTTCTCTTCTTGATATCTCTTGAGTGTTTCTTCAATCACTTTGGCTTCTTCTAATTGTACTTTCATATTTATGATAGTCTGCTTGGTCTCTTCAGAGTTCCTGCTGGGACTTTCTAAATATTATTTTAGTTTCTTTACGTCTTCCTTGAGTATGATATTTTTATTCCTTGTTCTTCTAATATCACTTAATGAACTAATCAATTTTGCATGAAGAACCACTTATCCTTCTTCTTCTTTATGATTGCTTTCATATTTTTTAGGAGTTTCATTCTAAGAATCCAATTCCATGAAGCCTGCACTCTATTAGAGTCATGGTAATTATCATCAAATTCATTAGATGCGCTACTATCTTCTCCTGAATAGAGACTTTTCTTCTCTAATATTTTTCCCTTGTTCTTTTATTTTTGTATTTTCTACTATTTCTTTTCTTTCTTATAACTTTCTTCTTCATTACTATTTGAATCCTTTGAAAAAATACATTTAGAAGCATAATGAGCAATTATACCACATTTGAAACACCTTCAAGTAAGTGTAACTTTATATTTTCCAATTCCTCTTTTCAACTTTCTCACAAAGTTAGTTTATTCTTCATCGTTTGAATCATCACTACAACTAGATATTTTTCTTGACTTTTGCTGGTTCTTCATTTTCTTCTTGGATACTTTGAAAGATGTTTCCATTTTGGATGGATTTTCCCATTCTATACTCATTTCATATGCTGCGAGAATTCCATGTAGCTCATCCATACGTAGTGTAGCCAAATCTTGTCTTTATTCTAAATTTGAGATTTTAGAATCTCATCTCATTGGGAGAGATCTTAATATATTTTGAATTATGATTGTATCTACGATATTCTCTCCAATTCCTCTCGTAATATTCACAATCTCATCAACCCGAAGAAAGTAAGTTGCAATGTATTCATCTTACTTCATTTTCAAGTGTTCAAACTATCCTCTATAAGTTTGAAGCTTGACCCCTTTGACATTTTCATCTCATTCATACACATTATTAAGCTTGTCTCAAATTTACTTCTTTGATTCACAATGCATAACATTGACACACTCTGATCTTATTAGCCCTCCTAAAATGACACAAATATCCTTTGAATTAATTTCATAGAGTTTTATTTTAACCAAATCCATTGGAGTAGAGTCTAGTACCTTGTATTCATTTAGAAATACTTTCCAAACATCAACTCCTTATGCTTGTAATAAAAATATCATCCTTATGCTCCAAAAGGCACAATTTTGTCCAACAAACAATGACATACCATATTTGGTGTATTCTGCTTTCTTCTCCGTGAGTCTCACTAAGATATACCTTCTGATGGTCAAACTATTTATGAAGGAACCTACTCTGATACCAATTGTTGGAATATTCAACAATACTGAGAGGGGGGTGAATCAATATTAATTTTTTTTTAACTTCAAACACTTGTAAATTCATCCACAGGTATAAATAAAGGCACAAAATTGTAAAAAACATAAATATTTTTACAAGAAAACCAAGGAATGATTCTCTTAATTATATAAAGAGTACATTCAAATTTGTTAAAACCAACTAAAACGAATTACCAGTTCCCTAGTTTATCAACACCAACTAAAAGGAAGCATGAAATCCTTGAATTATCAACACCAAATTTTGTACAAGAGTCCATAATATTCAAACAAAGTATGATCTTCTAGAATTTTCTCCTCTATCCTTTGCATAGACACTCGAATTCCTAAACATGGCCTTCTTAGCAACAAAAATTCCCTAACGAATGATCCTTGAACATGGCCTCATGAGTATAACTCGACCTCTATAACTTTGCCTCCTCCACAGGGTTTGATAACCTCAACAAAGAATAATGTTAGATCTTCAAAAAAAACCTAAAACTAACCTTCAAACACACTAGGATTTAGCCCTAAAAACATGCCCGAGTTTGGCCTTTTTTGTACCATATTTCCGGTCCTAAAATTTGTCCTCAGCAGGGATAGGTCATTGCTCTTAGGACAGACCTGAAATTCGACCTTCCACACTAGAATTTGGCTCTCTCCATAGATATAAAATTCATCCTTCAAAAGGGGACAAATTTCAGCCCTCAAGAATAAGTATACAATTAACCTTATAACCAGGGCCATAAACCTTCAAAAGGTGTGCCAAAATTCCTTCCAAAATAAACAAAAAAAAACTTCCAAAATAAGCCAAAAACCTTTCAAAAATGTTCCAAAAATCCTTCCCATAAAGTCTCTCCAAATAAAAGCCTCTTCACTTCTAATTCATCAGGTATCAACCTTAGAAATTCTTCTTTTCTTCTCTTGTTTGAGAAATTCAAGATTAATATAATTAACAGTTGAGGATGAATAATTGAAATTTTTATATAAATAAAAAAACTTCAATACAAACTTTTAGAATGATAAATATTATTGAATTAATATTATAAAAACTAACCTATACAAGATTATGATATATAAGGATCATGACGCTCATTTAATTTTCAATTATATATTCCATTTGTAATTTTAATGCTATCAATGATCAAATAAACATTATTTTATTTTATAAGTAAATTAGAATGGAAAAATTTATAGTCCTTAAATCAATCACATTCTCTTCCATTGGTGGAAAATAATATTCTTGAGCAAATAACTTGAAATGATCCTTCTCACACCTATTTATAGTCCATTCTGGGTCTAGATTGGGTTGTTTTTTCTACTGGTTGGGCCGTCTTGTCCACTCATTGTAGTGGCTTGTACAACTGGCATAATGTATAGTGAATATTCAAAAAAATCATTTCTCCTCAACCGTGAGGAGTTAGAGGGAGTGCCATATACCATTGGAAAGGTGTCGAAATAATATTTCAAACCATACATGTTAGACTTCTATTTAAGCTAGGTAAATGGAGTAAAAATTCATTCAAAGAGAGGGTATCCAAATGGGGCATCAAAAATCCAAAAAAAAAATTTTAAAATATCCTATTTGAATATGTAACTTTCTCTTTCATTTGGACAACGTTTGACATAAATGAAAACTTCTTTCAATGCCTTGGCTTGATGGTGTATTATTGGGGGTGCATTGTCATCAATAGGTTCAACTTATTGTTGGCCTTTATTGAGATTAGGTTTTTTTTTTCATTGTTGTTATCAAAAATGAAATCTAATGGAATCCCCTTCACCCACCTTTGTGAGTGTTAGAGGCACTCACCTTCATTAGCCTTGTCTTGTTCCTTTTGGATAGACCATTATGGTAGCAATGATAACACTAAGTTTTAAACTGTTAATCAATTTTTTTATTAGACTCAAAACCAGAGTCTGAGTTGGAATCAAATTCCAAGGATTTAATTTTGGCTTATAACAACCATTTGAAATGAAATTCATTAGTGTTTTATGAAGGGATTTTGTGGATTTTAGCTTTTATATTGGCCTATAATGACTATTTGGAATGACATTCATTATTGATGCAAAAAATGATTTTGAGGAGTTTAAATCACTTTCTACCATCTTTCTTGGGCTTATGTGGATTTTAACTTTCATATTGGCCTATAATGACTATTTGTAATGACATTCGTGAGTGATTACAAAGGAATTTTGTGGGTTTTAAACAAATTTCTACAATCCTTCTTTGACTTCACTCTTGTTTGCATTGTACTATTCCCTATAATGATAACCCAAACTACATAAAGAAAGCCAAGATTATTAATATGATAAAACATAATTTTTAACATAAAGACTTACAATATAGTTGACTCAATCCATTTTATGAATGTGGGATAGATTAAAAAAAGTGGACAAAAGTGAAATAAAGCATAAAAGAAAAAAATAATTGAAAGTTACATTTACATGAGAGAAAAAAATATCTTATAAAGAGTTATAAGCTAGTTGAGTCAATCCATTTTATGAATGTGGGATAGGCCAAAAAGCACATTAAAGTGAAGTAAGCCTTAAATGCATAACACAATATAATTTCCAAGTAAATTTATTATTTTTATGTCCAATATATAATTAACCATTATAATTTGATATTAATTTAACACCATATATTAATTATCAATCTACAAACTACACCACTCTTATCTCAAAAATTTCCATATTTTTTAAGAACCCAAAAGGATTTTTAAAAATGTCTTAGAGCTTGGGCCTCTATGGTACAACAATGTAACTCAACAGATCCATCTTATACAAGTTTTATAATGAAGTGAAAATTTATCTGAATATTCTTGGTAATATCACGGAATATTGGTCCATTCTTATCTAGTTTTAAAACCTATTTATTGTCATAGAGTAGGGGAATTATCTTTGTCTATTACATATTCATGTCTGAAAGCATCCTCCTAAGACAAATTGTCTCACACACTCTAATTTATTGTTGATATTACACTTATATTGATGAAAGGGCTACTACATATTTCTTCTTGTTGTTCCATGCCAACTACATCTGTGCCAATGTCCAATACAAGTCTAGATGTTGATTTTTTGTCATCCACACAACTTGTTCAAATTAAATATGTAAGCCTAGATAGTGTAGGGCATTTTCTTTTGCTGTAGATAATTCCAAATTCAAGTGTCCCTTTCACATGTCTCAACACTTTTTCCTACGATCCAATTCTTTACCTTTAGTTCTATCATAAATTATAGAAACATATCTCAAAATGTAACTCAAATCAAGCATAGTCATTGTAAGAGATATTAAGCTCCCCACTAGTTTCTTGTAGACCAACTCATTAACCACCTTACAATTAGTCTTGGCCGAAATCTTTCTCCATACGTGTAGACTATATTTTGCAATTTTTCATTTCAAAATTGTCAAATAAATTCCTAACATATTTTATTTATGAGACAAAAATTCTACTACATGTTTGCCAAACTTTTACAGTTAAAAAATAATGTAGGAGGCCTAGATCAACAGTGTCAAAACCTTTGCTCATTTTATATTTTGTTTATCTAATAATAATTGCCTCGCTACTTGTAATAATGATGTCATATACATAATATGGCTAGTAGAATGATATCATTACCAACACTTTTGGAAATACCTATTTGAATATGAAGGACTCTGTTAAAACCCCTATGCATCTAAGTACTTGTCAATATTAATATTATACCATGACTAATATGATTGATTTAGGTAATATAGAGCCTTCCTAATTATATAAAAAATATTCTTCTTGCCTATAACAGGAAACCCTTGTGGTTGATTCAATTATACCTTTTCCTCTAAATCTCCATTGAGTAAGGCACTCTTCACTTCCATTTGATGGAAATTCGATCCAAACCATGCTACTGTGGCTAGAAATAATTATATGTTTCTCATATTTATTATGTTAGAAAATATATTTTCATAATCAACCCCTCTCACCAAGTGAACTCTTATTCAACTAACTATGTGTTAGCGCAAGGAGTCACTACTTTACTGCAAAAGGAGTAAGCCTTACACATCATAGTTCATTTCAAATATTAAAGAGTTTTTTGAGTGGTGGGATGGCTTCTAAAAGAGTTTGAAATGTTTTTTATATTCTTTAAGACTTTCATGCATCTGGAAAGTTGTGGCAAGTATAAATTGTATGGGTAAATTAGTAGTATAGGGAGCAGAGTATAAAAAATGAAAGGAGATGGTTAGCTGATACTTATTCTAGGAAATATTCATATCCTAAATCAGTCACACATCTATAATGATGGCTCTTTATGCAAAATATGTTTATTTAAATTAAACAACATCAGAAAATAGATTACATGCATACAGTATTTCATAAAGCCTTTATGAAATATTCAATAACATGTTATACAACATATATATGATTTGTAGGAAGATGGAAAAACAGATAATTCACCATTAAATCCTTTAACAGTTTCTCACTCACACCTTACTAGGTAGTAAAACTCATAAATTAGAATAATTTAACAAAGAGAGAAAACAAACCATACATTATATAGTCCTTGAGTCACAAAATCCTCTAGCATGAAGTGCAAAAAGGATTTTATTTATTATATTAAGTCTTCAGGTAGACCAACATCCAACTTGGAAATGGTATATATAGAAAGAGAGGCACCAAATCCATCTCTTCTAAAAAGAAGGAAACACTACTCCTAACATTACATAGGTGTCATAGGATATTAAAAACATATCCCATAGAAATTGAAAAGCCAAATGTAAATGAAATAAGAGAAGAGAATCTAGGATGAACTGCTGAGTATGCTGACATGTTGCCCCTTTTTCTGCTGATTTGTCCCCTTATCTCTTTGGTTCTTGTATCTTCATTCAATATGAACTCCAACAACCTCATAACCACTTATCACCATCACTTGTTATATCCATTTGGTTATGAGTCCTTATATTTCCTAAATTGGCTCAGAAATTTTGCTGACACGTGTCAAAAGTCAATTAAAATAGGTGCTGCCAGAAATTCCAGTAAAAACGTGTACTGCGTAAAAACTGTAGCACTACCGAAATTTCTGGTAGTGCTCTATTTATTTTTAAAAAATGTACAGAAAAAATTGAAAAACCTATATAGACTTATACTCTTTGACATTTGAGCTGCTGCTCAAAATTGCACTTGATAAGTAAAAACGGTGTTTTCACAAGAAACCTTTTTTCCTCTCTTGCATGAGTGCTGCAGCTCCAGCAAGCTTATGCAAGTCTGATTTGTTGGCAAAGGTTGATCTTGATCTTGTAGTTCTTGCGGCTGCTTATTTGAAAGTTTCATTTTAATCCTTTGAACACTTTTGGATCTTTCTTCTCTTTTAGGGATTTGTTTGTTGCTCTTAAAATGGTTTGGATTTTATCTTTCTTCTTGGATTCCTTTGTATTTTACCCTTCATATTTTCCTTCTATATCAATGACCTCTGTCAATAAACTTGGATTGTGTAGAGCCTTAGACTTAAGCCTTAACTTTTTGTTGTCTCTGGTATGTATTTTTCTGGTACCAACAATAGGTTAGGGTTTCTCTTTATTCTTCTTGCTACTGATGTCGTATCATGCATATTTGAGGAGTTCTTCACCAAAATTTGTGGGTTGATGCTCTTTTTGCATCTTCTGTTGAATGTCAACTTCTTGAATTTCTAATAGCAGTTGTGATTTAGATTTCTCTGTAGTTGCAGACCTTCCTCTTTGAGCTCTGGTGTAGAAATTAGGAAAAAGAGGGATAGGGGGAACCATTTTCATAGACTTGGTGTTTTTAACTGATGAGCTCTCTCCTTTCTCCAACTTCCTCTCAACCTTAGCTGAAGGATTTCCTTCTTTTCTGCTCTTGGTCTTCTTATGGATATTTTACTTCTGAGCCTTCCTCTTGGCTCTTTTTTCAGGCTAAGGGTGTTGTTGTGAAGATGGAGGTGTAGGTGCAGGCTAGCCTGCCTTGTAAAACAAGAAATGGTCACATGTTTGATTTATTTTCCTTAAATATTATTCAACTAACACTTTGATGAAAGCTTGATGATATAAGATGTATTCCGAAGCAACAATATGTGTTTGAATTCTGGCTGACATCTGTGTCAAACTCTTCAGTAAGATGTATGGCATGTTGAGGGTATTCATACCTACAACATGAAAAATAAATCTCATATGGTAAAGAAACACTACATTATATATCCTTTCACAAGTGAGGTAGATATTGATGAGTTTAGCAAATTCTACCCATTCATTTTTGAGATAGTTGATGGGAATTCCTTTGGCCCAATTGGGATCTCTGTTTCCATCCTTGAGGAAAGTGTTGAGGTCTCCTCCAGTGATAACATGACCTTTAAACCATGTTTTTCCTTCCTGTGGAAGGTTGAATGCCTCAAAAATTGAATCTGCTGATACCTGCAATTTAAAACCATTGAAAGAATTAGCAAACTCCTAAGCTAATCCTAAGTGAGAGCTTCCTAGTCTTGAGCATAGATAATACCACCTTTCTTGAATAAACAACCTTCTCACCTTTGAATTTGCATCCACTAGGTCTGTGCCTTGTGGTTCTATTCGTTTTATCTTTCCTCCTCTTTTAGTCATATTCAGTAATTAATAACTTTGTCTCTGAAATATGATAGGTGGAAAAGCTAGAAGAGCTTACCTAATAGGTGTTGTTGTGTCTTCCTCTGAAATATTGTCTGAAATCTAAGACTCCTCCTCAAGCTACACCTTATAAAAATCATTCTCCAACAACTAAGCTCACAACTGATACTCCTCCTTCTTTCTTGGTGATTTAAAACATCAACGATGGTTCACCATCCCATGCAATAGATTTTCATTATGGAAAATATCATTGACCGTAGTATGCACTATGTGATAGCCATCATGGTCTTTAGTTGGTTGCGTAGATTTAGATAGCACACTACAGGCGGCTGAAGATAAGTGGATTTGTGAATGGCAGTCACCTCCATTGCATGTTGATTTATTGGCCTAAATTTCCAGCAAAGTTTATGCATAACCATCCAAATGGTCATTGCATTAAACCTGCGGATCCAAAATCTTTCCCATTCAAAAATCACGTAACTTGACATGCAACTAGACCAACTTGGCTGACAGACAGGATGGGATCAACGGTTGGATTTGTTATTGCGGATTGACACCTAGATACTACACGTATACCAAGACTTAAAATTAATGTGATTGACCACAAACCTATCCTATCACGTGATTTAAATCTTAATAAAAATATTTAAAACATATTTTAAACTAAAGCACGTGGCTTGACACAAAGAGGATGCAATTTTTCTTTTTATTTTTAATAAAAAGGGAAGTTACCAGAATTTCCAGTAGCACCAGATTAAAATAAAAACAGACAGAAACATAGATAAAATAGATTATCCGAAAAGGGCTAAAACAGACGCTAACAGAAATTTCGATAGCGACCAATTTTTTTTTTGAAATTTACAAAATCTAATTCTAAAAAAAAAAAAATGGACTCATGACTTAGCAAAGAACTATGCTAACACTATGCTCCAGAGGGGATAAAGCTCTCTCTGCGAGGCTCTAAGAATATTTTGTAGTTTCAGTGCCTTGTCATTGGGCTGTGGGTTTTTATTATGAAACACACCGATATTTATAGTGATTTTAGGGCACCAATAACCTCAGTAAAATAATTTCTTGAGAAAGTGCCCAATTAATGGGCCTCCAAACAATTCTGTCCCATTAAGATGTTGTAACTCAAAAGTATTGTTCTACAGATTATTTGAGATTCTGAAAGGACCAAGCCATAAAGCATCAAATTTGGAATGCTTACCTAGATCTTGATGCTGTGCATCCCATTTCAACACCAGATCTCCAATCTGAAAATATTCCTTTTTAGTTCCTCTATCAAAAACTTTCTTTACAGCTTGCTGATATTTTCTCTCCAAATCATATTTATTTTCTCGTTTTTGCTACAATTCTATGATCTGATAAATTATCTTGGTCATTTCATTTGGCTGAGCTTCATGATATTGCAGAAATTTAGCTATAGGAATGGCTAATTGGACTATAAAAATAACATCAGTTCCATAAACCATTTTAAAATGTGATGTATTAATAGAAATTTTTATTGTCACCCTTTCATTTCATAAAGAAAACTTTAGTTTTGAATCCCAGGATTTCTTGTTTTGCTCTAATAGTTTGGTGATGATTCTTACCAAATTTTTTTTGATGATTCGGCTAAACCATTCCCTTGATGATAGTAAGCTTTAGAGTGAGTGAGCCAAATTCCATAATCTTCACAGAAATTTACCAATGGTGTAGCTTTAAAAGCAGCTGCATTATTTGCTACTAACCTAGATGGACATCCAAATCCGGTTATGATTCCCTAAAAAAAAAAAATTATAACTTTATGAGTAGCATTGCTTGTAGGTATTGCTTCAATCCATTTGGTGAAGTAATTAGTTGCAACAAGAATCCAACGATGCTTTCTGATTGATGATGGATGAATTTTGCCAATGAAATGCAAGCCCCATTGCTGAAAAGGTGCAAAAATAACTATGGGATTGAGAGGCAAAGACTTCAAATGTTTCTTACCGATGAATATATGACATTTTTCACATTCTCTCACCTCAGCACATACATCAGAAAATAAGCTAGGCCAAAAATAACCAACTCTCAGTATTTTGTATGCAGTAGTTCTCAAATAATGATGACCTCCACACAGACTACTATGCATGTCAAAAATAAATTTCTTGGACTTATCAGGGTCAATGCATCTCAACAAAACTTCTGTAGGATATTTCTGTAATATTCCAAAATTAGCATGTAACTAATAGGAATATTGATTTTTGCTTTTGACACCTAGGAGATGAATAAATGGGTAAGGAGGTCCATACATTTATAAAATAGGAATATAATCCCTCATGATGAGAAAAGGGATCATAATAATAGCTGGATTTTTCACCCTCATGTGTGAACGGGGAAAATACATGTGGACAAGGTCAAGTTTGACCAAGTCAACAACGCTGGAATCAATGGTGGAGATCATCTATGGAGACAACGCAGTGATAGTGGGAGGAAGATTCCTTGGTGGAGGAAATCCTAATGTGTGGGGCCCAAGGTAAGAAGGCTCAGACTTGTTTATAAGGAGGGAAAGGCAGCCATAGCAAGGCATGTTATTGATTATTGATTTTGTGGTATGCATGACTATTGTGCATTCTTCAGCTATTTAGTTGAGATTTTTGTGCTGCTTAGCACAAGGTATTCATGTTTAGGAATTCCATATCCTTTCTTGAGAGGCCTCTTGAGGGAGCTTGCACTTGATTTCTCCACATTCAGGCTTAAGGCCAAGCTACCTCCTTCAGCTATAGTGCAGTTTCTCTTTAGAGCTGGGTTGTGTTGCAGGGTGTTGTAGTGGAGGGTTGATAACACCACTTCCGGAGTTAGTTTTTCAAAGGAGGAAGTTGTATTTCCCTTGGGAGATCATTGAGGAAGATTCAGGAGCATATTTAGGCACTTGGCCAATATATTTTACATCACCTACAACGCAGTACCTCTCCTAGACTGCATTATTTCAGTGAGTATTTGCAGTGAGGGGTTGTAGTGTTTGATCGGAGGGTGAGATCTTCAGTGTTAGGATAAGCCTTTCACTTGGAAGATCCATTGGAGGAGGTATATTCATCTTATGCATCATCTCTAGCCATCTCCATCCAGTTCTTGATTTGCAGCTGCTACTTAGCCCTGTTAGCCACCTATAAAATTTGTTATAGCAAAATGTGGCTAAGACTTTTTGAGCCTTCAAGGAACAAATTTCATTGCTAGAAATTGTTGGATCTTGAAGACTCTGGAAGGCCTCATGCCTCTATCCAAAATCTTCATTTCTATTCCCATTTTATACTCAGAAGTTCTGCTGATTTCATGAGAAGAAACTGCTGAAAAACCATCATTTTCCCCCTTCTCCCACTCAAAACTAACCTTCATTTGCTCCCCTTTTTCTCCATAAAAACTCCTTTTTTTTCATGATTCCTCTTCTTCCATTCATGAAAATCACTTTTACAAGGTTAAAGATTCACTCTTTAACCTTACCAAAACCCCCAAATCCATTGAAAACCCTGAAAAAATTTCATGAAAAATACATGTTTTTGCATAAAGGCTTAAGCCCCCTTGGGCTAAGTCCTAACCACTTCCCCCACATGCCCACACCCTGGAACCAAGCGCTAATCCTGTTCGGTGCTTATCGCATTGGAAGGATTCAAGTGCGCAAGTCTTTGCCATGTTCCGAAAGTTCCGATGTGATTAAGCCTTTGTATTATAAAAACCCTGATCGTATTATCATTTCCATATAACCCGTGAGCCTGCATTCCGTGCTTAAAACATTGAAAATCCATTCCCGATCCGTTTTTTCCTTTATAAATCATAAAACCCATTTATCCAAAGTTTTGGTCTAAAGAGCTAAAGTCACGTGTTAAATATAAATGGTTAGATTAAAAAGACCGATCGCGCAATCACATCAGAGAAATCCAATGGGTAGATTAAAAGGACCAGGCTCGAAGCTCTGATTGCGATTGGCCTTTTTTTTATTGTGCAATTGCATCAGAGAAATCCAATGGGTTGATTAAAAAGACCCGCATCAGACTTACGATGCGATTAGGGCTTATATATATAAATTCCGGCCCCCCGCCTCTTTATTGCATATGACTTTCACCTGGGACCAAGTGTCAAAGATCCCAGGCACCAATCGCATCGCAAAAATTCCCTTGGGTAGATTAAAAGGACCGGACCCGAAGCTCCGATTGCGATTGGCCTTTGTTGTATAAACCCCGGGCCTATCATGTTTCATACATCCAAAGGACCCGCAGTTGGGCACCAGACGTTTTTACAATATTTTTCTGCCCCACCCATACCAACACCTTTGTTTTATTTAAATTTTGTTGGGGTTTTATAAAATCATAAGATTTTCCACCGGATCATTCTAAAAACAATCCCCGCCGTTGATTGAAAGCCAATCAAACGGCCAGCGTTCCATCGCATCAGAGTTTTTAATCGCATCTCAAAGTTTAAATTGCATACATTTGTTTGTTCCCCCGACCGCCCTTCCTTCCAATTCATTTCCCCACCATTGATCTGATCCTCAGATCAACAGCCAGCGCTACATCGCATCGCAACTTTCAATCGATGCATCTCACCACCCCCAATTGCGATCCCCTGATTGCAATCCTCCGATTGGATCCGGACCGTCCGCGTGTCCAGATCGGACGGTCCAAAATCACTCCGTCTTGTTCATTTCCCTGCTCTTCTTTGACCTCCTCCAAAATAAATCTCCACCATTGGATGCTTTCATCCAACGGTTACGCTCCTTCTCTGCCTTCTGAAAGCAGTTAAACCTAAAAACGCAAGATTTTCTAATATTTTGTGTATTTTACAGGGATCAATGGTTTTTCCATTTATTCGAAAGAAATGCCGAAGGCCAAGAAAGATGTTTTCCGTGCCTTTGATTTATCATGAAGACTATTCACAAGGTTCGGATTCGATTTTTTATCAATGCTTCATGGGAATTGATGCCTTTAAAAGCCCATCGCGGCCCTGCACATCGACAAGACACTGTTTTATTAAAAACACAGTTGAAAGAGTATCAGTGTTGAAGAACAAAGCGCAGCAAAATGGGGGATTGAAGACAGAATTGGGAATTACGGCTAAGGATGATTCTCAAAAGCCTAATCCCAAAATTAAAACACAATTAAAGAAATCCTAAGTGTTTAATAGGTATGCAGGCCTTCACCACCACATTTGAGGCGAATTGATTCCTCAGCTACTATAAATGCCACTTGTGCCTTAAAGCATTAAAAATAGAGGCCAAAGTTATTATTCGAAATCTGATATTTTTCCTCAGCGCAGCCAGGGAGTTACTTCTGCAAGGAAATAAATGCATAAATATCTACAGAGTTACTCTAAACATTACGCAGAGCCTCAAAGTCAAACAAAATCTCCCACCGAGTTTAATTCATAATTGTAAAATAATTAAAACAACAATCCACCTGTAAAATTCTCCATCGAGCCCCTCAAAGGCCGAGAAGTCTTGAATTTGTATTAATTATATTGAGAGATCTTTTATCCTTCTATAAATACTTCTGTAGAAAATGAAAAATTGTTGGTTGCAGAACTTTGAAATACATTTGAGCTTAAACTTCTGATTGTAAATAGTGTTCACTGGCCCTTGGAGCTCTACTTGTGATGGATAAGTAGGGCTGAGATGTGTAGATGATTTCTAAACTAAAGCATTGGACTTAAAGCTGTAACTGGTTTGGAGCATCAATACAAGCTGATTTATGGGATCCTGGTCTATGTTGACGGTGATGTTTTTCTAATTATAACTTGTTATTTTGTTTATGTTCTCACTGTGTTTCAATTTCTCTTATAAAGAACAACATGCATAGAGTTAGGACCTACTGTATATCAGTAACCTCCTCTGACTGAAAATCTTTATTTATATGTTTTCTTCCAATCTGTGTTATTTGAGAATGATTTAATTTAGTTTAAGCATAGGAATGCTAGCGTTCCCTCGTCTTATTGCCTTAATTGAATATTTTTCTTGAATGTTATGTTTAGTATTAGTTAAGTAGAGATGAAATATGGAAGATATCATGTGCCCTGGTCCTAGTTTTATCCCCAAAGGCTGTCTGAATATTTCCCTTGGAATGTGTTAAAAGCTGGCTAGTTTAGAAGTACTTACTAGATCTTAGGCCATTATGTGTTATCTTTGTGTTGGTCTTGAAAGTAACTAAGTAAAGCAGAGCTAGGAGAGGATTTGTGGTGAGCTCGACCCGCTAGTTTCTACTCCAACGGTTGCCTTCAAGTTTCCATTTGTTTTAAAAATGTTTTCTATTGAAAGTGTATAAAAGGTTGGCTAGTTTAAAAGTAATTACCAGATCCTAGTTTGCTTTTATGTTCTTCTCAAGTGTTTGTCAAAGGCTGGCTAGTTTAAAAGTACTTACCAGATCCTGGGCTGCTCTTTGTTCTGCATCTGTTTAAATTTCCTTCTTGTTGTATCATTTCATTCCATAAATCAATCTTCAAAGAGATCTTTAAACATAGATGACTTGCCCCATGGACCACTCTTGCCTCTTTCTATTCCAATTAAACCTTATAGTGACTCCATAGCCCAATGGACTAAAACCTGCAATTATCTATCTTTTTGGTCGGGGCTTACTCTAATTGCTTACAACTTCTCACCTTTGAAACTCTTTGCACTTAGGAATTTCCACCTCAAACAATATTCATGCTCAACCATCCAAAAACAAAACAAACCCTTGGTCTTCAAAACTAGCCTAATATTATTACCCCACATTTCAAAGAAAAATCCATCTTTGCACTTATTGGAGAGATCCCTCTCTAGATTTAGGAGGGCTAGATCCTAGAATCCCAAAGTTGGTTGAAACGATGTTTCTCCCTGAGATCGGACTTTGCCAATCTTGCTGATTACAGGGAGCTAACATTTCTGGCAACTCCGTTGGGGAATCAAACCTAGAATCATTTTCATTTTTATATAATTTTGAGAGTAAGAAGCAGCCTTTTCAAGCACTACCAAACAAACATAATCATGGTAAAACTTGTTTGAATCAGTGACAAACTAGGCAAACCCTAGGATTCTTATAAAATTTTATCTAACCTTGAAAAATCAGCTGGCTTAGCCATAAGATTACACTTTCTTTGTCTCATAACCATAGCTAAGTTTTGAAACAAGGTTAGGATATTCTTAAAAAACCATACAACTAAAAAATAACTCAAAAAAAGAAAAATTATTTCAGATTGGTATCCAATAAACATGGTGGTGGACCATTAAACCTTTTACCTCCTTAGGGGCTAAAAAATTCCACTTGGCGACTCCAAAATCCTAAACAAACCTTAAGACTACACTGGGAAGAACCCTTATCATCATAATATCATTCAAACTCAGTTAGAGGACTGCAGGATTAAAATTTGTGTAAACAGATTGGTTGACCATTCAAAGATTGCCATACCTAGTTGAACTCTTCCTGTTTTATTTTGGGTTTGAAAAACACAACATAGTGGCTCCTAGAAAGATTCCCACTAGAGCCTACCCTGACCCTGATCCACCTGAGACAGTTGATAACCCAGAAAGTATCCTTAGGAAGTCTCCTAAGATTAAATTATCGACTGTTTTGAGATCACCCTTGAGAGCTAATTCAGTTCCTGAAAATATTTCAGCTCTACAACAATCACAAGTTGACTTAGTAAATCCATTTAGAACTAGGTCTCTTGGTGATTTAGGTCATTTAGATTCTGAGTCTTCACTTTCTTCTCCTGAAACAAGTGAACATCATGGCAGCAGAGAAACAACACCTCCTGATTTACATTTCCTTCACAACTTAGGTGTCTCTCATCCAAGATCAGCTCAGCAGTCTATTCCTGGTCCATCCACTTCTGCTCACCCTACATCCACTGTTCAAACCACTCCACTTCAGCCCACTTTTCCTGTTTTTACTCCACTCCTTGTGAATACACCCCCACCACATATCATGGCAGCATGGTATGCTCCGTTAGTCCTTCCTGCACCATTAGTCAATCTTCCACAGCACTATCAGTCCAAAATTCCATTATATGATGCTAACAATGCTACAACTACATCACAACATGTGGATAAGATGAATGACTACTTTGACAGAAATGAAATTGATGATGATTCTGTCAAGCTTAGGTTATTTTCTCAGAGTTTAGGGGGAGAAGCAAGAAAATGGTTCAAAGGCCTATCCCCCATAGTATTAATGATCTCCAAGCCTTCCATCAAACATTCTTAAACAAATGGGAAGTAAAGAAAAACCCTTTTCAAGTCCTTTCTGATTACAAGAACCTCCATAGAAACACTGGGGAAAGTGTGCAAGCTTATTGCACTAGATTCAATAGTGTGTATAATGCACTTTCCCCAGAACTAAAACATCCACAGGGCTCGGCTTTAAATAAATTTCCTGAAGGGTTTGAATCTGAAATGACCTATCAGCTGAGAGAGAGAGATTTTTCAACTCTTGAAGATATGAAAAAGGGTTCTCTTTCTGTGGAAGTTAACTTAATGGAGAAGCGAGCAAGAATGAAAACTGAAAAGAGAGTATCTTTTAGAGAGGAATCCACACCTTCTACTTCCAACTCAAAGATGGAGAGAATGATGGAAGAAATGATGAAAGAGATGAGCATAATTAAGAGAGCACAAGAAAATCAAAACCAAACTGCTCCTCAAAATAGAAACCAGAACCAAAATCAGAATTTTAGAAGGAACCAACCTCCAAACAGACCTAGGGAAGATGATCAGCATATCACTCCTCCCTTTCATCAAAACTCTATAAGTGAGGTTGAGGAAGTAGATGAGAGAGTAGAGGAGGATGATATCAACATGCTGGGGATAGACCATGATGACTTTGAAATTCATTATGATAGAAAACAAGGTCTATACACACCTTATGATGACAAAAGAGATGATGATGAAAATTATTATCAAGACATGGAAAATGTCATCATAGAGTCTAAAAAAGAATACAACCTTAGAAGCAAAACCAGTCAACAAACCCCCAACAACAAAACCTCTGACAAATCTTCACAAAACAACACTACAACCAAGCCTAGAGTTGTCAAACAAAAGGATAAAATAGTGGATGTAAATTCTAATAATGGAAAAGAAAAGGGCACTCAAAACAATGAAAAACAAAGTGCAGACCTTAGTAGTACTAACACTTCAGCTAGTACTCCTGCGAAAACAATTTTATCCAGTGTAAATAAAACAAATCAGCAAGCTGATATTGCTGATAAAGTGATAGCTCATAAGGCTGAGACCAACACTTTGAAGAGTCAAATTCCTTTCAGCCTGGAGCAGGAAATTTCAAAGATCAAAATCTTTGTTCCCTTGATTGAGTTAGTTGCTCAACATGTATATAGAACCCAAATTTTTGAAGGCTTTAAATATATAAGAGAACAATGATACAGTCAATGTTAATGATGACCAGCCAGAGCTTATGTTCGGTCCAAAGATTGAAGGTAGATATCAAGAGGGACCTGTTCCTCCCTTTTATGTGAGTTTAAACGCTCATGACAAAATTTTGCGCAATGTTATTCATGACTCCGGGGCTTCTCATAATTTAATGCGTAAAGCTGTGATGGAGAGCCTTGGTCTAGAAATCACCAGACCTTACAAAGACCTTTACTCCTTTGACTCCAGCAGAGTAAAATGTTTAGGATTAATCAAAGACCTCTGTGTTAACTTAGCCCAAATTCCAGCCAAATATTTAGTCATGGATATTGTTGTGGCTGATGTGCCCCAAAAGTATGGAATGTTATTATCAAGATCTTGGGGGGCCAAGTTACAAGGGACTATGAAAATGGACATGACCTATGCGACTAACCCTGTTTTCAATCAAAATAGAAGACTCTACAGGGAGTCCAATATGCAATACACAGTGAAAATTCAAGACAGACCACAAAACTCCCCTTTATACTCTGTAAACACAGGCCTTGATTCATTTATCCTCTTTAGTGAAGAAACATTAGATGAACAAGTAACTTTAACAAAGTTAATGGCCGATAGAGAGGAGGAGGTAAAAACCACAGAGCTATCACGACAGTTTGCTAAAACTTTAAACAACATCAAACCAAATATGGGTCTTGAATTACAAGTCATGCGTCCTTTGCTTTTAAACCTTTGAACTCAAGAAAATGGTCCTCTAGTTAATGAAAAACCTAAAGAGTCAAAACAAATTCAATTGAGTGCCGCTAATCATGAAAAATCAGAGAGCACAATAGTTGAACAGGACATTCACCAAACAGACGAAATCGAAAACAGTCCTCTATGGAGTATGTACTTTGATGGGTCATGCACTAGAACTAATGCTGGTGTAGGTGTCTGGATTTGATACACTGAAAACAACCACACAGAATGTGTTTCCTGTAAATTAAACTTTCAGTGTTCAAACAACATAACCAAATACGAATCCCTGCTTTTAGGTTTACATTTGTTGAAAGAGTTAGGAGCCAAGAGAATTAAAGTTCACATAGATTCTGAATTAATTGTAAGGAAAGTCAATGGGGAGTATAACGCTCATCATCCCAGACTTAGGGCCTATCGAAACGATGTCATGGACCTTTTAAAAACTTTCGAGGAGTCCAAATTAATTTTTGTCCCAAGAAAAAGAAATATTGCGGCCCATAGCTTAGCCTACGTGGCTAGAACATGCTTAACGCCATATAAAACCAAATACTGTACGACTCAGATAAAATTTAGACCAGTCGTTCCTGATAACGAAAAATATTGGCAGGTGTTCGATGAAGATAAACAAATATAAGACTTCATGAAATTCACAAATGAATTTTAACTACACAGTTCAGACTCGGACTATGATACAGACTACGGTGAAGAAAACTTTCTTGGCGAAGAAGAGCCATCTCCTGAGCTTGTCAATATTAATTTTCTGACAAGCAAAATTATAAAAAAAACGGAATTGAATACAGAGTTAGAAACAGAGTAGTTAGAAACTATGCACTCTAAAGATGAAACTTTTCCTAAGGGTATGGTCCCTTTAGAAGAGTTGTTTGATTTTAACGATGTGGCAAATAAACCAAAACTGGAACCTGTAGAGACTGAAGTGGAAGAGTGAAATATATGCAGTGAACTTAAACCTATGATGATTAAACTGTCTAAGACTTTACCAGATCACATTAAACTTAAATACATCGAGTTGTTTAAAAAAATTTCTGATGTTTTTGCATGGAGTTACGAGGATCTTAAGTCCTATGACACTAAAATATTACAGCACAAAATTCCCCTCAAAGAAAACCAAAAACCATTTAAACAGAAATTGCACAGAATAAACCCTGTCCAGTTACTGTTGGTTCAGAAGGAGATCATGAAAATATATGATGTTGGTATTATTGTCCCTATTAGATATTATGAGTGGGTGTCTAATCTGGTGTCTGTTAGGAAGAAAAATGGAGAGATCAGGCTTTGCATAGACTTTAGAGACTTAAACAAAGCTTTATTAAAAGACAACTACCCTTTACCCAAGATGGATCATATTTTACAAAGGGTGGTAGGGTCTAAAAGAATTTCTTTCCTTGATGGCTATTCAGGGTACAATCAGATCTTAGTTCACCCCGCTGATCAATTAAAGACAACCTTTACTACACCATGGGGCACTTTCATGTATGTGAAAATGCCTTTCGGTCTAATGAATGCTGGAGCAACTTTTAAAAGAGCCATGGACATAGCATTCTAGGAGGAACTGGGCTTCTTCATCATTATCTATCTTGATGATGTTACTGTGTTTTCAAAAACAGATGAAGAGCACTTAGAACATTTAAGAAAGGTTTTTGAGAAATGCAGAAAGTTTGGGATATCTTTAAACCCTAAGAAAACACTTTTTGGTCTCCAAGAAGGTAAAATTCTTGGACACATTATTTCAGAAGAGGGTATAAAGATAGATCCAAATAGGATTGAGGCCATATTACAAATCTCTCATCCTCGAAACATCAAAGAGTTGCAGTCTTTCATCGAGAAGATTAACTTTTGAGAAGGTTCATCCCCAACTTGGCTGAGCTCCTTAGGAATATCACAAACATGTTAAAGAAGGAGCAAAGGGTAAAATGGACCTTGGAAGCAAAGAAGTCCTTTGAACTGGTGAAACAAGCGTTAACCAAAACATCGGTTCTTATAAGTCCTGATTTTTCAAAAGATTTTTATATTTTTTCATTTGCATCAGAACATACCATAGCTGCTGTCCTTTTGCAGAAAAATCCACAAGGACAAGAGCAGCCTATTGCATTATTTAGTAAGGCATTGTGGGATGCCCCTTTGAAGTATAACATTATGGAGAAGCAAGCTTTTACTTTGGTTAAAGCTTTGAAAGACTTCAGGGTGTACATCCTTCACTCACACATCATTGCCTTTGTCCCAAACTTAGTTGTTAAAGACATTCTAACGCAGGACCCAGGTGGTAAGAGAGGTAAGTGGATTGTTGTTATCCTTGAGTATGATTTAGAGATAAACCCACTAAACTCATCAAAGGCCAAGGTCTAGCTAGATTAATGGCTAAATCAAATTTTGAAGTTCTTGATATCAATATGATTAATGCTTTAGATGACCAAGAAGAATTCTGTACTCCTATAGTTGAAGATCATTTTATGAATTCTCCTTGGTATGCTGATATTATCTATGTTTTGCTTAAATTGAATACACCTCCTGGTTTGACAAAAATAAAGGCAAGGTTCCTAAAGTTAAAGGCTGTAAACTATTGCATTATAGATAGATGTCTTTATTGGAAAAATGAAAGTGGTGTATTGCTTAAATGTTTGCCTGAGTTTGATGCAGAGAAGGTTAAATACCAGTTCCATGAAGGAGAGTGTGGAGGTCATTTGTACTGGAAGACAACAGCTAACAAAATTTTGAGGGTTGGTTTCTATTGGCCTACTCTTTTCCATGATGTGCATAAGATGATCATATCCTACCATAAATGTCAACTTTTTGAAGGCAAAAGAAAACTGTTACCCCTACCTCTACATCCAATCACTGTTGAAGCCCCTTTCCAACAGTGGGGACTTGAATTTATAGGAGAAATCCATCCACCATCTTCTGCCCAGCATAGATGGATTCTCATTTCCACAGACTATTTCACTAACTGGATAGAAGCCATTCCTTGTAGGCATGCCAATGATTCAGTTATCATAAAATTTATGGAGACTAATATTCTCTCCAGATTTGGTTGTCCTACCAAGATTATCACGGATAATTTAGCAGCATTTGGATCAAAGAAGATGGTTGAGTTCTGTTATAGATATCACATAACATTGGGGCATTCCATGACCTATTACCCTCAAGGTAATGGACTTGCAGAATCCTCAAATAAAAGTTTAGTGAACATAATTAAGAAACTATTGGAGGACAACAAAAAGTCTTGGCACACAAAGCTGGTTCATGCACTTTGGGCTGACAGATTGAATTTGAAGAAATCTATTGGTATGTCACCTTTCCAGCTTGTGTATGGTACTGATGCAATTTTTCCAAACAGCCTTGGTGTACCAGTAATAAAATTGATTCAAGAGTTACAAACTGAAGAAAATGACATGATCAGAAGAATAAACCAGACCATTCATCTTCAACAAACCAGAGAGGAGGTTTATAACAAAGCATTGCAGAAACAAGATAGCATTAAAAATATTTTTGACAGAAGAATAAAGGGCAGAAATTTCAAGATTGGGGACAAAGTTTTAAAATGCGATTCAAGAAGGGAAGACAAGGGCAAGCATGGAAAATTTGACAACTTATGGCTTGGCCCTTACTCTATTCATTCAGCTGCTGGTAACAATGCATTTTTCTTGTAGGAGTTGAATGGAGCAGAATTGTTTGGGGGTCCTGTCAATGGCAGGATGCTTAAACACTACTTCTCTTGATCCATGATATGTTTTAAAGCCTTTTATCTTTTTTCCATTATAAATATTTCATCCACCATTGCATTCAAATTTAGAAAAAATCAAAATTACAAAAACAATAGAAAAGAGAAAAGAGGGCAGAGTGTGAAAACAAGAAAGGTATAGCCCCGTACCGGGGAAAAAAAAAAAAAAAAAGTTTGAAAGTGTGCAAGCTTAAATGCCACTCCTACAAAACACACTTCTAGTTAGTCAAATAGCCTAATCTTGACTAATTAGCTTTAAATTTTCTGCTGATAGGATAGTGAATTCGATTTTCCAAACTGTTTAATCTTGGCTTATCAGTAGATAGTTTAGGATAGAAATTAAAGGTTCAAACAAGATCAAAATGCAGAACCTAAGGTTTCAAAAAGAAAATGACTCAAATTTGTTTCAAATTTTGAGTCGAGAGATGTAAAAATCTGGTTCTAATCAGCTCAAAATCTGAACTAGAGAAAAAGGAAGAAACATCTCAAACAAGAGCCAAAACAGAGCTGTAAAAAGAGAAGGCCATGATGAGAAACTTTCATATCTCAAGCCTTCCATTTTGATTTAATTTTCTGCAAAATAAATGTCTGTGTGCAGCATGTTTTTTGTGCCATAAACCAACATCAAGTTAGACTGTTTAATCTTGACTTGAATGCTTTTAAATTTTTGTTGTAGAAATTAGAGAACAAAATCTGTTAGACTATTTAATCCTAACAGATTGATAGAATAGGTAGAGAATCATATGGGTTCAACTGTTTAATCTGAGTCCATGGAGAAATAAGGATCATAAATAGATTAGATTTCCTGCTTTCAAAAGAACAAAATTTTGTGAAAAGAGTTTGCCAATCCAAGTGCACTCTAATGAAGAAAAAATGTTAGATCTATAGGATTGGGTAGGTAGAAAGCTTGTAGATGAAAGATCCATTGTTTTTCATAGCTGCTAATATGTTTTCAGAGAAGATCATCCTAGAAAAGGAAGGGCAACCCAATGGATCAGGCACAGGTCAGCCTCCCAGAGAATGCAAGTCTAAAGTTCTTGATGCCTTCAAGAAGGCACCATCCCCAAGTGGAGCTACTGTTAGCCATCTATAAAATTTGTTTTAGCAAAAGATGGCTAAGAATTTTTTAGCCTTCAAGGAACAAATTTCATTGCTAAAAATTGTTGGCTCTTGAAGACTCTGGAAGGCCTCATGCCTCTGTCCAAAATCTTCACTGCTGTTCCCATTTTATACTCAGAAGTTCTGCTGATTTCATGAGAAGAAACTGCTAAAAAACCATCATTTTCCCCATTCTCCCACTCAAAACTAACCTTCATTTTCTCCCCTTTTTCTCCATAAAAACTCCTTTGTTTTCATGATTCCTCTTCTTCCATTCATGAAAATCACTTTTACAAGGTTAAAGACTCACTCTTTAACCTTACCGAAACCCCCAAATCCATTGAAAACCTTGAAAAAATTTCATGAAAAATACATGTTTTTGCATAAAGGCTTAAGCCCCCTTGGGCTAAGTCCTAACCACTTCCCCCACATGCCCACAGCCTAAAACCAAGTGTTAATCCTGTTTGGCGCGTATCGCATCGGAAGGATTCAAGTGCGCAAGTATTTTCCATGTTCCGAAAGTTCTGATGCAATTAAGCCTTTGTATTATAAAAACCCTGATCATATTATCATTTCCATATAACCCGTGGGCCCGCCTTCCACGCTTAAAACATTGAAAATCCATTCCCGATCTGTTTTTTCCTTTATAAATCATAAAACCCATTTATCCAAAGTTTTGGTCTAAAGAGCTAAAGTCACGTGTTAAATATAAATGGTTAGATTAAAAAGACCGATCACGCAATCGCATCGGAGAAATCCAATGGGTAGATTAAAAGGACTGGGCCCGAAGCTCCAATTGCGATTGGCCTTTTTTTTATCGCGCAATCGCATCGGAGAAATCCAATGGGTTGATTAAAAATACCCGCATCAAACTTCCGATGCGATTAGGGCTAATATATATAAACTCCGCCCCTCCCGCCTCTTTATTGCATATGACTTTCACCCGGGACCAAGTGTCAAAGATCCCAGGCGCCAATCACATCGCAAAAATTCCAATGGGTAGATTAAAAGGACCGGGCCTGAAGCTCCGATTTCGATTTTCCTTTGTTGTATAAACCCCGAGCCTATCGTGTTTCATACATCCAAAGGCCCCGCAGTCGGGCGCCAGACCTTTTTATAATATTTTTTCCGTCCCGCCCATACCAAAACCTTTGTTTTATTTAAATTTTTTTGGGGTTTTAGAAAATCATAAGCTTTTCCACCGGATCATTCTAAAACCAATCGCCATCGTTTATCAAAAGCCGATCAAACGACCAGCGCTCCATCGCATCATAGTTTTTAATCACATCAAAAAGTTTAAATCACATAAATTTGTTTGTTCCCTTGATCGCCCTTCCTTCTGATTCATTTCCCCACTGTTGATCTGATCCTCAGATCAATGGCCAATGCTACATCACATTGCAAATTTCAATGAATGCATTTGCTCGCCACCCCCAATTGCGATCCTCCGATTCGATCTGGACCGTCCACGTGTCCAGATCGGACGGTCCAAAATCACTCCATGTTGTTCATTTCCCTGCTCTTCTTTGAACTCCTCCAAAATAAATCTCTATCGTTGGATGATTTCATCCAACGGCTACGCTCCTTCTCCACCTTCTGAAAGTAGTGAAACCTAAAAATGCAGGATTTTCTAATATTTTGTGTATTTTTCAGGGATTAATGGTTTTTCCATTTATTCAAAAGAAATGTCGAAGGCCGAGAAATATGTTTTCCGTGCCTTTGATTTATCATGGAGACTATTCGCAAGGTTCAGATTCGATGTTTTATCAATGCTTCATGGGCATTGATGCCTTTAAAATCCCAGCGCGGCCCTGCACATCGACGAGACACTGTTTTATTAAAAACACAGTTGAAAGCGTATCAGTGTTGAAGAACAAAGCACAACAGAACGAAGGATTGAAGATAGATTTGGGAATTACAGCTAAGGATGATTCTCAAAAGCCTAATCCCAGAATAAAAACACAATTAAAGAAATCCTAAGTGTTTAACAGGCAGGCAGGCTTTCACCACCACATTTGAGGCGAATTGATTCCTCGGCTACCATAAACGCCACCTGTGCCTTAAAGCATTCAAAATAGAGGCCAAAGTTATTATTCAAAATTTGATATTTTTCCTCAGCGTAGCCAGGGAGTTACTTCTGCAAGGAAATAAATGCATAAATATCTGCAGAGTTACTCCAAACATTACGCAGAGCCTCGAAGTCAAACAAAAGCTCCCACCGAGTTTAATTCATAATTGTAAAACAGTTAATACAGCAATCCACCTGTAAACTTCTCAATCGAGCCCCTCAAAGGCCGAGAAGTCTTGAATCTGTATTAATTATCCTGAGATATCTTTTATCAGATCTCACCTCCTTATCCTTCTATAAATACTTCTGTAGAAAATGAAAAACTGTTGGTTTCAGAACTTTGAAATACATTTGAGCTTAAAATTCTGATTGTAAATAGTGTTCACTAGCCCTTGGAGCTCTGCTTGTGATGGATAAGTAAGGCTGAGATGTGTAGATGATTGCTAAACTAAATCATTGGACTTAAAGCTGTAACTGGTTTGGAGCATCAATACAAGCTGATTTATGGGATCCTGGTCTATGTTGACGGCGACGTTTTTCTAATTATAACTTGTTATTTTGTTTATGTTCTCACTGTGTTTCAATTTCTCTTATAAAGAGCAACATGCATAGAGTTAGGACCTACTGTATATCAGTAACCTCCTTTGACTGAAAATATTTATTTATATGTTTTCTTCTAATCTGTGTTATTTGAGAATGATTTAATTCAGTTTATGCTTAAGAATGTTGGCGTTCCCTCGTCTTATTGCCTTAGCTAAATATTTTTCTTGAATTTTATGTTCAGTATTAGTTAAGTAGAGATGAACTATGGAAGATATGGTGTGCCCTGGTCCTAGTTTTATCCCCAAAGGCTATTTAAATATTTCCCTTGGAATGTGTTAAAAGCTGGCTAGTTTAGAATTACTTACAAGATCTTAGGCCATTCTGTGTTAACTTTGTGTTGGTCTTGAAAGTAACTAAGTAAAGCAGAGCTAGGAGAGGATTTGTGGTGAGCCCAACCCGCTAGTTTCTAGTCCAATAGTTTCCTTCAAGTTTCCCTTTGTTTTAAAAATGTTGTCTATTGAAAGTGTATCAAAGGATGGCTAGTTTAAAAGTACTTACCAGATCCTAGTTTGCTTTTATGTTCTTCTCAAGTGTTTGTGAAAGGCTAGCTAGTTTAAAAGTACTTACCAGATCCTGGGTTGCTCTTTGTTCTGCATCTGTTTAATTTTCGTTCTTGTTGTATCATTTCATTCCATAAATCAATCTTCAAAGGGATCTTTAAACATAGATGACTTGCCCCATGGACCACTCTTGCCTCTTGCTGTTCTAATTAAACCCTATAATGACTCCATAGCCCAATGGAATAAAACTTGCAATTATCTATCTTTTTGGCCGAGGCTTACTCTAATTTCTTACATCTTCTCACCTTTGAAACTCTTTGCACTTAGGACTTTCCACCTCAAACAGTATTCATGCTCAACCATCCAAAAAAAAAACAAACCCTTGGTCTTCACAACTAGCCTAATATTATTACCCCACATTTCAAAGACAAATCCATCTTTGCACTTATTCGAGAGATCCCTCTCCGGATTCAGGAGGGCTAGATCCTAGAATCCCAAAGTTGGTTGAAACGATGTTTCTCCTTGAGATCGGACTTTGCCAATCTTGCTGATTACAAGGAGCTAACATTTCTGGCAACTCCGCTGGGGAATCAAACCCATAATAATTTTCATTTTTATAAAATTTTGAGAGTAAGAAGCAGCCTTTTCAAGCACTACCAAACAAAGGTAATCATGGTAAAACTTGTTTGAATCAGTGACAAACTAGGCAACCCTAGGATTCTTATAAAACTTTATCTAACCTTGATAAATCAGCTATCTTAGCCATAAGAGTACACTATCTTTGTCTCATAACCATAGCTAAGTTTTGAAACAAGGTTAAGATATTCTTAAAAAACCATACAACTAAAAAATAACTCAAAAAAAGAAAAATTATTTCAGATTGGTATCCAATAAACATGGTGGTGGACCATTAAACCTTTTACCTCCTTAGGGGCTAAAAAATTCCACTTGGTGACTCCACAATCCTAAACAGACCTTAAGACTCCACTGGGAAGAACCCTTATCATCATAATATCATTCAAACTCAGTTAGAGGACTGCAGGATTAAAATTTGTGTAAATAGATTGGTTGACCATTGAAAGATTGTCATACCTAGTTGAACTCTTCCTGTTTTATTTTGGGTCTGAAAAGCACAACATAGTGGCTCCTAGAAATATTCACACTAGAGCCTACCCTGAGCCTGATCCACCTGAGATAGTTGATAAGCCAGAAAGTATCCTTAGGAAGTCTCCTAAGATTAAATTATCAACTGTTTTCAGATCACTCTTGAGAGCTAATTCAGTTCCTGAAAATCTTTCAGCTCTACAACAATCACAAGCTGACTTAGTAAATCCATTTAGAACTAGGTCTCTTGGTGATTTAGGTCAGTTAGATTCTAAGTCTTCACTTTCTTCTCCTGAAACAAGTGAACATCTTGGCAGCAGAGAAACAACACCTCCTGATTTACATTTCCTTCACAACTTAGGTGTCTCTCATCCAATATCAGCTCAGTAGTCTATTCCTGGTCCATCCACTTCTGCTCACCCTACATCCACTGTTCAAACCACTCCACCTCAACCCACTTTTCCTGTTTTTACTCCACTCCTTGTGAATCCACCCCCATCACATATCATGGTAGCATGGTATGCTCCGTTAGTCCTTCTTGCACCATTAGTTAATCTTCCACAGGACTATCAGTCCAAAATTCCATTATATGATGCTAGAAATGCTACAACTGCATCACAACATGTGGATAAGATGAATGAATACTTTGACAGAAATTAAATTGATGATGATTCTGTCAAGCTCAGGTTATTTGCTCAGAATTTAGGGGGAGAAGGAAGGAAATGGTTCAAAGGCCTAGCCCCCCATAGTATTAATGATCTCCAAGCCTACCATCAAACATTCTTAAACAAATGGGAAGTAAAGAAAAACCCTCTTCAAGTCCTTTCTGATTACAAGAACCTCCATAGAAACACCGGGGAAAGTGTGCAAGCTTATTGCACTAGATTCAATAGTGTGTCTAATGCACTTTACCCAGAACTAAAACCTCCACAGGGCTCAGCTTTAAACAAATTTCCTGAAGGGTTTGACTCTGACATGACCTATCAACTGAGAGAGAGAGAGATTTTGCAACTCTTGAAGATATGAAAAAGGGTGCTCTTTTTGTGGAAGTCAACTTAATGGAGAAGAGAGAAAGAATGAAAACTGAAAAGAGAGTATCTTTTAGAGAGGAATTCACACCTTCTACTTCCAACTCAAATATGGAGAGAATGATGGAAGAAATGATGAAAGAGATGAGCATAATTAAGAGAGCACAAGCAAATCAAAACCAAATTTCTCCTCAAAATAGAAACTAGAACCAAAATCAAAATTTTAGAAGGAACCAACCTCCGAACAGACCTAGGGAAGATGATCAGCAAATCACTCCTCCCTTTCCTCAAAATTATGTAAGTGAGGTTGAGGAAACAGATGAAATAGTAGAGGAGGATGATATCAACATGCTGGGGATAGACCATGATGACTTTGAAATTCATTATGATAGAAAACAAGGTCTTTACACACCTTATGATGACAAAAGAGATGATGATGAAAATTATTATCAAGACATGGAAAATGTCATCATAGAGTCTCAAAAAGAATACAACCTTAGAAGCAAAAATAGTCAACAAAACCCCAACAACAAAACCTCTGACAAATCTTCACAAAATAGCACTACAACCAAGCCTAGAGTTGTCAAACAAAAGGATAAAATAGTGGCTATAAATTCTGATAATGGAAAAGAAAAGGGCACTCAAAATAATGAAAAATAGAGTGCATACCTTAGTAGTACTAACACTTCAGCTAGTACTCCCGCAAATTTTTTTTTATCTAGTGTAAATAAAACAAATCAGCAAGCTGATATTGCTGATAAAGTGATAGCTAATAAGGCTGAGACCAGGACTTTGAAGAGTCAAATTCCTTTTAGCCTGGAGCAGGAAATTTCAAAGATCAAAATCTATGTTCCCTTGACTGAGTTAGCTGCCCAACATGTATATAGAACCCAAATTTTGAAGGCTCTAAATATAGAAGAGAACAATGATACCGTCAATCTTAATGATGACCAGCGAGAGCTTATTTTCGATCCAAAGATTGAAGGTAGATATCAAGAGGGACTGGTTCCTCCCTTTTATGTGAGTTTAAAAGTTCATGAAATTTTTTTGCACAATGCTATGCATGACTCCGGGGCTTCTCATAATTTAATGCCTAAAGCTGTGATGGAGAGCCTTGGTCTAGAAATCACCAGACCTTACAAAGACCTTTACTCCTTTGACTGCAATAGAGTAAAATGTTTAGGATTAATCAAAGACCTCTGTGTTAGCTTAGCCCAAATTCCAGCCAAATATTTAGTCATGGATATTGTTGTGGCTAATGTGCCCCCAAAGTATGGAATGTTATTATCAAGATCTTGGGGGTCCAAGTTACAAAGGACTATGCAAATGGACATGACCTATGCACTATCCCTGTTTTCAATCAGAATAGAAGACTCTATAGGGAGTCCCATATCCAATACACAGTGACAAGTCAAGACAAACCACAAAACTCCCATTTATACTCTGTAAACACAGGCCTTGATTCATTTATCCTCTTTAGTGAAGAAACATTAGATGAACAAGCAACTTTAACAGATTTAATGGCCAATAGAGAGGAGGAGATAAAAACCACAGAGTTGTCACGACAGTTTGCTGAAACTTTAAACAACAGTAAACCAAATGTGGGTCTTGAATTACATGTCATGCGTCCTTTGCTTTTAAACCTTGACACTCAAGAAAACGGTCCTCTACTTAACGAAAAACCTAAAGAGTCAAAACAAATTCAATTGAGTGCCGTTAATCATGAAAAATCAGAGAGCACAGTAGTTGAAAAGGACATTCACCAAACAGACGAAACCAAAAACAATCCTCTATGGAGTATGTACTTTGACGGGTCATGCACTAGAACTAGCGCTGTTGTAGGTGTCTGGATTTGCAACACTGAAAACAACCACATAGAATGTGTTTCCTGTAAATTAAAATTTCAGTGTTCAAACAACATAACCAAATATGAATCCCTGCTTTTAGGCTTACATTTGTTGAAAAAGTTAGGAGCCAAGAGAATTAAAGTTCACAGAGATTTTGAATTAATCGTAAGGCAAGTCAATGGGGAGTATAACGCTCATCATCCCAGACTTAGGGCCTATCAAAACGATGTCGTGGAATTTTCCAATCTTGCTGATTACAGGGAGCTAACAAGCCCTAGGGCTACACTCCATCATTTTTGTACTTTTTCATATTTTAGGAAATCCTTTCCAGATTGTCTTGAAAATGTGATTGGGAGCTTAGATCTTTACTCCCAACATTGTATGAGCCATATATTAGCAGATCTGTGTATTGACACTTTCGAGTAGTAGTTATGCTTAATAAAACTGCGTTATCATAGCCTTGGGCATTATTTGTGTAGTAGTGTTCTTCATATTTCATGTACATGTTCTCTTGAGGCTTGTGTTGCCTAACTTGAGTGATTATTTCCTCAAGATATTGTATACGTTTTCTTCTATGAAATTGATATAATGACTATGTAATCTTATTACATTTTATGTGTTGATTTATCACTGCTTCTTTCAGTTTTATGTTCATATATTGCTGCTTCCCCATTTTGGAATACTACAGTGGTATCAAAGCATAATCTTGGCTCAGCCTATGGATCTCAGTGATTATGCTATCAAAATAATAAGAAGACAAAGAGGAAAATCAGAATGACAGAGAGAATGAGTTTTATCTCTTCTCTTTTCAGATCTAGAAAGGACCTCAACAAGGAGGTCAAGCAAAGAAGAGGAGAAAGAAGAAGTGGGAATATAACCCTTCCTTTTGACAAAGGAGACAAATTGCAGAAATATGGAGGACACTTGGATCACAAGATTCTAAGTGAATAACTTTTTGAGTAAAAATATCAACCTAGAGCCTTCAAGGAGACTCTAGCTTTCCCATAGTTCATTCATCTGGAGGAAGAAAGGAGACCTTGCAACAAAGGGAGAATCAAGGGAAATAGGTTTCTATTGTCTACTTTTCATGGGTCATCTACAGAAAGGGCTTGGGAAAAGAAACTAGATGCATTCTTCCTACTACATCAAGTGGTAGAAAGAGAGGCTGTAGAGATTGCAGTGCTACACCTTGAGGGTGAAGCAAACATTTGGCAGTTCAACCATTTGAGTCATGCAAGAGTGACTACTTTTGCAAAATTTACTCATAGGGTGATTAAAAAATTTAACAAGGAGAAATCAGAGGAGGAGGAGTCCTCACCACCATTGGAGGAGACTTGTACCAACATTGATACAACTATGGAGGAGCAGCCAGCAACACCAGTAGTTGGAGGAACCTTCACATTGGAGGAAGGAACTCTTGAAACCATACAATATATTCCCAAGTTTAACCAAGGTATGCCTAAGTTTCCATTTCCTATTGTTTCAAAAAATCTTATGGAGGATTGTATACCATTGCATACTGTTAATTTGGAACAATATAATTGCACTGCACTGTACAACCTTGAATTGTTCAAGGAAGGGATGAACCATCATCCTAATATACCATTATTGAGCTGCACACAACGCTTGAGTTTGGGATGTGGACTTTTGAAGGATAGGATGAACTTTGTCCTAAACAATCCTATCCAGAACTCTATTTTCATCCTTGAGTTGGAACATGAGACAACAAATAAACCATTAAGGAGATTAAGAGTGCTGTCATTAAGAAGCAGTGAGCAAGTTTTTCCTGCAGCACACTTGGATCTTAATGGATTGAAGAGGGTCATTGGTGTGGGATATTCTCTAGGAGATATCCAAGGGGTTGCATTTCAACATCCCATGAAATGCAAAGGAAGAAATTTGATTTGGGAGGATGGTAGTCTTCAATGGAGGAGTACCAAGATGAAGCATGGTAGGAGACACCCACATGTGGTTGAGTGGGTGTGGATGGTGAGCAAGAGGTTGGTGAGCCACTTGCATATTTATGACACCGGGCAACAGGAAGCATGGTTGCATTGGTTACTCTTAAAAGAGTTTGGCCATCGTATGACATACCCTTTCGCAAAAGGTATGTTAGGGATGGAGGCATTGCATGACACCCATATGTTATGGCAGCAGAAGATTTGGTTGTATGGGGCATTCTACAAGTCAACCATCATGATATTACTCCATGACTTATATGAGGGAGAGATAAGGGAGGAACAAGAGATGTTGTTACCTTGGGTTTTCTTGAGAGGATATGGGTTGATCCTCTCCCATGTTTGGCATGATGTTGTAGGAGTAGGTGACGAAAATATCATGGTGCAAAGGGGCTACTCCTTAGCCTTGGATGATAAGGAGCTATTTCCACTTTGGAAGGAATTTCCTATATATAGCAGCATTATGGGAGATGACTTTGACAATGGACATGTCAAAGAATGGAGTTATGAGTTGGTAGGAGCCCATTTACAAAGGAAAACAGTGCTGACACTTGGGAGCTTGGGTTTATTGATGGAGTGTCCCAAATATCACTTCACATATGATGCACTTGGTGGAAAAGGAGGAGGTGAGAGTGATGGAGTAGTGGATGGAGGCATCTATTACAGTGATATGATCTTCTTAACTTGGATTTCCAAGCATAAGAAGGAAGATCTTCATGCACCATATGGTTCATTCCTCTTCATGGGAGTATGTCATACCACTATGGCAGACCTATTCATGGACCCATGTATCATCTTACTTTTAGTATATGGTAAGAATTTTTCTTTTCCATTTATTGATTATCTAACACAGTATTTGCATACTCTTACCATTTCTATTAAGTGCATTGCTACGCAAGAGGGCAAGCCTCTCATTGGGCTTCATGGTGAATTTTGGGCCAACTAATATGATGGGGAAAGCCATTTACTGTACAACCATGGTCAAGTGTTTTATTATTTTCTGTATGCTCAGTTGATATACAAAGCCATTTACTATTCACTAGTAGATGTGATGGCATACACAACTAGCAGTTTGTTGAGAAACAACTTGCCATATCATTTTCTGAAACATCAGTTAGAAAAATTGTGCTGTGACCACTTGGGAAACTATTGGTACCTTTCAACACTACATTAAACCTTTAGTATTTTTCTCATTTGGATGCCATATGATGATCATGTCCTATTCATCATATATGGGATGATTTGGGCCAACTTGATTTATGATATTGGAGAGAGGATCTTTGGAGATCCAGTCTTCTTCTTTCCACTTTAGGGCAACATTATTGTGGCCCAAGATTAGCAGCTACTCTACACTTATCATAAGTGGAGAGAGGGAAAACGTGGGGTAGGCTATTTTTTCTACCATGTTCAACTATGCAGCCCACCTATTCTATAGGAGCTACAGGTGGAGGGAAATTTTCAGGAGTTGCCATGCTGGGAGGTAACTCATTTTGTATGGATGATAGCTTGGGGATGGAGGATCCACATGGAAATGATGTTTCCCAATGCATTTCAGATCCCATACCCCAAAGGGACCTCTAGACAACACCTTTTTGCCTCCTTGAGTATTTTACTTCTTCAAGATGATATCTATTTAGCTAGCTTGCATGCTTGGGAGGGGCAATATGGAGATTTATTGATGAGACAACATATTTTTCCTTGGAGGAGTTTATCATATGTGGATGCTACAGTAGGAGGAGGGGAGACTTCTTAGTTCTATCCTTGCAGTTTCTTGAGTACAAGAAAAATTTCAGAGGGGAGGACTGTAATATTCCAAAATTAACATGCAGTTAATAGGAATATTGATTTTTTCTTTTGACACCTAGGAGATGAATAAATGGGTAAGGAGGCCCATACATTTCTAAAATAGGAATAAAATCCTACATTATAAGAAAATGGATCACAATAATAGCTATATTTTTCACCCTCATGTGTGAACAGGGGAAAATACATGTGGAGAAGGTAAAGTTGACCAAGTCAACAACGCTGGAATGAATGGTGGAGATCATGTATGGAGACAATGCAGTGATAGTGGGAGGAATATTCCTTGGTGGAGGAAACCCTAATGTGTGGGGCTGAAGGTAAGAAGGCTCACACTTGTTTATAAGGAGGGAAAGGTAGCCATAGCAAGGCTTGTTATTTATTATTGATTTTTTGGTTTTCATGACTATTATGCATTCTTCACCTGTTTAGTTGAGATTGATGTGCTGCTTAGCACAAGGTATTCCTGTTTAGGAATTCCATCTCCTTTCTCAAGAGGCCTCTTGAGGGAGATTTCACTTAATTTATCCACATTCAGGCTTGAGGCCAAGCTACCTCCTTCAGCTACAACGCAGTTTCTATTTAGAGTTGGGTTTTGTTGCAGTGGAGGGTTGATAAGACCACTTTCGGAGCTAGTTTTTTAGAGGAAGAAGCTTTATTTCCTTTGGGAGATTAGTGAGAAAGATTCTAGAGAATATTTCACATCTTGGCACTTGGCCAATATATTTTACATCACCTACAATGCAATACCTCTCCTTGAATGTGTTATTTCAGTGAGTATTTGCAGTGAGGGGTTGCAGTTTTTGATCGTAGGTTGAGATCTTCAGTGTTAGGATCAGCCTTTCACTTGGAAGATCCATTGGAGGAGGTCTATTAATCTTATGCATCATCTTCAGCCATATCCATCCAGTTCTTGAGTTGCAGCTGCTACTCAGCCCTAGGGCTGCACTCTGACATTTTTTCACTTTTTCATATTTTAGGAAATCCTTTCCAGATTGTCTTGAAAATGTGAATGGGAGCTTAGATATTTAATCCCAACATTTTATGAGCCATATATTGGCATATCTATGTATTGAAACTTTCTAGCAACAATTTTTCTTAATAAAACTGCGCTATCATAGCCTTGGGCATTATTTGTGTAGCAGTGTTCTTTATATTTCACGTACATGTTCTCTTGAGGCTTGTGTTGCCTAACTTGAGTGATTATTTCCTCAATATATTGTATAAATTTGCTGCTATGACATTGATATAATGGCTATGTGATTTTCTTACATTTTATGTGTTGATTTATCACTACTAATTTTGGTTTTATGTTCATTTATTGCTGCTTCCCCATTTGGGAATACAACACTTTCCAATATAAACCATTATCTTTGATGCATAATTTATAAGTTTTTAGCTTCAAAGATCTTGCTTTGCTTTTATCAAAATTTGGAAGAGGTTTAAAATGTTGCTAAAAATAAATGATATCTTTGTACTAGCTGCACTCAACAAGATTTATATCCACTATCATGTTTTCAATAAGTTTTGAAATTTGTCCTTCAAATTTGTCATCGATGAAATTCAAACCCAAGACTTGACAATTTTCTTCAGCTAGTAGTTTGGTTAATCCTTGACCTTTTATTAATTTAGTTGGATTTATCTCTAAATCAAACTCAAGAACTTTAGCTACCCACTTACTTATTTTTCCATCAATACCAGGTTGAACTAATATCTCTAAAACAACAGATGAAGGTACATAGGCATTATCTTGATCATGCACAATATAAACTCTAAAAGCCTTCAAAACTTTCACTAATGCATAGGCATGCTTTTCCAACATTTCATACTTCAATTATGCATCTCTAAGAGCTCTGCTGAAAAATCCTATGGGAGCTTCCTTACTTTCTAAATAATTTTGTAACAAAACATCAACAATAGTATATTTAGAAGAAAATGAGAAGATCAAGAAAGGCTTTGAGTATTCGAGGCTTACCAACTAAGGTGCTTCAATGATATATTTTTTGATCAGCTCAAATGAATTTCTGGCTTCAATTTTCCATTTAACTTCTTTGTCCTTTTTCAACATGCAAGTAATATGCTTCACCACTTTGGCAAAATTGGGGATGAACCTTCTTAAAAAATTGATCTTACCAAGGAAATATTGAACCTATTTCTTGGATCTTGGAAGTGTGAAATCCTGAATTATAATCACTCTTTTAGGTTCAATTTTCATCCCATCTTTAGAAACTATGTGACCCAACATCTTACCTTCTTTGAGAGCAAAATGAGACTTCTTTAGATTCAATGATATACCATATTTCCTGCATTTAACAAATACTTGTCTCAAGTATTGAAGGTGTTCTTGACCTGAAGCTGAAAAAACATTAATATCATCCAAATAGATGACCAAGAATTTATCTTTTTCTCCAATGAATGCAAAGTCCATAGCACGCTGAAAAGTAGCTCTGGCATTCATAAGCCAAAACGAAATCTTTGCATACATGAATGTTCCACAAGGAGTAGTGAATGTTGTATTCTTTCAATCTTCTGGCGAAACAGATAATTGATTATACCCAGAGAACCCATCTGACATGGAAATTTTGTCTGACCCAGTTACCTTTTGAATAATATGCTCCATCTTTGGCAAAGGATAATTATCTTTCTTGGAGCATTTGCTAAGATTTCTGAAATTTACACATAGTCCGACTTCACCACTCTTATTTCTTACAGGAACTAGATTAGCAACCCAGTCTGAGTATCTCAATGGAATGATGATTTTGGCATCCAAAAGTTTCTTCACTTCCTTCTCCATCACTAGTAAGAGTAGTGGATTGATTTGTCTTAAATTCTACTGAAAAGGCTTAGTACCATCTTTCAATGGTATCCTATGCTCAATGATGGTTGTATTATATGTCTTAAGATATTGATATTTCCATGAAAAAACATCAAAAAATTCACAAAAAAACTTGTGGTATTCAATGTTTCTTTCTTCTGATAAAGATTTTGACAACTTAACATACCTTGGTTCTTTTTCTATGCCCAAATTTAACTTCTAGTTCTGATTCTGTTTCAGCTAACTTTGGTTTGAATGAGACATAATTGTGATAAAAAATATTCTCAAGTGGGATTAACCCCTTAGGAATGTGATTGGTAGGTAGATGAATGATGGGATGATCAACAATCTGTTTTTTGATATTTTTGGTATCTTGATAATCAACATCATTCTTCATGGGATCTTCATCCTGATCAATGTTTAGGACAAAAAATTCTTCAACAAATTCAATGAATCTTCTAATCTCTTGATCATCCTCAAAAAATTTCAAATGCTTGAAATTATCAAGAATGCTAGCTCTAAACCTAATTCCCACTCCATATTTCAACATTATAGGTATTGGAATCTTGAATGCGCTTGCTGAAATAGAAAGTGAGTCAGCCAAAATATTACTCTCTCTTGGAACAAAATAATTGTTAAAGGCCAGGAATGAGTCTTCTATGATGTTCCATACTACATTACGGTAATCCCTGAGTCTAGGATGCTTAGTTTGATAAACATTTCTAATTTTTTGAATAATAAGTTCAACATCTCCAAAAATAGAAATTTCTGAAATATTCATGTCTTCTGTTGTTTTAAACCAATCAACAGAGCTTCATATTCAACCACATTTTTAGTTGCCTCAAATTAAAGTTTGAAAGAAAAAGTGGATCTTTCTTTCAAAGTGGAAATGAGAACTGTTCCCGCACCAACTCCTTCATTAGAACAAGAGCCATCGAAATAGATTTTACACATATTAGAACATTCATGACTGATTTTTTTCAGTAGGCTTCAAAATCTGAAAATTTTCTGCAGGTAGGGCAGAATTATCCATATGTAAAATGCTTGAACCAACATTAGTTGTTCTTTCATAAATTGGATGATTAGTGGGGTATCTTCTGTCACTAATGATATATGCCAGCTGAGCTTCTCTATAAAGTCTTCTTTCTTCTCCTCCAAAAACAAGGACTAGCATAAGTGAAATCCATTTGAAAATTTCCTCCCAACCTTCTAATCCATGACCTAGAGAGTAACATGAAAAGTCTAGGAGGAATTTCTGCTACAACAATATTCATTTCCATCCCTCTCATGCGTAATTGAAAGAGGCTTACTGCATTTTCTTTGATGACACCAAGGCATTGAACTTTCTGGGAATCAAAGTAGTAGAGATCTTGGTATTCTCTAGTTACCTTAGGACCTAGTTTATCCATGACTACCTTGGACATTAAATTATGTGAGGCTCCAGAGTCCATTAGGAAACTATGGAAGATCTTATCATGAATATTCAGAGATAGATAGAAAGGAGGAGTAGAGTCATCTTTGTCTTCTACAAATGGACCTAAATTAAAAGTGGGCTTGTCATATTGAAGGTTAACAAAATCAAAATATAGTTCGGTAGGTGGAGGCTGAAGAGTTTTCATAAAAGTATTTTTTAAATCATAATTTTTCATGAGATTTCCAAGAGGAACATGAATATTTATCTTTTGTATCTTATTTTCAAAATTAAAAACAGGGGGCAGTTTGTGAGCAAATTTTACCTCGAGTGAAGGAGGGTTAACTACTACCAGAATTTCCGGTCTGCTTGTTTCAACAACTTTCTTTTCTACCAGAATTTAACTGCGTCCTTATTTATCTTGGGATGTACAACAAGATTTGGAATATCATCAATCTTCTTTGATCTGAGATTGTATCTACTTAGATGATCAACTGCAATCATGGAATGATCATAAATCACTTCATTATTCTGAGCATATGAAATGAAATATTCATACTATGATTGTGTAATATGAATCAACCCTTCTTTTTCTTTTAGAAAATTGATATCAACACATTTCTCCAACCTTTCAGCTTCCTCTTCATCTTCAAATATAGCATTCTGCAAAGGGGACTGTAATTTTTTATCATCAAAATCTCCACTTTCTGGTTGTAAAATTTGAGGAACATTAGGTCTTCTAAATTTTCGCCTATTAGACTGCTCACTCCTTTCCTTCCCTCCCCACAAGCTAATTACTACTAATCAGCTGGCCTTTACTTACCACCACTCGTTCTGGCTCTTACTTACCACCGCTCCTCGTGCTGGCTCTTCTTTCCTAATAAAGATATCCTTGCCTATTATATCACACCCACGTCTTCTCGGTAAGGTTAGCGGTGCTTAGTTTCAGGTCTGTGCTTTCGTGATGGTTGAAAAGAAAAGGGTGCTGATCGATGAAAAATTTCTAGTAATAGCCGGTCTTGCTTCCATCTTGAGCTTGGAAATCTCAGTAGTCAATGACTTGACCATCTTGGTCATATAGCTTAGGATCTATGTTTGAAGTTCTTGAAGATGAAAATTCAAATTTTTACTTTCTTTTTTATCTGTCAATCCATCCTCTAAGCCTATCAGCTGCTAACACATTAGTTTCTACCTCTAGTGCATTGTCCTGCATTTGTGTTAGTGTTTTAGATCTTATTTCTGTCAATAATAAACAAAAATCAAGATCAAAGGCACCAAAATAAGTGATTTTGGTTTAAGCTTCACTAGGCTTGATATCAATAGGTATTTTGCTATACATCTTACTAAATCTCTTAGAAAAATCAGAAACCGATTCTTCTTCTTGTCTTTTTATTGCATCAAATTCAGTGATATAATACAAAAAAAATTTTGTCACCACATTTCCTCAAAAATGTTTGATCTAGGGTTTTAATTCCAGTGATGCTTCAAACTTTCAAATATTTGAACCATTTCCTAATGTCAACCTCAAGGCTCTGAACAAAAATTCTCATCCAGACATCTTCATGCTCAATATTCAGCTTGTCAACAGAGGAATAAAAATCAGCAAGGTGTTCTTCAGTTGTTACCTCTCCCTCACCACTAAAATTAGTCATATATTTGAGATAATATCCTACAGGTAATGCATTCATAGGCAGAGGTTAAACTAAAGGAGCATACCTTGCATCAAAAATTGCATCCATCCGGTTAGGAGGTGGGTTTGGACCTGCCATGGTATGAGTTCTTGGGATTGGTGGAACAAAAATTGGTAGATAGTGAATAGAAAATGATGAAGCACCAAATTTTGATGTAGAGACTATTTGTTGGCTGGAAAAAAAGCGAGGTATAGGATTTTATGCAAAATCAGGGGATAAAGTTTGCAGAACTTCTTTAGGAACAACCTTTGAGAAAATAGTAGTATAAGCAGCAAAATTTCATTTAATATTTTTCTTAATTAGTTTTTTAGGGTCAAAGACTGGGATTATCAAAGGGGAATATGGGTTAGCCCTGGTTCTAGTCGTTATAGGAGCCATAAATTCAAGAATGGAGTCGCCAGGTGTAAAGCAGTCTAAAAATATAGATGGAACTGTACACCTCAGAACTAGACTTAGAAATTTGTCATCGCCCAGGGAAAAACTTGAATTATCCTTCCCAGAAATGACACCAAATATGTTAGTGCAAGATTCACTCCTTGACTGGAAAGGGAGTAAGCATTACACATCGTATTTCGTTTCAAATATTAAAGGGTTTTTTGAGTGGTGGGATGGCTTCTCAAAGAGTTTGAAATTATTTTTATATTATTTAAGACTTTCATGAATTTGGAAAGTTGTGGAAAGTATAAATTGTATAGGTAAATTGGTAGTATAGGGAGCAGAGTATAACAAATGAAAGGAGATGGTTAGCTAGTACTTATTCTAGGAAATATTCATATCCTAAATCAGTCACACAGCTATAATGATGGCTCTTTACATGAACTCTGTTTATGTAAAGTAAAAAAAATTAGAAAATAGATTACATGAATAAAGTACTTCACAAATCCTTTATGAAATCTTCACTAACATGTTCTACAACATATATATGATTTGCAGGAAACTGGAAAGTAGATAATTCACCATTAAATCCTATAGCAGTTTCTCACTCACACCTTACTAGTTACTACAACTCATAAGTTGGAAGAAATTAAAAAAGAGAGAAAAAACAACATACATTAGATAGTTATTGAGTCACAAAATCCTCCAACATGAAGTGAAAAAAGGCTTTTATTTATTACACTAAGTCATTAGGTAGACCAACATCCAACCTAGAAATGGTATTTACAACTGGTATATATAGAAAGAGAGGCACCAACTCCATGTCTTCTAAAAAGAAGGAAACACTAATACTAACCTTACATAGTTTTGATAGGACATTAAAACCATATCCCATCGAAAGCTAATTGAAAATACAAATGTAAATGAAAGAAGAGAAGAGAATCTGGGCTGAACTGCTGAGTATGCTGACATGCTGCCTCTCTTTTTGTTGATTTGTATCCTTATGTCTTTGTTTCTTAAATAACCATGTATCTTCATTCAATATGACCTTTGAAAACCTCATAACCACTTATCACCATCAATTTTTATATCCATTTGGTTATGAGTCCTTATCTTTCCTAATCTGGCTCATAAATTTTGACGACAAGTGTCAAAAATCAGTTAAAACAGGCACTATCGGAAATTCTTGTAAAAACCTGTAACTGCGCAAAAATTGTAACACTACCAAAATTTACGGTAGCACTCTTTTTATTTTTCAAAAATGTACAGAAAACACTAAAAAACCTGTGCATAATTATAATCTTTGACATTTGAGCTGTTGTTCAAAATTTCACTTGATAAGTAAAAAAGGTGTTTTAACAAGAAACCTTTTTACCTTTCTTGCATGTGGGCTGTAGCTTCAACAAGCTTATCCAAGTCTAATTTGCTGCCAAAGGCTGATATTGATATTTTAGTTCTTATGGTTGCTTCTTTGACATTGGCCTTTTCATCCTTTGAACCCTTTTGGATATTTCTTCTCTTTGAGGGCTTTGTTTGTTGTTTTGAAGGGGTTTTGCTTTTATGTTTCTTCTTGTTTTCCTTTGTCTTTAACCCTTCATATTTTCATTCTATATCAATGAACTTTGTCAATAAACTTGGATTGTGGAGAGCCTTAGACTTAAGCCTAAACTTTTTTCTATCTCTGGTATGTCTTTTTCTGGTACCAACAATAGGTTTGGTTTCCTCTTTCTTCTTCTTGCTACTGATCTCATATCTTGGATATTTGAGGAGTTATTCATTAGAATTTGTGGGTGATACTCTTTCTACATCTTCTGTCAAATGTCTGCTTCCAGAATTTCCAGTAGCAGTTATGCTTTAGATTTATCTACATTTGCAGACCTTCCTCTTCGAGCTCTAGTGTAGACATTAGGAAAAAGAGGGATAGGGGGCACAATTTTCACATACTTGGGGTTTTTGAATGATGAGCTCTCCTTTGTCCAACTTCCTCTCAACCTTACCTAAAGGAGTTTCTTCTTTTCGGCTCTTGGTCCTCTTATGGATATTTTACTTCCGAGCCTTCCTCTTGGTTATTTTTGTAGGCTGAGGGTGTTTGTGTGAAGATGGAGGTGTAGGTGTAGGTTGGCCTACCCTGTAAAACAAGCAGTGGTCTCATGTTTAATTTCTTATCTGTAATATCCCAAAATGGGATCTGCTAGCAAGGCATGACTATAAAGCGCATTTTCCAGGAATGGCTGCTACAGGATTTGAAACCAAGACATGGATCTCTTAGATCAATGTATCTAAAACCGAAATCCAAGAGGAGGCTCAAAATAAATCACTCTAGGTAGGTTAAACAAACCTCCGACACCTAGCTATCTTGAGAAAGTGCCCAATGAAGGGGTTTCAGCAATGTATGAGCATACAATTGAGTATTAGCGTTATTTTAATGAACCAACATACATGAAGATCTAAATAGCCATAAAATGTATATTATAGTAGTAATTTTATACAAATCCTTGAGAAAAGAGACACTCAAGCAAGGCAATGCAGCCTTAAAGGAACATGTACATAAAAATAGATGAGCACTGCTACACAGGAATTTCTGCAAGCTAAGAGGATGCAGTTTATTACAGACACTACAACATGCTGAATAATAATAGAAGGATATGAAAATATATGGCTCAATAAATGAGGAGGAGTAAGCTCTCAACCCTATAAAATAATAATACAACAATCCTTAGAAGGATTGGCTAAAATATACAAACTTGCAAAATGCCAGAGTTGTAGGGTAGCAGCTGCAACTCAAAACTGGAAATGAATAGAGAAGGTTGAAGATGATGAATAATCTGAGTAGACCACCTCTAATGGATCTTCCAAGTGGAAGGCTAATCTTATCACTGAAGATCTCACCCTCCAATCAACACTGCAAACCCTCACTGCAAGTGTACTCTGAAAATAACGCAGTCACTGAGGTATAATGTGTTGTAGGTGGAATAGAATGTGTTGGCCAAGTGCCAAGATCTGCAATATGTTCTGAATCCTTCCTTACTGATCTCCCAAAGGATAGAAGGCTCCCTCCTCTAAAAAATAAGCCCAGGAATGGTGTTGTGGTTTCTCCACTGTAACACCTTGCAACACAACGTTATACTTGAGCATAAATAACATTGTAGTTGAAGGAGGTGGCTTGGCCTTGAGCCTGAATGTGGAGAGATGAAGTGAAATCCCTCAAGAGGCCTCTCAAGAAGGAGAAGGAATCCTAAACAAGAATTCCTTGTGCAAACAACACTGCAACTCTGCTAAACAGCAGGAAACTGCAAATAGTCTTAGCAGAGAAGAAATCAATAATCATATGCATGAGTAACAATAGCTGCCTTGCCCTCCTTTTAAACAAATTCAAGCTCCCTCTCCATGGGTCCCACTCTTTAGGGTTTCCTCCATCAAGGAAACTTCCCTCCTCTTTCACTGCGTTGTCCCACAAGATGATCCCCACCTTCTACCAATGCGTTGTTTGACTTGGTCAACTAGACCTTGTCCTCATGCAAAAAGTCCCTTTTCACACTGGAAGGTGCAAAATATAGCTACTCTAGTGATCCCTTTCACACTATGAGGGATTTTATTCCTTCTCATGGGTCTCCTCACCCATTTTATTCACCTCCTAGATGATATAAACAAAATCAATGTTCCAATTAGCTTGATGCTAATTTTGGGAACATTACAATCCTGCCCTCTCAAAGATTGCTTGTCCTCAAGCAATTGTAAGGATAGAATTGAAGGGCCTTCTTAAGGCATGTGGGCTGAAAATGAATTGGGATCTTCCATCCCCATATGAATCTCCCATCCCCAAGTAATCATCCACACAAAATGAGTTACCCTCCAACATGGAAACTCCTAAAAGTCTTCCTCCACCTTTGGCTCATACAAAGTAGGTGGGCTGAAAATCTGATCATGGTAGACAAGGTAGTCTACCCCACACTGTCCTTCTCTCCACTCACTATGAGTGTAGAGTATGTGTTGATCCTGGGCTGCAAAATTATTGCCCTCAAGTGGAAAAATGAAGAACAATCCTCCAAGGATCTCCCCTCCAACATTGAAGAACAAGCTGGCCCAAAACATTTCATCCATGATGAATAGGACATGGTAATCATAGAGTATCCAAATGAGAAGTTTTCTAAAGGTTTTACATGATGATGCATGATATAAACAATATCGCAAGAGGACACAGCGCAGTCTCATCCACTGCAACTTCAGAAAATAATACGGCAAGTAACATACAAAAATCATCACATCTACTAATGAATAGTAAATGGTTGAATGTGTCAACAATACATGATCAAATAATTGCCCATGGTTATAAAATGGATGTCTATCAAAATCATGGCCCACCCCAAAAGAGAAAAAATATGTGGCTATGGTGGCCATATCTCCTCCCATGCTCCCATTAGAACATGTAGTGTAGAAAATGTGGGAACTCTCTCCCCTCAAGGACACACCCAACTCATGTGTCAACTCCCCAATCATGCTCTCAACAAGAATAGAAACAATATCAGCAAATGAAGACATGATAAGTACAAGAATGAAGGAGATACTGATGGCTTCATGTGGTGCTTGAAGATACCAACAGTCTCCTAAGTATGTACAGTGCAGTTTTACAACTTGCTGCTTCAGGAAATTACAAGGCAAAATGTTTCTTGTTACATAGTTAATCATGTATGTCATCATATGTAAAATCGTTGGATATAAAAAATGAACATACATGTAATGAGAGAACATTTTCCCAAGGCCACATAAAATATGGCTACCTCCATCATATAGTTTGGCCCAACATTTATCATGGAGAAATGTGAAAAGCTTGCCCTCTTGTGGAGCAATGCACTGCATAGTAATGGTAAGAGTATGCAAATCAATAAATGTGAAAATAGATTCCTTTCCATATGCTGGAAGTAAGATGAAACATGGATCCATGAGTGAGTCCTCCATAGTGTTTTGGCATGCTATGAAGAGGAATAAACCATGTGCTGCAAGAAGATCATCCTTCTCATTCTTGGAAGCCCAAGTCAGGAAGAATATGTCATAGTAATAGATGTCTCCATCCACTACCCCATCATTTTTACCTCCTCCTTGTTCACCAAGTGCATACAATGTGAAGTGATCCTGGGAACACTCCATCCATAAGTCCTTGCTCCAAAGTGATAGCGTTGTGACCTCATGCAGATGGGCTCTTATCAATACAAAGCTCTGTTCTTTTACATGCTCCTTGTCCAAGACTCCTCTAGTAATGTTGCTGCAAATATGGAATACCTCCCAAGATGGAAGTGATTAATGATCATCCAAGGCCAAGAAGTAGCCCCTTTGCACCATGAGAGTGCCCTCTTCTACTCCTGCAACATCACACAACACGTGAGAGCAATTTTTCCCTTGCTCTCTCAAGCACAACTCAAGCAACCAAAGTTCTTGCTGCCTCCTTATGCTCCCATCATACAACCCATGATATGAAGACACAATGAATGATATGAATGTCACATCAACACCATGCATCCATACTCCATGCTACCCAATGATGCAAGCATCCTGCCACCTCTTCTCCATCCCCATCCTCTTTGGAAGAGGATATGCCAAGTGATGGCCAAAATCCTTCAAGAGGAGTTAGCGCAGCCAAGCCTCTTGCTGCCCAGTGTCATATAATTTCAAGTAGCTTCCGACCTCCTTGCTTATCAACCAAATCCAATCAATCACTTGTGGATGTCTTCTTCTTTCCTCCCCCTTGGTACTCCTCTCATGAGGGCTACCCTTCTCCCAAACTAAATCTATCTTCTTCTTTCCTCCCCCTTGGTACTCCTCTCATGAGGGCTACCCTTCTCCCAAACTAAATCTATCTTCTTCCATTTCATGGAAGTTTGAAATGCATCTCTTTGGAGACATCCTAGAGAAGATCTCTCACCCATGACTATGCTGAATCCACAAGGATCCAAATATGATGAAGATAAAATCTCCTCTCCACCATTTTTTTCAGTGTTTTTAATCTCTCCAATGATGTAGTGGCTATCTCATAATCCAACTCAAGGATGGTTTCATATTTTTTCATAGGAGTGTCATGGTTTGTTTCATCCTCCAAAAGTTCACACTCCACCCTCAAGGGTTGTGTGAAACTCAACAGAGATGTATGAGGATGATGGTTCATCTCCTCCTTGAACCATTTTCACAGTGCAGTGCAATCATGTTGCTCTAGACCAGCATTATGTGTTGATTCTTGGTCATTAATAAATGAATTTCCACAATCCTCTAAATGATTTGTTGAAATAGAAGGTGGAACTTCAATCATACCTTGGCGGAAATTGGGATCTTCTTGTATAGCTGCAGTGGTTTTCTCCTCCAATGCAATGGTTGCCTCTTTGGTAGATGTAGAAGGTGGATTTCTCTCCTTTTTTCTTTCTCCATCAAAGGTTTTGATCAACCTTTGAGTGAATTCTAAAAAAAATTTCACCCTTGTATGGCTCAAATGGTTGAACCACCAGACATTGGCTTCACCCTCCAAGTGCAGCGCTACAACTTCTAATGCCTCCCTCTATACTACTGGATGGAGTAGGAAGAATGCCTCAAGCTTTCTTGCCCAAGTTCTTGCTGTAGCTAATCCATAAAATGTAGGCAATAGGAATCTATTGCCTTTGATCTCCCTTCTACTGCAGGGCCTTCTCTCCTCCTTTTGCTGAATAAATTGTGGGAGGGCTAAAGTCTCCTTGAAGGCTCAAGAATGAGATTTTTATTCACCTAGGTATTGAATTAGAACCTGATGATCCAAGCATCTTTCATGCTTGTTTTCTTCTTCTTCATGAGAATAGGAAGTGCATGGTCCTTCCTCTTATCTTTGCTCCTCCTCTTTGGAGAGGCTCTTCTTAGTTCTGAACACTGATGAGAGTAATGTAATCTTCTTCTTCATTCTTATCTTCTTCTATCTTCTTAGGCTAAAACTCACAGGCTAAGCCAAGAAAGATGCCTTGATACCACTGTAATATCCCAAAATGGGATCTGCTAGCAAGGCATGACTGGAAGATGCATTCTCCAAGAATGGATGCTACAGGATTTGAAACCAAGACCTGGATCCCTTATATCCATGTATCTAAGACCGAAATCCAAGAGGAGGCTCAAAAGAAATCACTCTAGGTGGGTTAAATAGACCTCCCACACTTAGTTATCTTGAGAAAGTGCCCAATGAAGGGGCTGCAATGATGTATGAACATACAATGGAGTATCAACGTTATTTTAATGAGCCAGCATACATGAAGATATAAATATCCATCAAATTTATATTATAGCAGCAATTTTATACAAATCCTTGAGGAAAGAGACACTCAAGGAAGGCAATGCAGCCTCAAAGGAACGTGTACATAAAAATAGATGAGCACTGCTACACAGGAATTTCTGCAGGCTAAGAGGACGCAGTTTATTAGAGACACTACAAAATACTAAATAATAATAGAAGGATATGACAATATATGGCTCAAGAAATTATGGGGATGAATCTCTCAACCCTAGAAAACAATAATACAACAATCCTTAGAAGGATTGGCTACAATATACAAACTGGAAAAATGCCGGAGTTGCAGGGTAGCAGTTGCAACTCAAAACTAGAAATGAATAGAGAAGGTTGAAGATGATTAATAATATGAGTATACCTCTGCCAATGGATCTTCCAAGTGAAAGGCTGATCCTATTACTGAAGATCTCACCCTCCAATCAACACTACAAACCCTCACTACAAGTGTACTATGAAAATAATGCAGTCATTGAGGGATACTATGTTGTAGGTGGAATAGAATGTGTTGGGAAAGTGCCAAGATCTAAAATATGTTTTTAATCCTTCCTTACTGATCTCCCAAAGGAAAGAAGGCTCCCTCCTCTGAAAAATAAGCCTAGGAATGGTGTTGTGGGATCTCCATTGCAACTCCCTACAACACAACGTTATACTTGAGTAGAAATAATGTTGTAGCTAAAGGAGGTGGCTTGGCCTTGAGCCTAAATGTGGAGAGATGAAGTGCAATCCCTCAAGAGACCTCTCAAGAAGGATAAAGAATCCTAAACAGGAATTCCTTGTGCTAAAAAACACTGCAACTCTGCTAAAAAATAGAAAACTGCAAATAGTCTAAGTAGACAAGAAATCAATAATCATATGCATGAGTAACAATGGATGCCTTGCCATCCTTTTAAACAAATGCAAGCTCCCTCTCCCTGGGTCCCACTCTTTAGGGTTTCCTCCATCAAGGAAACTCCCCTCCTCTTTCACTACATTGTCCCACAGGATGATCCCCACCTTCTACCACTACGTTGTTTGATTTGGTCAACTAGACCTTGTCCTCATGCAAAAAGTCCCTTTTCACATAGGAAGGTGCAAAATCTAGCTACTCTAGTGATCCCTTTCACACTACGAGGGATTTTATTTCTGCTCATGGGTCTCCTCACCCATTTTATTCACCACCTAGATGATATAAACAAAATCAATGTTCCAATTAGCTTCATGCTAATTTTGGGAAAATTACATTATCCTTAACTCTTCTTCAACTAACACTTTGATGAGAGCTTGATGATACAATATGTATTTTGAAGCAGTAGTATGTGTTTGAATTATGGCTGACATCTTTGTCAGACTCTTCAGTAAGAAGTATGGCAAGCTGAGGGTATTCATAATCGCAACATGGAAAATAAATCTCATATGGTAAAGAAACACTACAATATACCTCCTTTCACAAGTGAGGTGGATCTTGATGAGTTTAACAGCTTCTGCCCATCCATTTTTGAGATAGCTGTTGGGAATTACTTTGGCCCAATTGGGATCGTTGTGTCCATCCTTGAGGAAACTGTTGAGGTCTCCGCCAGTGATAACCTGACCTTTAAACCATGTTTCTCCTTCCTATGGAATGTTGAATGCCTCAGCAATTGGATCTGATGATACCTATAATTTAGGACCATAGGCTGTGGCTTCTTGTCCATTGAAAGAATTAGAAAACTCCTAAGCTACTCCTAATTGAGAGGTTCCCATTCTTGAGCATAGAGAATACCACCCTGCTTGAATAAAGAGCCTTCTCACCTTCGAATTTGCATCCACTAGGTCAACACCTTGTGGTTCAATTCGTTTTATCTTTCCTCCTCTTTTAGTCATATTCAATAATTAATAACACCATCTCTAAAATATGATAGGTGGCAAAGCTAGAAGAGCTCACCTAAAAGGTGTTGCTGTGTCTTCCTCTAAAATCTTGTCTGAAATCTAAGACTCCTCCTCAAGTTACACTCTAGAACTTATTCTCCAATAACTAAGCTCACAAATGATGCTCCTCCTTCTTTTTCAGTGATTTAAAACAAAAACGATTGTTCACCATCCCATGTAATATATTTTCATTATGGAAAATATTCTTGATCGTAGTATGCACCATGTGATGGTCATCATGGTCTTCAGTTGGATGCATAGCTTCAAATAGCATGCTATAGGTGGCTGGAGATAAGAGGATCTATGACTAGAAACCGCCTCCACTGCATGCTGATTTATTGGCCTAAATTTCTGGCAATGTTTATGCATAACCATCCAAACGGTCATTGCATTAAACTTGCAGATCCATGATCTTTCCCATTCGAAAATCACGTACCTTGACATGCAACCAGACTAACTCAGCTGATAGATGGGACGATATCAACGACTGTCTTTGTTATTGCGGATTGACACCTAGACACTACACGTATACCACGACTTAAAAATAACGTGAATGAACACAAAACTATCCTATCACGTGATTTAAATCTTAATAAAAATATTTTAAACGTATTTTAAACTAAAACATGTGGCTTGACACAAAGCAGATGCGATTTTTATTTTTATTTTTAAAAACAGGGGAAGTTACCGAAATTTCTAGTAGCACTGGATTAAAAGAAAAACATACAGAAATAAAAATAAAACAGGTTGTCCGAAAAGGGATAAAATAGGCGCTACCAAAAATTTTGGTAGTGATCATTTTTTTTTTTAAATTTACAAAATCAAATCCTAAAAAAAATGAAAAAAATAAAAATGGACTCATGAGTTGGAAAAGAATTGTGCTAACAGTATGCATTGTACTTTTCAAGCGTACCATCTACCTTGTACTTGCATTTGTAGTGAATGATTTTTTTCCCCAGTTGATATGAATATGTATGTTATTTTCGTTGTGCTAATTACACGTTCAGATTTTTAATTTATCTGTTGATCTTATGCTTGTTGTACATAGGTTTCCATGTTGCTCATGTGTGTCAAACAGGTAATTTAACTTAGTTTTATAAGTGAATTTAAGAGAATAAAGTATAAAATTAAAATTTTGAACAACAACAACATAAATAACAACAAACCATCACAATTAATCCATCAACGCAAAGTTTTGATGAAGGAGTTCACCCCTCCTGAGCTACATCTCCTTGGTACAACTTCCATGGATTAGGCCTTTGTATTAGCTTAATAGTGAAAAAATTGATGTTTAAATGCATCAAATGCTCCTAAAACATACTCCAATGAGTTCATAATGTCGAAGTCTATTATAAATGACTATTCATTCACTCAATTTAGCCTTCAGCCGATCTAGGAATGGCCTTCCTTCTTGGTGGCCCTGAGCTTCAAAATTCTTCAAAGGGACAAAAAAATGTAGAATTTATCCTCTACCTTTGTAGCCTGTTCCAATGTGTTCATATCATGTCAATATTCCAGGAATGACTCTTCTTGAGCCAAATTGGTCGAAATTTCTCAAGATATGGCCAATTTATTTTTTCCCTAGAATCCTCCAAATATGGAGAAGACTCTAGATAGCTCCACCAAACTGGTGATTCCATCGAAAATGGTGGCACCTCCTAAAACTCTGCCAACTTAATAATGAGTTTAATTAAGACAAATCCTGGATTAAAGGCAGATTAAATGCGCACTAAGCACATTTAGTTTGGGCGCTTGGTTAAGGTTATGTGGTAAAGTCATATGGGGAGGAGGGCTGGCCCCTTCCCTTCTACCATCGTAGTATGTATATGCATTTAAATAGTTTGTGGGAGCATATGTTTAACAAGGAACACAACTTGGCCTATTGGTAAGGTGTAGAGTTAGGAAGGGGAGGTCACGGGTTTGACCCACCCTCCGTCCATCCTATATACAAGTTTTTGCAATGTATAACATACACCAACTGTAGAACTTCCAGACTTTGTAACATAACCCAATGTTTGAATAAATACTCCCTTAGGACTTTGATATTCAAATATGCCACCAGAATATATAGTCAGAATTTGGATTTATATAAAATATGCGGAATTTCAAATATAATGGTTCAGAAATTAATAATTAATATATATATATATATATATATATATATAACATAATATATGATATTTAAAACATATATATATGTGTGTGTGTGTGTGTGTGTTGGAATTATATTTTACACATATGTTGATTAATAATAGTAAAATGTAATTCCAACACACACACACACACACACACACACACACACACACACACACACACACATATATATATATATATATATATATATATATATATATATATATGTTTTAAATATCATATATTATGTTATATATATATATATATATATATATATATATATATATATATCCAACCTTAATAATAGTAAAATATAATTCCAACATATAATAATTCATCATGAACCCAAATTCAACCTTGGAGGACATTGGGAAATTTCACCCTCTCAAACCCAAACTGGTGAAGCCTGTTGTGACACTTGTCATATCTCCACTGGGAAAAAAATGAATAATATTCCCTGCATGCTGACTAGGATGCCATGTCATCAACCTGTCACTGTTCTGCAATTTTTTTTTAAAATTTGCCTATTTTGAATGACGGTAAGTAGGCTATAACTTCTTGATCCGAAATCGGTTTTTGACGAAATGAGTTGTGTTGGATTCTTGGTGATGAGTCGATCAACGGCATTTATTTTTCAATCAATTATGATCACTTTCATTTTTGAGCTAAATACTGAGCCTTTGATCACCAGTGGAAGAGCTGTGATATCACAAGTCTAATTTTTCATCAAATTCTAATGTTTTACCAATATTGCCTTCTCCCATTTTGGTCTCCCTTTTTCATTATCAAATTTTTGTGGCTCATAGACTTCTTGAACATTTAACACTAGAGTAAAGTTGACCATACCAAATTTCTTGATGATTTCCCCTCAATCATTTCATTTAGCTAAACATCTGAATGATAGTGTACCACAATTTTGGTATTTTATTTGCATATTCCATATCAAAGTCATAAATATTATGTAGGATAGTTATATAATATCCCAAAAATTTCTCATGCTAAGTATCCTCCCAAATTTTAGGTGGAGCTACCTAAAGCTTGATCCCTAAAACTTGATCCACAACATGGTATTATTCTAGGAATTTGATATTCTAAGAATTTTGAAAATTTTCAAATTCCTCATCAACTATGATATCTTCAATAACTCTCAACTAATTGTTGTTAACATCAACCAATTTGCAGGCATTATGACAACTATCACCAGACCGTATGGTGATCTTAATCCTAGGGTCTAACTTAGTTAATTGGTGTTAATATCAACCATTATGAGGGATTAATTATGACTATTAATGGACCATATGATGATTATTTTCTTTGTCTTTGGAACTAACTTGGTTATATTCTCATTTTGTATCTAGGAATAAGTAATATAACCAAATACCTTTAAATAACTGACTCTAGGCTTCCTGCTAGACCATCATTTTTCTAGAGTCTTTTTCCTAAATAATGTTATTAGAGATCTATTCAACAATTAGATTGTTGTGAACATGCCTCGACATAAAACTTGTTTTGAACACACCTATCCTAGAAAATACACTTGTTAATATTTGTTATTTTTCAATTCCACCTATCAACAACTACATTATGTTATGAGGGTAGGGTGCAGTGAATCGTCTTTTCATATGATGTGTAGCACAAAATTTAATGAATTCTTTGGTATGGAATTCCTAACTTTATTAGACCTAAGAGTTGTAATGGCACAACATAAACCTTTTTCTATTAATAATTTTAACTTTTGAAACTCAATAAACACATTAGATTTCAATTTCAAAAAATACACCCACATGTTCCTACTATAGTCATCAACATAAAGAAGGAAATAATTACCAGTAGTAATAGATTCCATTTTTATTGGTCCATAAATGTTTGCATGAATTGGCTGAAGGACTCTCTTCGCTCTCCAAGCTTATATGCCATGAAATGGCACCTTGTGCTCCTTACCTACCTAAAAATATTTACACGAAACCTTGAATTTGCTATTGAATATCAAGAAATCCATCTACTAGATTTTATCAAGGCAACTAAAATAAGTAAATCAAATTAAGGTGTCCATACCATTACTTCCAAACTATAGTGATGTTTGATGCAATATTAGTTTCTAATTGTTCCTTGACTAGTTCAATATCAATCAATTTGAACAGTTTATGACCCTCCAAACCAAGAAAAATAGTCTTCTTGGTCACATATTCAACTATATAATATTTGTGATTGCTAAAATTGACATATATATGAGGTTAGCGCCACATAAAATGACTCCATGAAAGTAGATTAAGCTTCATACTTGACACATATAACACATCAAGGAAATTAACATTTTTCCTCCAAAGGAAATATGCACATTTCCTTTTCCAAATATTATGTATTCTACCACACCATCAAATATTAGTGAATCCTTTGAGGAATATATAGTTTACTCTATGAACAAATTGTTGGTGAAGTGCCATGATTCACTTGAATCAATGTACCAAGTAGATGACCCGAGCTAATCCACTTGATTCTGGCCATGAATGCAAGTCTAACCCATTATTCTCTATATGCTCTAGAACACGAGCCTTCAGTTTAGGCCCTTGGTTAGTTTCCTAGATCAACTGACCTCTTTTTGTAATGCTTCTTCAAATGGCCCACCTCACCACAATTGTGATAAGTGATGATCTTCAAGATTTTAGTTTCATCTTCATTGATGCCTTGACCTTTTTTCTTTTCCCATTTTCCTTTTCACATGACATTGGTTACAAAGGCCTATGTTTAACCCTCTATATCTTTATTACTACCAAATTTCATCTTCCACTTTTCCTATTGTAATAGCATATTTCATATCTCATGAAACTTCAAGTTAACATTCATAATGGTGATGATCAGGGTTTCGATAAAGTTCTTGTAAGCACATGGTAAGATTTTTTTGTGATTATCAACATGTCCTCCTCTTCCATATTTTTACCAATGGTAGACAATTGTTCTCTAATAAATTTGATATTGATTGAATTATCTTGTAATGATACACTCTCACCCATTGTGATTGAAAACAACACATTTTTTAGAAAGGATCCTTTTTTCTTGTTTGAGCTCTAATGAAATTATTTCAAATGCTTCCAAATCTTTGTTGAAATATTCCTTTTCTATAGCTTAGGAAGTATTTCATATATATAAAACTTAACAAATATTAATCTCACTTGTCAAAATTTTCATATTTTTCCTGCAACTTATGTTCGGTATCATTACTGAAGACAATGGAATCCCAATTCCTATACTAAAAAGTGGTAAAACTACGTTGTTTCCACATACTATAGTTCTTATTACAGATTATTTAGCTACCTACTAGCATGATTTTGGGTAAAGAGTACATAGATAGAACTAAACAATGTAGAAAAAAATATTGAAATTGAGAAAAGTCCCTATTATTCCCTCCGTCAATCTATCCTAGAGTATGAACACATGAATACTAGCTCTAAACTATTGTAACAAATACTTATCACTAATATATATATAATAATAATAAATATACCTAAATGTAGACATACTCTCAAATAGTTTAGAAACATAGATCTTGATAGATTTTCTCTCAACCAACTCCAAATTAGCTAGTTTCTACTTGGATTTACTAAAAAACAATAAATTAGCAACCACCTATTCAAGATCTACAATTTTGTGTATCCATACATGAAATAATAGATTGCACATGCTCCATATTCTCTGAATTTGTCTTGGATTTGAGTGAACCAAAAAATTTAGGGCTCTTTGATGTGTCACATTGGATATCCCTTAATGATATCAATTGACCATAGTCCCTAGGTATTTATGCTCACATAAACTCTATGGCACTGAAATTATTGAATACACGAGAATGTAGATCTTATCTTTCAAAGGGCTGATAATTTTCATACAACTTTGAAAGTGCCACATGGAATTTGGTACCCAAATTTTGAATGCAAGGTATGGAAGGTACATAAGATAGGCCACCAAAACTCATAGGGTTAGGAATTATTAGTGGAAACAATGTGAATTGAAAAAAATTTCAAAGGGGATCAATGTACAATCATTAAAACTATTTAGTAGAAAACCAAAAAACACAATAGTGGAAACAATGTAAATTGAAAAAACTTACAAAGGGGATCAGTGCACAATCATTAAAACTAGTTAGTAGAAAACCAAAAAACACAATATAGGCATCCAACTCAGCAACACACGTGATATCTTAGCGGACTCATCAACCAATGTTGTACCATCCTATGCAGCAACATTGTTCCATGCTGCCTCAACATCAATCAAAATAGTTTTCCTCATACCAATATGGACCTAGACCAATTCCCAGTTCAACCGGTAGTAGGAGTAAAGATCCTAAGAGGGGGTGTTGGACTTATAGAGGTCCACATTATGAGAGGGATTTCCCTCAAAAGACAGATGATACAAAATCAACCCAAACATCAACCACAGTGGAGGACCTGGGAAAATATCATTGCATCCATGCGATAGTGAACAATTGCCAGGCTAAACACGAGTCCGCTATGTCGGAGACATCAGGAAATATTGGTGGTACAAATTTCATCATTTTAATAGATCCAAGAGCTACTGATTATTTTATTTATAATGAATTATAAAAAATTAAACATGAAGGAATAACACAACATTATTTTAGGCATGCAAAGATGGCATGTGGTGTGAAAATAAATGTAGGAAAGATGGTAAGGGATTGTGAGGTGGATTTGGGAGTATGTAAAACCAAGGTATCCTTGCAACTACAATTTTAGGATCCTATGATGTAGTCATAGTAATGGATTGGTTGGAATAGCATGAGAAAATTATATATTGCAAGGACAAGATATTGCATTTCACAGATGATGATAGGAAAATAAATTCCTTGAGGTGAAATAACTGAGGGGTGTCCCTAAGGTTAATATCATTATTGAAACTAAAGACAAAGAGGATGTCAAATGTTCACTGTGGCAACCCTAAATTATAAAAGACACTCTAAAATTCGTGAAAATCATCTATTCTTGTTGAATTTAAGGATGTATTTCTTGAAGGATTGCCTAGGATACTTGCAAAAAGGGAAATTGATTTCACCATTGACATTAAATGAGACATAGAGCATATTGAAAAATCACCATATAGAGTGTGAACTCAAGAATTAAATGAGTTTCAAATCGAATTAAAGGAATTATTGGACTTGAGTTTCATACAACCAACATATCCCCATGGGGAGCCCCTGTAATTTTTTTTTAAGAAAAAGGATTAGTCTTGGGGATTGTGCATTGACTACCACCAGTTGAACAAGATGACGATAAAAAGACAATATCCTCTACTAATTATGGATGAGTTGTTCGATCAAATGAGGGGAGAAAATGTGTTTTCAAAGATAGATTTGAGATCAATATATCATCAATTAAGAATCAAAGAAGAAGATATCCCAAAGATATCCTTTAAGACAAGATTTGGGAATTATGAATTTGTAGTATTACCCTTCAGTCTGAAAAATTCCCTAGGTGTTTTCATGATTTTATTGAAAAAAATATTTTGGGAATACCCAGAAAAATATGTACAAGTATTTATTGACGATATTTTGATCTACAGAAAGACCCAAGAGGAGCATGATGAACACTTGAGGCTAGTTTTATAGTGTCCTAGAGAGAACTAGTTGTATGGAAAGGTGTCAAAGTGTTCCTTTTACCAATCCAAGATCCATTATCTTGGAAAAATAGGGAGGGCATTGTGATAGACTCAACAAATATTGAGGCCATAATTGAATGACTAAAACCAACCATTCTCATTAAATATGTAGTTTCATGGGCATGGCTAGGTATTATCATAGATTTGTCGAATATTTTTTGAAGATAGAAAACCCCGTTACCGAACTCTAAAGAAATAACAAGAAGTTCACTTGGAATAAAAAAATGTGAAGATATGTTCCAAAGTTTAAAGTTATTACAAGAAATGACACCAATCCTAAAACTACCAGATATGGAGTAAGAATTTTTGGTTTGCACTGATGCCTCCAAGGAAGGATTGGGTTGTGTATTAATGCTATTTTTTACCCCCTAAATATTTGGAGACACTACCTACTAGGAAGGAAGTTTGAAATAAGGATTGATAATTGTGGGCTACAACACATATTCACCCAAGACCATTTAGATGCATGGAAATTAAGGTGGTCATAATTAATAAGTGAATATGATTTTAATATTACTTACATATAGATAACCGTAAACACAATGGCATATGCTTTAAGTAGGAGACCTCGAATATTTTTGATGATTCCATTGAAAACAAACCCGAGGGAGAATTTGATCAACTTACAAATTGAGGACACCTGGTACAAGGGGGTTAACAAGAGTTTGAGGGAGGATGAAATGATGGTCCCGAAGTATGAATGATACTACCTAGATGGTGATGGAATACTACACTAGAATATGTGCCATTGAATGAGGAAAACACAAATTAATATTGAGCGGAGCACATAGAGAAATATGCATGGCACACCTGAGTGTTAAGATGTGTGCTAACCTAAAACCACTCTTCTTTTAGAAGGGGATGAAGAAGGACATTCTAAAATTTATAATGATATGTTTAGAGTGTAAATGAGTAAATGTTGAAAACAAACATCCAACAGGGTTATTGCAACCCTTGAGATACCAAAATCTAAGTGGGAAGTTATATCAATGGATTTCATTATGCGATTACCAATGACCACAATAAGACATGATGCCATATTTGTAGTGGTTGACACGTTGAGCAAGAGTGCCTATTATGTACCAATTAAGGCTACATATAAGGAACCAAATATTTCCAGTGTTTTTATTGATGTATTGTGATATTATGTGGAGAAATGTAACGTCACTCGACCCCTCAAGTCTGGTTAGGGGAATAGGGCAATCATATTTTTTTTTCTTCATCAACCGACGAGTAAATCACTTCACATTTAGATCTCTCTCTCTCTCTCTCTCTCTCTCTCTCTCTCTATATATATATATATATATATATATAGATATAAACTACCCTCACTAAGACCCACTAAATTTTTTTTTCGCATCAAACAGATGCCTTCAACATAACATCTTTGTGCCTCCCAGGTGTGTCCCACTGGACACGTCTAAATCATGGATTACATAGTTCACCTCATGCTCACTTAAATTTATGGAATAATAGCATACAACTTTCCCTTCTTGCGTTAATACTCCACCGAGTCCATCTTTGTAGGAAATTGTACACACCATGAAATCCTTGCAAGTATATGCAACTATCAACATTGGTGTGTTGGTGAGAAACTCTTTTAACTTTATATATATTTTCCACTCAAATATTTTCCCTTTTCATTGCAAGGCTTTAATGGGATGTTATATCTTGGAGAAATTCAAAATAAATCTACTGTAATATCCTGCCAATCCCATGAATGATCTAACCTCAGTCACATTCTATTGAGTTGGCCACTCCATTAAGGCTTTGTGTTGAAGCCTCAGAATTCCGTTGCAACAGCATGGGGGATAACCACCCGGTCTGGACCTTGAAAGTAATTCCTTTTCTATTTAGTATAGTGGCTTTGATTGGGGATAATGGGACCAGTTTCCCAACAAATATTTGATATGATGATGATGGGTTTAATTCAAGGTGAAATGGAAAGTGATTTTAAACTAACATAAATAATCTATTTAAATAACAAACACATGCATCTATTTAATCTAATATTTAACTTAATCTGTACATGGGAATAACTTAACTTATGAAATCTACAAAGATATATTAAGGAAAAAGATAATAAATATCACTCAATTTCTATAAGAGATGATATTGTTTAAAGATAATTATTTTGACTAAAGAGTTAGGCAAAAAAATTGCGAAACTATATCGCATATATCAATTGATTATATATTCAATAAGGAATTATAGTTGAGACATCGTGCAATAGTTCTTTAATGGAAAAATATAATCCAAATCCCATACACAATACAATATAAATAAGTTTATTGCTAAGTCATAAATAAAACTCAATAGTAAAGATAATAATACCAGATATGAGAGGTTATATTCATGAAATCAACAACGTTGTTCTTTTCTTCTTTTCAACCAAATACACTCTAAAAGTACAAAAATGAAAATTAAGTAGAGTATGCTTTGAAATTCAAGAAATTCAAGATCTTGTTCCATATATTTCATCAAAAGAATAAAAAAAGTACCTAAATGTAAGATTTTTCAAAGTGATTTTGATAAAATCTTGGACCCCTCTCTAAATGCATGAGAGAGGTTTAAATAATATTACATATGTATCAAAAATAGAATATTACATAAAAAGATGAGGAGGCTTCAAACAACCTTCCTTAGAATACTGAAAATAAAATATAAAAACTAAAAGAAAGATAATGACGTGCTTTATCATGTTGAATGGTCCTTGCTTTCCATTGAAACTTTTAGTTCACATATATCCAACATTGGATTCACTTGGGATGGCTGGCTGAATTTGGATCTTAGTTGTCCTGTAAATACATAATCAGAGAGAGGTGGCACCATATTTTGAGTGGAATTCGTTAGAAAACGTAACTCCATACACTAACTATATGGTTTTACTAGAAATTTCCAATAAGATTCACAATCAAGCTTAGATAGCTTTTTGAATGCTTCAATTTGATTTTTGGCAGTCTCTTTCCACAGTCCCTCTAATTGTTTGATATCTGGGAAAACTCCAAGCTTTCATTCTTTAATCAGATTAATATTATGAAGGTTTTCATTCACAACTTCAATTATATTGGTTGCTATATCATCTGCTCTAGTTTTTTCTCTTTCTACTTGCTTTAATTGCATATCCCAATCTGTAAATAGAATATCTTTATGGGATTATTCAATCTGTGGCAAATAAGCTTTTATTCCGTACTCACACTCTTTCCAAGAGAAAAAATATGAGATTTTCTTATCAACTTCTTCATATTCCAATCTCTGATCAACCATTTGATGGACTAATGTATCACTTTTTTCATAATATGTCTTGATCATTGAGATTCTTTGACAAAATATTTCATGCTGTTTGAAAAATTGAGTATTTAGCTCAAGTGTTTCTTTGACGAATTCTTCCATTTGATGATCATTTCTGAGTTTATCTACTTCATTTTGCATTAGCTGAATCTATGTATCTTTTTCTGTGATGCTTTCCTGGTGCTGTAACTTCATTTTCTCAAAATATTTCTGAAATTGTATCATATGAAACTCTATTTTCTTATTGACATTCTGTCTTTCCTGTTCGATTTTTTTCTCTAACAACTAAAATCTTTCATATTTATATTTAAGCAGAAGATTAACCTCTATTGCCTTATCCATTGTAGCTGTTGCATAAGCACCAACGAATTATGATAGCCTTGTCAAGTTTTCTAATGGATCAATGGAGGTGTCTTTCCAGACAACCTCCATTGTTTCATTCTCTGGAGTTGCTGTTGATGAATAAAGATTTATTTTATTTCTCTGTCTCCTTACCACTGCTTTGTGTGCTGGACTATAAAATATATCTAAAGGGGGCATCTCTTCAATTATCAAAACAAATTTTCACGTTGGGTAGGACGAGATGATTTCAACATTTGCTTTTGGATTTTAAACTTGTAAGGTCTGTTTAGGAGTTTGAAAATCAAAAGTTCCTTCAATTCTTGTGTCTATCTATGGTACTTGGATATTTTTTTTGAGTTTCTCCCATTATTTATCCACATCATTTACTATGAATGTCTATGTCTGATCCCGTGTAGAATTGATTTCCAATTGTTCTCCAACCAAGGTTTCTTTGGTTGCTTCTCCATTGTTTCTCTTTTATCATTCTCAAAATTTTCCTTAAGGTTTTATTCATGATTTTGAGATTGATGTTCAGAGCATTCTGAACCTTTAATTGATTTCTCTAGTGATTCTTGATTAGAATTGTGATCAGAATTTTCTTCCAAACTTACATTGGGAGTAGGATCTCTTGTTTCCTCAATTTGCAATAGGTCTAATGGAAACCTTGCCAATCTCTTGTTTCTGTAAATAATAAAATGATTGAGGTCGGATAAGGTTTATTTGATTGACGTAAAATGAAAGACTTGTGAGAAAGTATCAACTTTTCAAATAGGTCATCAAATTCATCTTTCTCATGAATGAACTATCTAATTTTAACTAAAGGAGTAAATTCTTGGGCGACTTGTTTGGGATCATATTGTTTGCCCGAAATAGTATCTAGGTTCAAGCATGTAATATTTTACATCTCTTTAACTATGTGTCCAAAATCAAACAATGAAAAAGAACCACATTGTACTAGAAAAGTTGGCCAGATAGGCTTCTTCATTTATTTTAGGGTTTTGGCAAGACCTTCCCCTACTGTTTGGTATGCAATTTCTCTAGCCAATAAATTATATAGAACATAATAAGGAAGAACATGGGGAGCAAAAATACTCCCAAAAACTCTGATATAAGTAAAATTTTCTTCACCAAACCGTCCTGCCATCGATGAGATATCTATCTTTTCTTCTTCTGAAAGCCTGGGGGCTTTTGCATAAAAAATAGTTTGATAGATTGGCAGCATAAAACTTTGAAAATTTGTATAAAAATGGGGACAAAATTGAGATTCCCAAAAAAAATTATGATACAAATGGTTAGTATTAGGATCTTTGAGAGTCCAATTCCAACCCATATTAGGAAATTTTGTACAAAAATAGATAACATGCATGATGTAAGCACTCATAAAAAAGGGAGGGATGACCCGAGTAGATACAAATCTATATTGTTTAAACTGTCTGATGGCCATAGAAAAATTTTCAGATAAAAAGCTACTTCAATTCATAATCATGGCATTAACAACTGCATTAATTAATGGAATACATTCCATTGAAAACTTGGTACTATCAGCTTTCCCAAAAATTCTACACATCATAGCAACTACATAACTATGTGGGGCTTATAGAGGTGCAATTGGGTACATACCAGTTTTCTCCCGTATTAATTTGCTGGAGCCCGACCTCCAAGTCTGCATAACATCTATTGGGTCTTAATTCTCTTTTACAAACTTCTCAATGAAAGCTTTATCATATGACTTTTTAGGTTCTGGCAGATGATACATTCTATGCAAATTTTCTGCGAAAAATGACCCCATGAGTTCTTGTCTTGAATTCTTGAATGTCCTGTCTGAGATATCTACATTGTCAATAATCCACTTCACCATATCCATATATGGCAGGATTTTAGGCCTCGCGGTTATTATGTGTAGGAAATAATAGGCTGCTTCAAAATAGGAAGCTTCAGACGAGATTTTAGCATCAACCGTTGCTCTGATTCCCAGTTCCTTTGGATCTTCATCCTCCAATAGATTATACATAGCTTCCCAAGACGTAGTTCCAACATATTTGTTGCATGTAGTATCACTACGAGAGGATGCATGTCTAAGTCCTTAGATGTAGAAGGCTCGAATGTCTTTTTCCTTTCTTAATAATATTTGAGCGTTATTTCCTGAGATTGAACAATAGAGAAATAAAAATGAATGTAAAGCAGAGATAAGAGCGGAAATTCAATTAAAACAATAAATTCGATAAGGATGGTACTTTTATTGTAAGCACGAGTAAACAGATACAAATCTCCTCGAGCCTTTAAAAGAGTAAATGCAGTTGATTTATATTAATTATGCATTATGGCTTTCATGTGATTCTTTTTAGGTCTTGTCAAAACATCGTATCACAAACCCAAATGATATTTCAAAATGATATGATTTAAGTGCGATGTTGATTTCACGATTGCGATAAATCGCAATTTCGAAAAATCACAATATCATAAAGTCCTAATGGTAATATTTCACAATATCGCAATATCACAGAATCACAATATTGAAAGATTGATATATCACCATGTCGCAGTATTGCAAGATCGTAAGGTTGGAGTTATGTTATTTCCAAAGTTATTTCAAGAATGTTTCAAGCATTTTATGGACTTCTAGAAATATTTCAAGGTCTTTTAAGTTATAAAGAGTTGAACATAACATTTGATCTTAAAAAGGATTTTATTGATCGTGTATCGCAGATTCTGACTAATGGTTAGTTGTGTTACCTTTGGCTTCTACGATCTGCGATAAGGTGAAAAGTGCTTAGTCCTAAGTGACTTAGCTCAATGCTTTAACACTTTCTAAAGGAAAAAAATCTTACTTGCTAATTTCTTTGGAAAAATTTAAAAGGGTTCCCATTTATTATTACAATATTGATTATTATAAAAATGAAATGGGGGGTTGTTGAATAGTACAACAATTGGCGAGTCATTGGAAGAACCAATTATCTCTAATAAATTTTAAATTCCTAAAACTTTCAAATAAAAATAGTTCAAAAATAGAAATTGGATGAAATATTAGATAAGTAATATTTCTATGAATAAGAAAGAAAACTCACCTAATTATAATTCATTTTATATCCTCTTAAAGATGAAAATCCTTATGCCTATAATAGTCATTACTCAATTAATGATAAAGTAGCAGACTTTTGTAGATTAGATTTTAAATGAACTCGTTTTTCATATCTAGAGCCTCTGATGCTAGCAAGCGTCTATAGCCTCGATAGGGTTACCTTTTAACCAACAATGATTATGTATCCCATACAGGTAAGAATGCAGTTTTTAGAGATAATCCACAATTATATACTTTTTATTGTTTTTTCTAAAATAGCTCTTTTAACCAAAATTTTATTTTTTATTACTTAAAATCCATTGCCTTCATGTGGTGGCTAAATGGTGACAATGCCATTCATTGGTTGTAATTCAACTGAAAAATTTGGCTCGTGATCAGACCCCTTGTCTTTTGATTAAGATAATCTCAAACCATTACCCTATTTTGGTCTACAGTAGTGGTAATGTCAGTCTTATTATTTCCTTACGAATATGGTAAGAAGGCTCTTGATGAAACCTCTTATATTTTAAGTTTTAGTACATTACTTAGTAAGTTTTAGAAAATTTTACTGGACAGGGAGAAACATTGCCTCTTTAAGAGTTCTGGATGACAATTTATAAAGTTAAGGATGCTTATCTATAACGAGTCTTTTACTTGGTTAAAGACATTTTTCTTGATTTATAATAGAACAAAAGTCTTTTATAAAGTTGGAGTTTATCAAAGAATGAATAATTTTGGTAGAAAAAAGAAAACTTTAGAGAGACAGAACTTAATTACTTTTCAAACCTCTTAACTATTTTCTTAACAATCTCTATTTATAAAAGCAAAAAGTCAAAATATTTCAAGATTTTATTTCAAGGCCAACAATTCTATTATTTAACTTTTATTTTCCTAGGAAAAGTAAAGCAATAATGTAGAGGGGATAGAAGAGGTTATCTCCTATGAGAAATATTTTTTCAAAATCTACCCATTTACAAGCAGAGAATATTTCTTGCCTGATAAATTTTGCAATAGAAACGTTGATGAGCCGATTTGTTCTGCAATTTGAAATGGTCCAAGCCACATTGTTTGGAATTTGGTATGCTTACCTTTTCATCATGTGATTTATCCCATTTCAATACAAGGTCTCCAAGTTGAAATGATTTTTTACTAACATAATTTGCATCAAAGGAAGATTTAACTAACTGTTGATGATGAGCATGGGTGATCTTGGATTTCTCTCTCTCTACTTCAAGTTTGAGAATTTTTTATTGTCTTAACTGCAAAGAAGAAGATGGATTTTCTTCAATAAATTGTACCAGGGATAAAGAGGGAATAACTAAATTTGTAGGAAGAATGACCTCTTTCCCATAGACTTGATTAAATGGACAAGTACCTATAGAGGCTTTTTGTGTTATCCGATCTTCCCATAGAGAAAATATTAAATATTTATGCCAATTTCTTTGACTCTGATCAATAGTTCGTTTAATGGTCCTAATGAGTTTTTTTATTAGTTGATTCTGCTAAACCATTTCCTTGGGGATAATAGTTAGCAGAATAATTAAGTTTGAAACCTCTTTTGAGAGAAAATTCTATAATAGCATTGCCTGAGAAATAAGATGCATTGTCAAACATCAAGGAAGTTGGTAATCCAAATCTGGTAATGATAAATTGATTAATAAATTCAATAATGTTCTCAGAATTGGTTTCCTTTAGTGGAATTGCTTCTACCTATTTAGTAAAGTAATCAATTGTTGTAAGGATGTATCTATGTTGCTTTGAAGAGTGAGGAATGGTCTCACCTATTATGTCTAGTCCCCATTTCTCAAATGGTTGTTCGATATTGACTAGCTATAATGACAATGCAGGTCTCCTTTGTCTTCCAGTAGCATTTTGACAATTTTTTCATTTCCTTACATACTCGTGTGCATCTTTGAACAAGGTTGACTAGTAATAGCCAGCACGCAAGATTTTATGTGCTGTTGTTTCTCCTCCAAAATGTCCACCGGCTAGTCCATCATTGATCTTGGTGGATATTGGTGGCCACCCACCTATTCCACTTGGGTCCCCACCATTGTCTCTTTCAGTTTTTCAATTTCGGCATAACTTACTATTTTTAGCAGTTTTTCAGGTCCTGAACTTCCCGAGCTGTTTTGAGGCCCTAAACAATGTTTTTTGGGCATCGCGCCTCTAGCGAATATCATTCCGTTCCAAAACGATATTCATGGTGAAATTTGTATTCCTCGGATAGAGATTTCTAATGATGTATCATGTGCATCAAACGGAGATAATATGCCAAAGTTACGTCCCTGGGAAGTTGAAACACCAATTTACCCAAATGAGGCCCATAGTTTTGGCGCTTCATCTCCTAGGGTTAGGTTTTTGGATGTTTAGGATTCTCCATTGTTTCTCAATAATAAATAGGCCCTCGAGCCTCATTGTAACTCAGTTCAGAGGCCTGTAGCCGCCACATCTCTTCTCAGAGATAGCTACCAGCGCCCTAGCTAGTTTTATTTCCATTCTGTCTGTAAGCAAATTTCAGTTCTTTGATATTAATGAAATGAAGTGTTATTTCCGCTGCATCTCTGTATTTATGTTTATATGTTTCTTCTATTGCGTTCCTGCATAAACCCGGATCAGTGGTATCAGAGCGGTCTGCTTTTTCTCGATCCTTCTTTGCATTTCCCCAACGAGGTCGGGGTATAAGGAGCTAGGGCTCGATCTGGTGGAACCTTTGCAAGATCAGCCTCGCAAACCTCGACGGACGCCCATGGGGGACGAAAAGAAAGATGAGGGAGCAGGAGATCCTATCAAAATATTGCTCGAGGAGGCTCTCGAAAAACAAAGGAATGCGATGATGGATAACTTTGTTCAGATCCTTCAACGGCTGCCCACCGGCGGCGCATCTGCATCCAGCAGCCACTCTGGAGGTGCGACTCCTTTTAAGGTACAAGTAAATTTCGACATTCCCATATTTGAGGGTCAAATAGACGCAGATGCCGTAGATAGATGGTTGAATCTATTGGAAGGATATTTCTCTGTTCATGACTTTTCAGACCGGGAGAAGATTATTTTTGCACTCCTCAAAGCTACCCCCCATGTTAAGGACTAGTGGGAAACCTACTGTGAAAATAAGGACCAGACAGAACCCTCTCTATTCTCAGCCGTACCAACTTGGAATTCTTTCCGAGACGCCGTCAAGGAACATTACTCTCCCGTGGGGAGCTATGAGGACAAGTACATACAATGGACCACGCTGCGAAAACAAAGGGATCAAGATGTGCATGAGCTGACGAATCTGTTCCATACCCTGCACACAAAGTTGGGTATCAAATATTGAGAGAAACATTTGGTGCTAAAGTATCGTAGCTGTCTGCACAGATACATTCAGGAGGAAATGGAGTTCCTTGACATCTCCTCACTTGGTACGACATACCGGTATGCTGCCAAGATTGAGCAGAAATTCAAACAGAAGAAGCGATACTTTGGATATGCGAATCAAAAGCAAGGGAAAGGTGCTTCCAAACCGTAGAACAAAGGATAGAGCCAAGGCATGGCGGCTAAAGACAACCCGTCAAAGCCACAAGAAAAGAATAGCACCGTAAAGCCAAAGAAGGACACGGGAAAGTGGTGTGAGTTCCATAAGAGCTCCACTCACAACACAAGTGAGTGTCGGGCCAAGCAATCGCTAGTGGCCGAGATGAGGGCTTCTGAGTCAGATGCATGCTCTGACTCTGAATCAGAACCTGAAAAGGGGACTGAAAAAGGGAAACAGATTATTGATGCGGAGCCCAATGCCACTGTTGCCACTATAAAGATCCAGAAGGAGGAACCGAAAGATCTAGAGGAGGAGTAACGTCTCTTCCACTCCCAGATGTGGGTAAAGGGCTCCCCTGTACAGTTCATTGTCGACAATGGGAGCCAAAATAACCTCATTTCAGCAGACGCCGTGAAGCGGTTGGGCTTGCCAACCACAGCTCACCCACATCCATACACCACCCGGTGGGGCGCCCACCAAGGACGAGATCTCCGCGTCAGCCAGCAGTCCCGCCTTCCCTATAGCATCAAGCCCTTCACGGATGAGGCATTATGTGACGTTGCTCCTATTGATGTTTCTGATGTATTATTAGGAAAACCATACTCGTGGAAGCCTCATGTCGTGTATGAATCTCGGCCTCTCGGCCTCGTGCCGTTATTGTTACTTTGGGAAATAAGTTGTACAGGATACCAGAGGTACCACCTCCTGCCGCTATCTCTTTGGTTACTGCAAAACAATGCAGTAAGCTCATTTCCCAAACCAGGAAATTCGTTTTCCTGATGATCCGCCCCCAGGGCAAGAAGAAGACTGTGGCCACGACCTCCAGACAGGGCTCCTCCGCACAACAACAACAAATGGATAAGGTTGTGGAGGAGTACGGGGACATATTCACCTCACCCACAGGGGTTCCTCTGCACTGTCAGGTCAAGCACCCGATTGATCTGACCCCCGGTGCACCGCTACCTAATGGACCGATCTATCGCGCGCTTCCGTTCGGAGAATGATGAACCAAGAGGACTCCGTGAGCCGTTGCGTAGTCACACACGACCAAGTTCATCGCCCCCGTGGGAGCCCGCCTGTGTTGGTATTTAAGAAGGATGGGACGTGGAGACTCTGTATTGACTATCGGGCACTGAACAAGATCACTGTCCGGAATAGGTACCCAATCCCATGGATTGATGACCTTCTGGACCAACTCAAAGGTGAAAAATATTTCAGCAAGATTGACCTGAAGTCTGGGTATCACCAGGTACCAATTGAACCCTCTTATGTATGGAAGACTGCCTTCAAAGCCAAGGAAGGCCTTTTTGAATGGCTAGTCATGCCTTTCGGGTTGAAAAATGCCCCCGCAACCTTCATGAGGATGATGGATGACATCTTGCAGCCATTCACCAACTCATTTGTAGTGGTGTACTTGGATGACATTCTGATCTTCAGCAATACTTGGGAAGAGCACCTTCACCACATCCGACAAGTCCTCCAAACACTGCGGCAACACAAGTTGTGTGCCAATTTGGAGAAGTGCACGTTTGGCATGACCCAGGTTCAATATCCGGGATACATTATTGATGAAAGGGGGGTGCATGTGGATCCAGCCAAGATCCAAGTCATTCGGGATTGGCCAGCCCCGACTACTATAACAGAGCTTCGCAGCTTTCTGGGTCTTGCTAATTTCTACCGTAGATTCATGTTGGGATTCTCTCATATCACTTGGCCCTTGAGTCAAGTCACCAAAGGAGGAGCGAGAGCAAAATTATTTTGGTCGGAACCTCAACAGAAGGCATTCAAAGAATTGAAAAATCGCCTCTGTTCTACCCCAGTGCTCACCTTACCAGACTTGCAGCAGCCATTTGAGATCGAGACAGATGCCTCTGACTATGCTATTGGGGTAGTTCTTACTCAACAAGGACATCCAGTGGCATATCACAGTGAGACATTGTCTGAGACAGTTCGCAAGTATCCCACCTATGACAAAGAAATGTATTCCATTGTGCAAGCCTGTCGACAATGGAAGCATTACATTTTGGGGAAGGATACAATCATCCACACAGACCACCGGCCCCTGCAGTTCATACAGACACAAGGGAAGTTGCAGAATGATCGCCATCAGAAGTGGTCCACATATCTGCAACAGTTTCATTTGAATATCAAGTACAAGAAGGGTAGCACCAATAATGTTGCAGACTGCCTCAGCCGACCACCGATCGTGGCGCTCACCACCGTGCTCAACTCTTGTGGGCACGAGACTTCTGATTGGCCGCTTCTCTATGAGAGTGACCCAGAATTCGGCCACACTTACAAGGCACTCTTGGGGGGCACGCAAATTCCAAATTTTCACCTCCAAGATGCACTTTTATGTCACCTGGGACACCTTTGTGTTCCTTCAAGCGAGCGTGCCAAGATGATATGGGAAGCACACTACAGTCGAGTCGCTGGGCATTTCGGGGTCGAGAAAACAATAGCAATACTATAGAAGTATTTCTATTGGCCGAACCTTCGAAAGGATGTCGAGAAGCACATCAGATCCTGCACTGCTTGTGCCATTGCCAAACCGACCATCAAGAAGCAAGGCCTATATACTCCACTACCTACCCCTAGTCGACCGTGGGAATCCATCTGCATGGATTACATGTCGGGCCTGCCTTCTACTAAGAATGGAAATGACTGTGTTTTCGTGGTCGTTGACAGATTCTCGAAGATGGCCATCATGGCGGCCTGTAAGAAGAATATCACAGCAGAAGCCACTGCTAAACTCTTCTTTGAACGAGTGTGGGTGCACTGTGGGATCCCACAGTCTATCATATCAGATCGGGATAGCAGGTTCCTCAGCACATTTTGGTCCAGCCTCTGGTCGATGTTGGATACCAAGCTCACCAAGTCCACAGCTTTCCATCCCCAAACGGATGGCCAGACAGAGGTCGTCAACAGAATGATTGTACACATTCTGCGCATGTACAATTCAAAGCATCCACGCACATGGGACGAGAGCCTCCCCTATGTACAACATAGTTATAGCAGGGCTCTCCATAGTTCAATTGGCCATAGCCCCTTTCAGGTGGGCTTGGGATTCCAGCCACTATGTCCCATTGACGTAGCCATGCCATTTGCAGCTGCTCAGGCCGATTCAACTCATGTCCAGTCTGAAGTTGACAAAGCAAGTAGCTTCATCGAGCGCATTCAACACATCCGCCAACAAGTTCATGATATATTGGACAGAGCCAATGCGAAGTACAAACAGCGCCATGATCAACACCGGGTGCCACACCACTTCCAGGTGGGCGACAAAGTATGGCTACATTTGCAGAAGGAGCGCCTCACTGGACCTCACCGCAAGCTTCGCCCGCTTCGATACGGGCCGTACACCATCACCAAGGCTGTAGGTAACAATGCCTTTGAGCTTAGTATTCCACCATTCCTTGGTCTGCACCCAGTCTTCAATGTGGATTGCCTTCGTCCTTACTTTCCACCTCTACTGGACACCTCGGACATTGCAGAACAACTCACACCAACAGAGTTAAACCCAGACTGCATGGAACAGGCCACCACAGATTGTATCATGGACATGCAAATCCAGAACACTCGTCAACAGCAGATCCAACTGTATCGGGTTGTCAAAGCTGGCCAACTCCTGCACCAAGGAAAGTGGTTCACCAGGGACCAAGTTCAGCAGAAATTTCCTCATCTCATGGAGAAACTTAACGCAATGGGGACCATTGCTTCCTAAGGGGGGAGGAATGATCCAGGTGGATATTGGTGGCCACCCGCCTATTCCACTTGGGCCCCCACCATTATCTCTTTCATTTTTTCAGTTTTGGCATAACTTACTATTTTTAGCAGTTTTTCGGGTCCTGAACTTCCGGAGCCGTTTTGAGGCCCTAAACGACGTTTTTTGGGTATTAAATTTGATCAAAATCGTCATAAAAGTTGTAGTCCTCGGATAGAGCTTTCTAATGATGTATCATGTGCATCAAACGGAGATAGTATGCCAAAGTTACGTCCCTGGGAAGTTGAAACACCACTTTACCCAAACGGGGCCCATAGTTTTGGCGCTTCATCTCCTAGGGTTAGGTTTTTGGATGTTTAGGATTCTCCATTGTTTCTCAATAATAAATAGGCCCTCGAGCCTCATTGTAACTCAGTTCAGAGGCCTGTAGCCGCCACATCTCTTCTCAGAGATAGCTACCAGCGCCCTAACTAGTTTTATTTCCATTCTGCTTGTAAGCAAATTTCAGTTCTTTGATATTAATGAAATGAAGTGTTATTTCCGCTGCATCTCTGTATTTATGGTTATATGTTTATTTTGTTGTGTTCCTGCATAAATCCGGATCAATCATGAAGTTCCTGCAAAACCTTTTGTGCCTCATATTTTTCAAGGCACCTTATCAAAATAGAGTGATATTTTTTTCTGAATAAAACATCAACGACAATTGATATTGTTTTTCTTTCAATATCAAAGCTCTTTTATTTTTATAACTGGGTTGCATAGGGGCATATCCATTTTTTAAATAAAAAATGAGATCATCATATTGAGATTCAGTATTGTTGAGGCTTAGCTAAGATATTTGAATGTCATCACCTGAGTGTCCTTCTTCTGGTAAATTAGATGATCCCATTAACATTCTCCAAAAACCCCGACGTCTAAAAATTTTAGTTGGTCTAATTTCAACATCATATTCTTGCAATGCAGTTACCCATTTTTCTCTTTTTTCTCATACTTCTATTTGCGTCAATAATTGCCTTATTGTTGAAAATGGAACTATGATTTTAGTATGAGTTTTTTGGAGAAATGGTCTGAAATGTTTTATTTACTTGAAGACAACAAATGCTTGTTTTTCCACAGCAGAGCAATTTAATTCGACACCTTGCAAATTTGAACAAAATAATGAGATGGGTGCTTCTATTTGTTGATCATTAAGCCCTGTTAAAACAAAAACATATGATGTTTCTGATGCAAATGTGTATAAAAAAAATGATTAGAAAATTTGGGAGTTGTCAGGGATGGAGCGTTAATAATCGCTTGTTTGATCAAGTAAAATACTTATATTTCATTGTGATCCCATTTGAAAAATAAAATTTTCTTAATCATATTATGTAAAGGTAAAAATATTTGTGAAAAGTCAAGGAAAAATCTTTTTACAAAATTTATTTCTCCAAGGAAAGACTACATTGGTTTCTTATTATGAGGTACAGGTATTTTTTCAATTTCCTTAACTCTTTTTGGATCAATATAAATACCCTTTTTTGATACGATGAATCCTAAAATCTTACCTTAGCTTAAGGAAAAATAAGACTTTTTTGGATTTAGTGAGATCCCATATTTCATACATCGTTCAAAGATCTGTTTAAGGTCGTTTAAATGGCTACTTCTCTTCTTGGAATAAACAATGATATCATCCAATTAAATAACAACTGATTTGTTAATGAGCTATTTAAAGACTATATCCATAGCTCTTTGAAATGTGGCACCTGCATTAATCAAACCAAAAGACATTTTTTGATAAGCATATGTTCCTCATTTAGTTCTGAACGTGGTTTTCAATCTATCATCTGGATGAACTAGGATTCGGTTATATCCTAAAAATCCATCAAGAAAATTCATGATCTCAGAACCAGCTATTGACTACAATACTTGTTCCATGGTTGGTAGTGGAAAGTTGTCTTTTTGACATGTTTTATTCAAATTTCCAAAATATATGCATATGCAAATATCACCATTCTTTTTCCTAACATGCACTAATTGGATACCCATTTTGAATGCCTAACAGGAAACATGATTTTAGCCTTAAGAAATTTATTGACGATTTGATTTGATTCTCAAGGTTTGGATGAATTTTCCTTAGTTTCTGTTGCACTGGTTTATCATTAGATATCATGGGTATGGTATGTTTTATAACAGAGGTATCATAAATTTTGAGATCAGAATAATCCCAAGCAAAGATACTTTTATATTTCTTCAACAATCGAATAAATGACAATCTTACATCAGAGGACAAATCTAGACCTAGATTAATCTTCTGAGGCTTGTCATCATTTCCAAGGTTTACTAATTCAAATTTCAGAGTTAAACTTTGAATTTTGGCATTATTTACCTCTTTAAATATGCCTTTGAGATCATACAGATCTTCTAATTTGACTACAACTTTGGGTATTGTATTTTCATCATCAACGTTATGTTCTAATTGTATGTCATGCTCATTTTCATCTATGATTTGGTCATCGTATGGCCCTTCTGTTGTTAGAAAATTTACAATATCATAGTCATCATTGAAGACTCACCAATTAGTGACATTATCAGGAATGGGTGGCCTAAAAAATAATTCAATAGAAAATCTATCAGGACTAAATTCCTCAGATGGTATGAGTTTTGATGCAACATTTGCTAAAAGATCAGCATTAGCATTTTGTAGTCTAGGTACAGGAGAAATATTAAATGCCAAAAAATGAGATGTAATATCTTGGACTAATGATTGATAATTTCTAAGATATCCAGAAAGAAATGGTTAATATTTCTTACTTGTCTAATGATAATTTTCAAGTTTCCAAAAACCTGCAAATATTTGATATCGAGGTCCATCGCTTTGTATAATCCTTGTACTAATGCTTCATATTTCACCATATTATTTGTACATTCGAATTCTAATCTGCAAGATAACATGGTATTTTCTCCTTTTGGGCTGATTAAAACACAACCAACTCCTACACCATCGTTAGATTTGGAACCATCAAAGTACAAAGTCAAAAACAAAATTTTAACTACTGGTTTATTTACAAAAGTTTTTCACTTGGAAGTATCTGTTTGGGAAAAGTTTTCAATCTGTGAGATGACAACATTATCCAAAAGAGGAGAATTTTGTCCATTAAAATTCCCTAAAAATGATTCAGATGAATAATTCCCAATAATTGTTATTGAATGCTATTGAATCATTATCACCTTTAAATTAAATTGCTATATGTTTCAGATGTTTCTCTTGGTCAACTCGAATTTGGTTTGGATTCCCATTGTAAGGAAGCCACATGTGAGACCAATCTGTAGCAAAATATCCATGGATTTTTTCATACCAGTCTCTACTTAGAATTAAACTATAAAATTCAGGAATGTTAGTGACCAAAATATCTATTATTTTATAGAATTTGGGATTTGGTGAAATTCTAATGCTGACAAGATTAATTTCCCCTAAGAAATCTACTTTTGTTCTTTCAAGATGTACTATGTGGACGACAGAATTTTGGGGAGTGATATTCAACTTAGCACAGGCTATTGTTGGCATTATATTGGAAGAGACTCCTAAGTCAATCAAACAATTATGAAGGTTTTGTTTTGAAAATTTCATAATTTAAGAGGAAGGGAGGTGTATGTGAATTAGATCTATCACCAATGAGGATGACATTGATAGGATCGACTTTATTTGAATACGTTGGGGGTTTTCCCATGCCTTTAGCAGCCTGAGATACAACATCAATGGGTAAAGGCAATACAGGAACTACATTCAGTTCTCTAAGTAATATTTTTTGTTGTAGTTTCAATTTTCTAAGTTCATGTAATGAAACGTTTGCCATGGTTTTCTTCATATATTCCAGAATATTATACTCCATAGTATCACTGACTACTAGGGTATTTGATGTAGATGGAAGATTTGATGAATTTGGATTTGGATGTGAAGTTCTAGGAGAGGACATTTTACTGCTCGTTTTTTCCTTAGCAGGAGGAGTTTGAGTTTTTTTCTTCTGATTCAAGTGAGCTATATCAATAGGTCCTTTTCTTCTGGTGCTAACGAGAAAAGCCTCTTGTTCTTCTCACTTGGAAGAAAAAAGTCCCATATTCCATTTAGTTCGACTATTTCTTCATCTCCATTTTCTTCCTCTTTAGTTTCTTCTTCCTCTTCTTCTAAGTCAGACTCTGCGTTAGATATGGTATTTAGTGGTTGAGAATTAGAAGACTGATTTATCTTAAAATATCTAAACGAATTTTTAACAGTAGAATATTCAAAAACTTGTTTCTTCATTTCAACCATTTCATTAGAAATATTCTTTAACACTTTTTAGAGGCCTTCAAGATCAAAAGGATCTTTCTAGACTCTATTTTTAGAGTCATCTTTGAAAGGCACTTTCTTAGATTTTTTGTCTTCTTGAGAGATTTTCTTTTCAAGAGAAACTATGCATTTTATAACTACAATCTATCTACAAAAATGGCTATATTAGAGGGAAGATAAGAAATATACCACTCAATTTTAACATCAGCGCCAGGAGTTGACGCAGTAGAAATTTTATTGAGTAGTTTATTGAACCTAGAATTGAAATCTTTGATCGTTTCTCTCGTTTTAGCCTTCAGATTGGATAATTCATTGATGAGCGAGGTGATGGTTCTTTAGTCTCCAAACTTAGCTAATAATTTTTGTTCAAACATATCCCAACTAGTTACTGAGCGAGGGGGCAATGAAAAGTACTAGGATCCTGCAGATCTTATAAGAGTACATGGAAATAATTTGACCACGCAGTCCTCTTCAGTAACTTCATTTAAATTGATGGCCAACATATAGTTGTGGAGATGTTCTTCTACTAGTATACCATCATTAGGATTAAATTTGGGCAACCATCTTTGAGGATGTTTAGGAAGAGGGTGAAGAGGACATGGCATTGCTACAACACCTGGATTATTCCATGCTTGTATTCGCGGTGGTGGTTGTTGTCCTGCCATGATGATAGGAGTATAGACGAATGAAGATATGAGAGGAATTTGAGTTGAAGAAGAGGGAGGTTGGATACATGAACTAGAAGAACTAGCACCAATACTTAGAATGAGAGCTGTTGAAATGAGTGGAGGAAATGAATGGATTTGAGATGGAGAATTGGACAAAATGACACTAATAGATGTTTGTGATTTAGATTTCTTGGTATTATTTTTGAAATAAGTAATGGGAAAATAAAAAGGAGGAATTTCAATATTCTCACTTAGAGAACGAGTCAAGATTCGTCTAGGTTGTAAAACAGATGAAACACTTTATTCATATGGCTAGGAAATTATAGGTTTTTCAGTTGAAATAGAGATTTGTTCTAACTTATCTATTAAAGTCTAAAATTCTAGTGATCCAGATTTATAATCTAAAGAAAGCAATTTTTGGGATCTACTAGGAGATTTAGGAGAATATTGTTCAACTTTTGATCTTAAAATGGTAGTTCTGAATGGAGATCTAGAAGTTGGAGGAGATCTAGAGGGAGAACAACTATTAGGATGGCTTCTTGATTTTTTATCAGTTTTCCTTGCCATTCACAATTTCCCCTCCTTCTCGCGCCAAAATTTTGAAGCCCTAGAATTCGGTTGCCAAAACATGGGGGATAAGCATATGGTCTGAACCTTGAAAGAAAATCCTTTTCCATTTGGTATAGTGGCTCCGACTGGGGATAATGGGACCAATTTTCCAACAAATATTTGATATGACAATGATGGTAAACTTCCAAACCAGTAACTAGGATCCCCAGGGTGGGAATTATGGATTCCATAGAGGTGCGGTGGTTAATGCAACACCCACCCTCAAATGCAGCTCAGGGGAATCAACATCCCCCTCAAACGCAACTCGGGGGGAATCGAACCTAGGTCTAGGCTCTGATACCACCATGTAGGAATTTATAGGGTAAGTTCCTTATATCAAACACAAAAGGTCGCCACTCACAAATAGATCACAGATCAATACACCAATATTTGACGTGGTTAAAACACTCAAAGAGGGAAACAGTCCACGACCTGAGCCAACGCGGCCACTTCAAGAAATTAATTAATAAAGAAAGAAAATTTACATAAGCTTCTCTCATAAAGGGTTAACAGACAAATGACCCTCCATGTTATTTATATAGAGATCATGGCCCAATCGAGTGTTTAGTCATGGATCAAGTGTTAGTAATACCGAGGAGAGAGTGAACTGTCGAATCACTACATATCATGACCGTCAGATTATAAGCTACAAATGAACATAGTAAAGAAACACACTTTACCTAACTCTACACTAGACCAAGTTATACTTAACTATTTCCTATGTGGCAGAATATCCTAACATTCCCCCTTAAGAATAACTTGGGATTAGATTGAAGGATTTACAAAGGTGACACAATAGGAGACTATTTCCTATGAGTTGAAATATCCTAACATCCCCCCTTCAGAACAACTTGGGATAGGATTGAAGGATTTACAAAGGTGAAACAATAGGATAAGGAAGGAGGAATTAGAGCCTATACCCCCTTAATGATAACTTTTCTGAACTCCAAGCATAGATCGAAGTTTGGTAAACTTCCCTTCTATGAGAGCCTTTGTAAGGATATCAACAACTTGATCATTGGTTGAGCAATACTTCACTTCAAGAACATGATCATGAATGAGATTTCTCATGAAGTGTAGGTGAAGCTTAATGTGTTTCATGCACTGATGCTGAACTGGATCTTTGTATAGCTGAATGGAACTCTGATTATCACTCCAAAGTGTAATTGGATGCTGCCGATGAAGACCAAATTCGGTCAGGATCTGACTAAGCCACATGGTTTCCTTGCTAGCTTCAACTACACTACAATACTCTTCCTCTGTTGAAGAAAGAGATATGGAAATTTTTTTCTTACAAGACCATGTAATGGGTCCTGAAACAAGAGTGAATACATAAACTGTAGTAGAATTTTGATCATCAGGGTCACCAGCCCAATTAGACTCAGTGAAACCAATCAATAATAGAGATGCTCCCGCACTATAATTAATCCTAAACTGAGTAGTACCTAGAAGATATCGAAGTATTATTTTAGCTGCTTTATAGTGACTTTCATGAGGTTGGTGCATAAAATGAGCAACAAGACCAATGAAAAAGGAAAGGTCAGGACGGGTATGGGTTAGATACAAAATTTTACCAACAAGTTGATAGTATAAGGTAGCAGCAACTTCAGGGGAAGTACAAGTGACTGAAAACGTGACTCCAGACTGAAAGGGAGAAGGGTTTGGCTTACAGTCTTCCATGTGAAAGTGGCGTAGAAGATCACATGCATACTTGGACTAAGAAAGGGTAATACCTTCTTTGGATAGCAAGACTTGACGACCAAGAAAATAATGCAAGTGTCCTAATTCTGTCATTTCAAACTTCTTTTTGAGGATAGAATTCACATAGTTTATAAGGTGGGGATCACTAATAGTAAGGATAAGATCATCAACATAAAGACCAAGGATGATTAAGGACTTACCCACTTTCTTGGTGTAGACAACATTGTCAGAATGACATCTAGAGAATCCATTATCTAAGAGAAAGCTATCCATTTTGGTATACCAAGCCCGAGGGGCTTGTTTAAGACCATGAAGAGACTTCCTAAGTAGAGAAACAAGGCTAGAGTTGTCTTGGATAAATCCAGGGGGTTTTTCCATGTATATTTCTTCATGAAAATCCCCATGTAAGAATGTGGATTCAACATCCATCTGATGGAATTCCCATTTAAAGGAGGCAACAAGGGAAAGAACAAGGAGGATAGAATTCATTTTGGAAACAAGGAAGAAGGTTTTAGTATAGTCAATTCCTACAACTTGTGAAAATCCTTTAGCAACAAGACGATCTGTATGTTTATCCAATTTTCCATCTAGTCCAAACTTTGTTCTGTAAACCCATTTGCATATAACATGTTTTCTTCCCTTTGTAAGAGGAACAAGATCCCAAGTATCATTTGATAATAAGGGATGATATTCTTCATTCATAGCTTCATCCTGATCTGGATGACCTGAAGCTTCTTCAAAGGTGTTTGGATCATGATTTTCTGGAACTTGAGCCAATAAGGTAGAGGCTCTTTCAAACTAAGAACGTGTATGACGTTGATCCGCAGGGTCACCTACAAGAGAAACTGCTGCATCTTGAGTAGAGCAAACCCATATTGGAAGCTGTGGAATAGAAGGATTATATTTAGGAGGTGGAGGAGGATTTTCATCCTCACTGTCATCATCTGAACTAGAAGGAATGTTGTAAAAAATAGAAGAGATAGAGAGAGGTGGAACATATGCCGAATCAAGCTCGTAGGCCTAAGGTGGCACACCCGTCAAACTAGGCTCGCAAGACGAGATAATTTCATCAAATTTTACATCTCTTATAATGATTACATTTTTTGTTTTTGGTTGAAGAAGTCTATATCCTTTGACATCTTCAGAATATCCAACATAAATTCATTTTTCACTCTTAGGTTCTAAGGATTTATGTTTCTCATTTGGATATGGGCCCAAGCATCACTTCCAAAAACATGAAAGTGACTTACATATGGTTTCATTGAGCTCCAGGCTTGTTCTAGAGTTATATTCCTTAAAACCTTAGTAGGAGTGTGATTTACTATTTAATTTTCACAGTTAATTACTTCTGCCCAAAAATTTAGACTAAGTCCTTTAGATTGAAGCATATTATTAGCCATTTATTTTAAGGTGTGATTCTTCCTTTCAGCTACACCATTTTGTTGTGGAGGATATGGAACATTATGTTGCAATTGAATGCCATGCTCAGCGCAAAAGTTGATAAATTTGTTGTTAACATATTCTCCTCCATTTTTCAATCTTAACTTAAGAGTTTGATGTCCATATTGTTTCTCAACAAATACCTTAAAGGCCAAGAACAAGTTAAAAAATTCACTCTTGACTTTTAAGAAGTATACTGAAGTGAGTCTAGAAAAATCATCAATGAAAGGTAAGAAGTACTTGCAACTAGAGAAAGAAACAACGTGAAGTGGACCACATAAACCATTGCACAAGCTGCAAAGGGGCTGAAGCGTGCCAAGAAGCATGTTTGTCAAAAATATCCCGATGATGTTTTCTGAGTACACATCTAGAACAAACACCATCTCGAAAAGATACCATACGAAGGCCTGCCACCATATTTTCTTTACATAGAGGTTGAAGAGAGCGATAGTTTAAGTGACCAAATTGCTCATGCCAAAGTTTTCTCACTTCATCATTATGAGCAATAAAAATGGAGGGAAGACATGATGACCCAAAATTTTCAAACTTATACAACCTTGTGGAATCAACAACAATGCCAGTAGCTAAAATATGTCTAGGATCTTTGAGGTCCTTAATTACAACATCATGAGGTGAGAATTCTATTGTTTTCCTTTCACTTGAATGAGTTATCTGATAAACAGATAGAAGGTTGAGGATAAGGTAGGAACACATAATACACATAATACTGCGGAAACCTTGTTGGCCTCAAGCCTGAACGTGGGTCTTGCCCAGAGACCTCCTTTTTTGCCAAAAAATGGTTCCGTTGCCAGGACCTGAAAATTTATTTAGAAGCTAGATCATGGTATCAAGGATCTATGAGGAGGAACTACGAAGCTGCTGGTATAAGGAAATAGATCAATTCATATCGCAACAAGTATAACTTCGACAACAGAGGGAAAATATTGTCAAAGAGACTTCAGATCAAGTCACTCCTTGAAGGATTGCGAAAATTTTGTCGCAATTGGACGCACACAGATCTAATAGCATTGCATCGGCTGGATACATATCTAACTCGAGCAGTAGATTTTTGGGTACAATCTACCTTGGAGGGGTACATTGTAGAGTTTTCAGCCGTTTGTTACCAATATTTTACAAAAGCTGAATACATATTTAGATCTGGGTTGTGGGGAGAAATGTTGAAAGAAATCCAGTTGTGGAACAAAGCTTTAATGGTGGACGAGGGCCTGATGTCATTCCAAAACCATGAGATGGAGACCTAAACCTCCAGTAATGGGGGAAGTATTTGAGGGAAAGATGATACAAGTAAAGAAAAGGGGGGAATAGGGATATGGATTCCAGAACCTCCAGTAGGTTGAGAGAGCGAAGAGCAGTTCAGAGGGTGCAAATTTTTGAGTAGTGGCGAGAAAGGGCGATGAAAGAGTTTGAGAAGCAGGAGAAGAATCGATAGAATAAGGAAAAGGTGTCGAAGATGACAGAGGAAAGAGAAGGTTAGATTGGATCCCAAGGAATGGAAGGGATTGTTAATGAAGTAAGGAAATTTTATAGGAACCTAGCCTAAAGAGAAAAGGGAGAAAAATCCAATGATGAGGACGTGCACCCTGAGGAGGAGTCTGATGTGGAGCTGCATGTTGTGGTGGAGAAACTATTCCAAGAGATGCCAACACCCATAATGCAAGGTGATCCTATTCCCCAAATTTCAAGTAGCATTAGTCCTAACCTTCCCCTAGTACTTTATCATCCACCTGATAATTTCTTTATTAAGTTACGAGAGTTTAGAAAGTTGAGTAGTGCTAAATCCATAGTACAAATAGCTACTAGAAAAAATGCTGGTAGTAGAATCTCTCAACTGGGAAGTAGATGTTTTGTTTTAGTACCACCAACACAAGGAAATATGGTAGGATCATTCACTCGATACCCAGAATTATCTGGAAAAGGTAGCGATGATGTAGAACATGTTGTTAAACCAGCTCGAAAAAGAGAAGAAAAGAGATATCAACGCCTTAGAAATAAGCCACTTCGAGGGGGAAACCTCCAATACATTACATGAATGAACAATTCTTGGATGATTCAAATTACAAAACCTCCTTTCTATATATAGGAGTCCATGGGGCCACAATGTAATCCTAGCCGACTTAACAATAATAATTTAAGGGCACAATAATAACAATATGGGGGCTACAAGGGTACAATAATAACAATAAGGGGGTTACACTAACAAAAATAAGGGACTATACTAGTAATATAGGGACCTAACATGCCCCTCTCCTTCAAAAATGTGTTGTCCTCAATGCTTGAGTAGCTCTGGGTGCTTCTATATAAAATTCTCATCCTCCCATGTAGAATCTTTAGTGGGTAAGTTCTTCCACTTGATGAGATACTATGAAATTGACCGATTCTCTAGTTGGCGAGTTCTTGTTTCCATGAACACTTCAGGTTCTAATATGATTTTTCCTTCCTCATAAAGTTCTGGCAATATTGTTTGAACTGGAAGATTTTGACCTATAACCTTCTTTAAGCATGAAACATGGAAAATTGGATGCACTCGTGAAGAAGTAGGAAGCTCCAATTTGTATGCCATAGTACCAATGTTTTGCAACACCTTGTAAGGACCATAGTACTTTGGTGATAATTTATTATCCTTCTTAGCTTGCTTGAGGGACATTTGTTTGTATGGTTGTAGCCGTAAAAATATCCAGTCTCCTACATCAAAACTTCTCTCGTTGTAATGTTGATCTACTTGTTGTTTCATTCGATTTTGTGCCAAATTCAGGATGTCCTTTAAGAGTTGGAGAACTTCTTGTTGATGCTCGATGTGATCTTCCACTGCTTGAACCTTCGAATTTTCTCTTAAAGATGATGTGATGAATGGTGGATGATATCCATAAAGTGCCATAAATGGGGTCATTTTTGTTGCAGTATAGAAGTGGTATACCACCATTCAGCTAGAGGTAACCACTTGACCCATTGTGTTTGTTTATCAGATACAAAAAAACAAAGATATCCTTCCAAACATTTATTTACTATCTCAGTTTGACCATCGGATTGAGGATGATAAGATGAGCTATGAGCTAATTGAGTACCCAAACAAGAAAACAACTCTGTCCAAAAATTTCCAGTAAAAATGGCATCTCTGTCGCTCACAATAACCCTTGGGTTTCCATGTAGATTTTGAATTGTGTCCATAAATGTAGTAGCAACTGTACTTGCTTTAAATGGATGAGATAATGCACAAAAGTGTGCATACTTGGTAATTCTATCAACTACCACCATGATGACACTCTTTCCTTCATACTTAGGTAAACCTGTGATAAAATCCATTGAAATCTCTTCCCAACGTTGACATGGAATGGATAAAGGTTGTAGAAGACCCAGGGTCTTAATTGTCTCAACTTTATTATGTTGGAAAACCAAACATTCCGCCACAAACTTTTGAATATCAAATTTAAGGCCATCCCAAAAAAATTCTTTCTTCGCCCTATGGTAAGTTTTTAAAATTCCTGAGTGTCCTCCTAAAGGAGAAGTGTGCAATTCCAAAAGAATCTTTTGTTTTAGTTGGGAATTCTTACAAAGATATAAGCGATCTTTGTACCATAAGGAATCATTTTTCCAACTAAATGTATCAGATGTACTAGGATCTTGCTGCAACTTTTGAATGAGTGTCCATACATCTTTGTCCTTCTTCCATTCATCTCTTGCTTCGGTTATCCAATCTGGTTGGATAATAGAAATGGCACAAAGCAATGCTTCCACCTCTTCATTCTTTCTTGAGATTGCATCTGCAACAACATTTAGCTTCCCTTTTTTGTATATTATTTCAAAGTCATTGTTAGCCACCTATAAAATTTGTCATATCAAAAGGTGGCTAAAACATTTTTTGAGCCTTCAATAAACAAGTTTATTGCTAAAAATTTTATCTCTTGAAGTCTCATGGAGACATCATGCCCTTTGTCTAAATCTTCACTGCTGTTTCCATTTCAAAATCTGAAATTCTACTGATTCCATAGTAAGAAGACTTCTGCAAAACACCATTGTTTCCTTCATTCCACTTCAAAACTAACCTTCATTTTATTCCCTTTTCCCCCCATCATTTTCCTCTATTTTTCATCCATTCCCCTTTCCCACTTGATGAAAATCCTTTTACAAAGTTTAAAACTCATTTTTAAAAACTTTTCCGAAACCCCCAAATCCATCAAAAACTATGAAAAAATTCATAAAAAATACATTTTTTGTATTACAGGCTTAAGCCCCCTTGGGCTGAGTCTTAAACCACTTCCCCACATATGCCTTGGTGCTGGAACCAAGCGCTGAGCCCATTTGGCGCTTATCGCATCGGAAAAATCAGAGTGCGGAAGTCAATTTCTTATGTTAAATCCTCCAATGCGATTACGCCCTCTGTTTATAAACCCCCGATCTTATTATTATTTCATATAACCACATAGCCCGCATTTTTTGCTAAGCATTGTTCAAAACTCATCTCCAATGCATTGTTTCCCTTTGTAAATTCAATAAACTCTTTTTCCTAAGTTTTGGTCTAAAACCAGCCGGAGCAATGCTTTTAATTTAAATGGGTAGATTGAAAAGCCCCGCATCAAAATTCCTATGCGATTGAGCCCCATTGTATAAACCCCACTCTCCACTTCTCTCCATATAAAATTACGCTTGAAACCAAGAGTCAAAGTCCTAAAGCGCTAATCGCATCAGAGAATTAAAATGGGTAGATTGAAAGACCAAGCTCGACCTTCCGATGCGATTGGCCCTTATACATATAAGCCCTGGGCCTATCGTATTCCATATAGACCAACGGCCCCGGAGACAGGTGCCAAGCCTTTCCAAGTATATATTACCCGCCCGATACATAAAACCTTTGTTTTTTCATTAAACTTTGGGTTTTCATATATTATAAAGGGGTTTCCACTGGTACATGTTCTCAAACTATATCTGCTGTTTATTTTAAGCCAATCAAACGGCCCATGCATTATCGCATCGCAAGTTTTTCATTAGGCACGTTAAATTTTTCCCCACCCCCGATTGGTCAACCCTCGATGAGTTCTCCGCCATCGATTTGATCTGTAGATCGACGGTCCACAGTTAATCGCATCGACACCATTCAAAGCTCTCCCCCGCCAATCGCATGCCTTTGATTGCATTCGGACCATCCACATGTCCAGATCGGACGGTCCAGATTACATTTCCCGACTTTGGTTTAAAAACATGCAATATACTTGAGCTTGAAACTTCTACCTGTAAATAGAGTTCACGGGCTCTTGAAGCTCTGCTTTTGATAGATAAGTTAGGTTGAGAGGTGAAGATGATTGCTGAACTAAAACATTGGACTTAAAGTTGTAACTAGTTTGAAGCATCAATACAAGCTGATTTATGGGATCCTGGTCTATGTCAACGGTGATGTTATTTCTTATTGTAAATCATTATTTTATTTTTGTTTTCACTTTGTCCATCTTCTCTGATAAAGAACAACAAGCATAGAGTTAGGATTTACTGTATATCAGTACCCTTCTCTGAATGATAAGCTTTATCTTAATGTTTTCTTCCAATTTGTTTTGTTTAGGAATGATTTAATTCAGTTTAAGCAGTTAGGAATGCTGGCGTTCCCTCGTCCTAATGTCTTAGCTAAATGTTGTTCTTGAATGTTATTTTTAGTTTATGTTAAGTAGAGATGAACTAAGGAAGTTATGGTGAGCCCTGTCCTAGTTTTATCCCCAAAGAATGTCTGAAAGTTTCCCTAAGAATGTGTTGAAAGCTAGCTAGTTTCAAAGTACTTACTAGTTCTTAGACCATTCTTTGTTATATTATGTGTTTGTCTTGAAAGTTTACCAAGTAAAGCAGAGCTAGGAGAGGTTTGTGGTGAGCCCTGCCCACTATATTCTTCTCCAACAGTTGCTTTTAAAGTTTCCCTTTGTTTTTAAATGTTTTTCTATTGAAAGTGCATCAAAATTTGGCTAGTTTCAAAGTACTTACCAGATCTTAGGCTGCTCTTTGTTCTTCATTTGTTTAATTTCCCCTTCTTGTTGTATCATTTCATTCCATAAAATCAACTTTAAAGAGATCCTTAGACGTATATGACTTGCCCCATGGACCACTCTTGCCCCTTGTTGTTTCAATTAAACCCTATTATGAATCCATAGCCCAATGGACTAAAACCAACAATTATCTATCTTTTTGGCCAAAGCTTGTTCTGATTGCTTGCAACTTCACACCTTTGAAACTATTTCCATTTAGAACTTTCCACTCAAACAATAATCATGCTCAACCATCCAAAACAAAACAAAACCCTCGGAATTCATAAATAGCCTAATATCATCACCCAAAAGCTTTAAAGATAAATCCATCTTTGCACTTATTGGAGAGATCCCTCTCCGGATTCAGGAGGGCTAGATCCTAGAATCCCAAAGTGGTTGAAATGATGTTCTCCCCGCAGTCAGACTTTTGCCAATATTGTTGATTACAGGGTGCCAACATTTCTGGCGACTCCCCTGGGGATGCGCCAAATTTCATCTTGGTTTCCCTTAAAACACTTCATAAAACCTTGTGAGTAAAAATCAGCCTTTTCAAGCACTACCAGGTAATGGTAATCATCGTAAAACTTGTTTGAATCAGTGACAAACTAGGTAGACCCTAGGATTCTCATAAGACTTTATCTAACCTTGAAAGATCAGCTAGCTTAGCCATAAGAGTCGACTGTCTTTGTCTCATAAGCATAGCTAAGTTTTGAAATAGATTTAGGACACTCCTAACAACCAATAGGATTGAAAATAACTTAGAAAACCCAAAAATATTTCAGATTGGTATTTAATAAACATGGTGGTGTACCATTAAACCTTTTACCTCCAAAAGAGCCAAAAACTTCAACTTGGCGACTCCACAATCCTTACAGACCTTAAGACTCCACTGGGAAGAACTATTTTCATTGTAATATCATTCAAACTCAGTTAGAGGACTGTAGGATTAAAATTTGTGTAAAAAAGATTAGTTGACCTCTTAAATATTGTCATATCTGGTTGAACTTTTCTTGTTTATTTGGGTCTAAAAACACAGCATAGTGGCTCCTAGAAAGATTCATACTAGAGCCTATCCTGACCTAGATCCACCTGAGATAGTTGATAACCCATAAATTCTCCTTAGGAAGTCTCCTAAGATAAAATTTTCAATTGTTTTCAGATCACCCTTGAGAGGTAATTCAGTTCCTGAAAGTCTTGCAGCTCTACAACAATCACAAGAAGATCTAAGAAATACTTTTAGAACTAGGTCTCTTGATGATTTATATCAGCTAGATTCTGAGTCTTCACCTTCATCCCCTGAAGCAAGTGAACATCCTGGTAGTAGAGAAACAACACCACCTGATTCACATTTCCTTCAAAATTTACGTGTCTCTCATCCAAGATCATCTCAACAATCTATTCTTGGTCCTTCCATATCTGTTCATCCTACATCCACTGTTCAAACCACTCCACTTCAGCCCGCTTTTTCTCTTTTTAATCCACCTCTTGTAAATCCACCCTCACCACATATCATGGTAGCATGGTATGCTCCCTTAGTCCTTCCTGTTCCCTTAGTCAATCTTCCACAGGACTATCAATCCAAAATTCCATTATATGATGCTAGTAATGCGACAACTACATCACAACATGTGGATAAGATGAATGACTACTTTGATAGAAATGAAATTGATGATGAATCTGTCAAAGTAATACTATTTTCTCAGAGTTTGGGGGGAGAAGTAAGAAAATGGTTTAAAGGTTTAACCCCCCATAGTATCAACGATCTCCAAGCCTTCCATTGGACATTATTAAACAAATGGGAAGTGAAGAAGAATCCTCTCTAAATCCTCTCTGATTACAAGAACCTCCACAGAAACACTCGGGAAAGTGTACAAGCTTACTTCACTAGATTTAATAGTGTGTATAATGCCCTTCCCCCAGACCTAAAACCTCCACAAGGCTCAGCTCTAAACAATTTTCCTGAAGGGTTTGACCCTGAAATGGCCTATCAGCTAAGAGAGAGAGATATTGCAACTCTTGAAGATATGAAAAAAGCGGCTCTTGTTGTGGAAGTTAATTTGATGGAGAAGAGAGCAAGAATGAAGAATGAGAAGAGAGTATCCTTCAGAGAGGAATCTACACCTTCTACTTCCAGCTCAAAGATGGAAAGAATGATGGAGAATATGATGAATAGAATGAGCATCTTTGAGAGAGCACAAGCAAGTCAAAACCAAACTGCTCCTCAAAATAGAAACCAAAACCAAAATCAGAATTTCAGAAGGAACCAACCTCCAAACAGACCTAGGGAAGATGATCAATAGATCACTCCTCCCTTTCATCAAAACTATGTAAGTGAGGTTGAGGAAACATATGATCAAATAGAGGAGGATTACATCAACATGCTGGGAGTAGATAATTATGACTTTGAGATTCATTATGATAGAAAACAAGGTCTTTACACACCCTATGATGAAAAAATAGATGATGATGAAAGTTATTATCAAGATATGGAGAATGTCATCATAGAATCTCAAAGGGAATATGACCTTAGAAGTAAAACCAATCAAAAAACTCCCAACACCAAAATCTCTGACAAATCTTCACAAAACAACACTGTAAATAAACTCAAATTTGTAAAACAAAAAGACAAGACAGTAGTTGTGAATTCTGATAAAGGTAAAGAGAAAGGCACTCAAAACAAGGAAAAATAGAGTGCAGACCTTAGCAGTACTAACACTTCAGCTAGTACTCCTTTTAAAACCATTTTGTCAAATGTAAATAGAACAAATCAGCAAATATATTTTGCTAACAGAGTGGCAGTTAATAAGGCTGAGACTAGTACTTCAAAGAATCAAATTCCTTTTAGCCTGGAGCAGGAAATTTCAAAGATCAAATCTCTGTTCCCTTGACTGAGTTATCTGCCCAAAATGTATATAGGACCCAAATTTTGAAGGCTTTAAACATAGAGGACAATAATGACACAGTCAATCTTAATGATTACCAGCCAGAGCTTATTTTTGGTCCAAAGATTGAAGGTAGGTATCAAGAGGGACTTGTTCCTCCCTTTTATGTGAGTTTAAATGTTCATGAAAAGATTTTGCATAACGCTATGCATGACTCAGGGGCCTCTCATAATTTAATGCCAAAAGCTGTAATGGAGAGCCTGGGTCTAGAAATCACCAGAACTTATAAAGACCTTTACTCCTTTGACTCAAGCAGAGTAAAATGTTTAGTATTAATCAAAGACCTCCGTGTTAACTTAGCACAGATTCTAGCCAAATGCTCAGTCATGGATATTGTTGTGGTTGATGTGCCCCCAAAGTATGGAATGTTGTTATCATGGTCTTGGGGGGATAAGTTACAAGGGAATATGCAGATGGACATGGCCTATGCGACCATCCCCGTGTTTAATCAATCCAGAAGACTTTACAGGGAGTCCCATATGAAATACATGGTTACTAGTCAAGACAGACCTCAAAACTCTCCTCTGTATTCTGTAAATATAGGCTTTGATTCTTTTATCCTGTTTAACGATGAAACATTCACTGAAAAGGTGACTTTGATAGAATTAATGGCCAATAGAGAGGTAGAAGTAAACAACACAGAAGTGTCAAAACAATTTGCTGAAAACTTTAGCAGACCAAACACAGGTCTTGAACTACAAATCATGCGTCCATCGATATTTAACCTTGAGATTCAAGAAATCATTCCTCAAATAAACGAAAATCTTGAGGAATTAAAATAATTTCAACTAAGTGCTGATATTCCACAACAATCAAAAATCACTATAGTTGAAGAGGATAGTAACCAAGATGAAATTGAGACTATTCCTCTATGGAGTATGTATTTGTGACGGGTCATGCACCAGAACTAATGCAGGTGCAGGTGTCTGGATTCATAACACTGAAAACAACCACACAAAAATCATTTCCTGTAGATTAAACTTCCAGTGTTCAAATAAAATAGTGGAATATGAATCCCTGCTTTTAGGCTTACATTTGTTGAAAAAGTTAGGAGCCAAAAGAGTCAAAGCGTATGGGGATTCAGAATTAATAATTAGGCAGGTCAATGGGGAATACAACGCAAATCACCCAAGACTTAGGGCCTATCGAAACGATGTCATGGATCTTTTAAAAACTTTCGAGGAGTCCCAATTGATTTTTGTCCCAAGAAAAAGAATTTTTGCAGCCCACAGTTTAGCCTTTGCAGCTAGAACATGCTTAATGCCATATGAAACTAAAGAATGTACAACTCAGAATAAATTTAGACCAGCCATTCCTGATAATGAAAAATATTGGTAAGTGTTTGACGGAGACAAACAAATAGAAGACTTCATGCAATTCAGAAATGAATTCGAACTACACAGTTCAGATTCAGATTATGAAACAGACTGCAATAGTGAAGAAAATTTTCTTGGTGAAGAAGAACCATCTCCTGAGCTTGCTGATATAAACCTGTTGTCTGGAAAAATTAAGAACAAAACAAAGATGAGTGTAGAGTCAAAAACAGAAGAGTTAGAAACTTTGCAGTCTAATGATGAAAGTTTGCCAAAGGGTCTGGCCCCTTTATAAGAGTTGTTTGATTTTAACGATGTGGCCAGAAAGCCAAAACTGGAGCCTGTAGAGACTGAAGTTGAGGAGTGCAATATAGGCAGTGAACTAAAACCTATGATGATTAAACTGTCTAAGACTTTACTAGCTCACATTAAACTCAAATACATAGAGTTGTTTAAAGATTTTTCTGAGGTTTTTGCATGGAGTTAAGAAGATATTAAATCCTATGACACTGAAATAATTCAGCACAAAATTCCTCTCAAGGAAAACCAAAAGCCATTCAAACAGAAACTGCGCAGAATAAACCCTGTTCAACTACCTTTGGTCGAGAAGGAAATCAAGAAAATGTATGAAGCTGGTATTATTGTCCCTATTAGATATTCTGAGTGGGTGTCTAAGCTAGTGTCAGTTAGGAAGAAAACAAGAGAGATTAGGCTTTGTATAGACTTTAGGGACTTAAACAAAGCTTCATTGAAAGACAACTACCCTTTACCTAAGATGGATCATATTTTACAAAGGGTAGTTGGGTCCAAAGAATTTCTTTGCTAGATGGCTACTCAGGGTACAATCATATTTTAGTCCACCCTGATGATCAACTAAAGACAGCGTTTACTACACCTTGGGGCACTTTCATGTATGTGAAAATTCCTTTTGTTCTAATGAATGTTGGAGCAACTTTTCAGAAAGCCATGGACATAGCATTCTCGGAAGAACTGGGCTACTTCATCATTATATACCTTGATGATGTTACTATGTTTTCAAAGATAGATGAAGAGCACTTGGAACATTTGAGAAAAATTTTCGAGAAATGCAGAAAGTTTGGGATATCTTTAAACCCCAAGAAGACACTATTCGGTCTCCAAGAAGGTAAACTTCTTTGGCACATTATTTCTGAGGAGGGTATAAAGATAGACCCAAAGAGGATTGATGCCATATTGCAAATCTCTCATCCTCGAAACATCAAGGAGTTACAATATTTCATTGGAAAGATTAACCTTTTGAGAAGGTTCATACCCAACTTGGTTGAGCTCCTTAGGAATATAACCAACATGTTGAAGAAAGTGCAAGGGGTAAAATGGACCTTGGAAGCAAAGTAGTCCTTTGAGCTAGTGAAACATGCGTTAACCAAAACACCGGTTCTAATCAGTCCTGGTTTTTCAAAAGATTTTTATATTTTTTCATTTGCATCAGAACATACAATAGCTGCTGTGCTTTTACAGAAAAATCCACAAGGACAAGAGTAGCCTATTTCATTCTTTAACAAGGCACTAAGAGATGCCCCTTTGAAGTATAACATTATGGAAAAACAAGCCTTTGCTATGGTTAAGGCTTTAAAAGACTTCAAAGTATACATATTACACTCACACATCATTGCCTTTGTCCCAAATTCAGTTGTGAAAGACATTATAACACAGGACCCAGATGGTAAGAGAGGTAATTGGATAGCTGTTATTCTTGAATATGATTTAGATATAAAGCCCACTAAACTCATCAAAGGCCAAGGTCTAGCTAGGTTGATCGCTGAATCCAATTTTGAAGTTCTTGATATTAATATGATTAATGCTTTGGATGAACAAGAGGAAATCTCAACCCCCATTGTTGAAGAACATTTTAGGAATTCCTCTTGGTATGCTGATATTCTTTATGTTTTGCTTAATTTGAATACACCTCTTGGTTTGACAAAAACAAAGGCAAGGTTTCTAAAGTTAAAAGCTGTAAACTATTTCATTATTGATAAATTTTTTTGTTGGAAAAATGCAAGTGGGATATTGCTTAAATGTTTTCCTGAGTATGATGCATAGAAGGTTAAGCACGAGTTCCATGAAGGAGAGTGCGAAGGCCATTTATACTAGAAGACAACAACCAACAAAATCTTGAGGGTTGGTTACTATTGGCCTACTCTTTTTCTTGATGTGCATAAGATGATAATTTCTTGCCATAAATTCCAACTTTTTGAAGGCAAAAGGAAGCTACTACCCTTACCTCTGCATCCAATCACTATTGAAGCCCCTTTTCAACAATGGGGACTTGACTTCATAGGTGAAATCCATCCACCATCTTCTGCCCAGCATAGATGGATTCTCACTGCCATATATTACTTCACCAAATGGATAGAAGCCATCCCTTGTAGGCAAGCCAATGATTCTGTCATTATAAAATTCATGGAGACTAATATTCTCTCTAGATTTGGCTGTCCTACCAAGATCATCATTGATAATGCAGCAGCATTTGGATCTAAGAAGATGGTTGAATTCTGTCACAAATATCAGATTACATTGGGTCATTCCACGACCTATTACCCTCAAGGTAATGGACTTGCAGAATCCTCAAACAAGATTTTGGTGAATATAATCAATAATTTGTTGGAGGACAACAAGAAGTCTTGGCACACAAAGCTTATTCATGCACTTTGGGCTGACAGATTGACATTGAAGAAATTTATTGGTATGTCACCCTACCAGCTTGTGTATGGTACAGACGCAATTTTTCCTACCAGCCTTGGTGTACCAGTTATGAAGTTGATTCAAGAGTTTCAGTATGAAGAAATTTCATGATCAGAAGGATAAATCAGACTATTCACCTTCAGAAAACTAGAGAGGAGGTTTATAACAAAGCATTGCAAAAACAAGATAGCATCAAAAAGATTTTTGATAGAAGAACAAAAACCAGCAATTTTAATGTTGGGAACAAAGTTTTAAAGTGGGACTCAAGGAGAGAAGACAAGGGCAAGCATGGAAAATTTGACAACTTATGGCTTGGCCCTTACTTCGTTCATTCAGCTACTGGTAATAATGCCTTTTTCTTACAAGAGTTGAATGGAGCAGAATTGTTTGGGGGACCTGTCAATGGTAGGATGCTTAAGCATTAATTCTCTTGATCTATGTCATGTTCTGAAAGCCTTTTGATCTTTTTTCCATTATAAATATTTCATCCACCATTGCATTCAAAGTTAGAAAAATCGAAACACAAAAATAGTGAAAGAAAGAAAAGAGGGCAGATTGTAAAAAAAAATAAAGATACAGCCTCATACCAACAAAAAGAGAAAAAATTCTGAAAGTGTGGAGGCTTAAATGCCACTCTTGAAAAACACACTTCTAATTAGTCAAACAGCCTAATCTTGACTAATTAGTTTTAAATTGACTGCTGATAGGATTAGTGAATTCAATTTGCCAAACAGTTTAATCTTGGCTTATCAGTAGGTAGATTAGGCTAGAAATTAAAGGTTCAAACATGCTAAAAATATGAACCTAAGCTTTTAAAACAATAGTGACTCCAATATGTTTTAAATTTTTGAGTCAAAATAGAGGAATAACTGGTTCTAATCAGCTCAAAATCTGAACCAGATTATAAAGAGAAACAACTCAAACAAAAGTAAAAACAGAGTTGTAAAAAGATGAAGGAAGTACTTTGAACTTTCAGATCTTAAGCCTTCCATTTTTTATTTAATTTTCTGCAAAATAATATCTATGTGTAGCTTGTTTTTATGCCATAGATCAGCATCAAGTTAGACTGTTCAATCCTGACTTGTATGTTTTTTAATTTCTATTGTAGAATTTAGAGAATAAAAATATGTTAGACTGTTTAATCCTAACAGATTGGTAGATTAGGTAGAGAAGCATATGGACTCAACTGTTTAATCTGAGTTCATGGAGAAATAAGGAGTAGAATTAGATTATTTTCATGCTTTCAAAAGAATAAAATGTTGTAAAAAGAGTTTTCCAATCCAAGTGCACTCTAAAGAAGAAAAAATGTTAGATCAGTAGGCTTGGGTAGGTAGAAAGCTTGTGTTGATGAAGATTCATTGTATTTTTCATGGCTGCTAACATGGTTTTAGAGCAAATAAGATCATCCAAGTTAAGAAAGACAACCCAATGGATAAGGCACTAATCGGCCCCCTAGAGAATACAAGTCTAAAATTCTTGATGCCTTCAAGAAGGCACCATCCCCAAGTGGAGCCACTGTTAGCCACCTATAAAAATTTTCATACCAAATGGTGGCTAAATCATTTTTTTGAGTCTTCAAGAAACAATTTTTATTGCTAAAATTTTTATCTCTTGAAGAATCCTGAAGACATCATGCCCTTTGTTCAAATCTTCACTGCTGTTTCCATTTTAAACTCTGAAATTCTGCTGCTTTCATAGAGAAAAGACTACTGCAAAATCCATTTTTCCCCTCCCTCCACTTCAAAACTAACCTTTATTTTTACCCCTTTGATTCCCCATGAAATTCCTCTATTTTTCATTTCCTTCCATTTCCCTTTCATAAGTTGTTAGGTCCCTATATCACTGGTATAGTCCCTTATTATTGTTAGTGTAACCCCCTTATTGTTATTATTGTACCCTTGTAACCCCCATTTTGTTATTATTGTGCCCTTAAATTATTATTGTTAGGTCGGCTAGGATTACATTGTGGCCCACCAGGATTACATTATGGCCCCATGGACTCCTATATATAGAAAGGAGGTTTTGTAAATTGTATCATCCAAGAATTGTTCATTTATGTAATGTATTGGAGGTTGCCCCCTCGAAGTGGCTTATTTCTAAGGAGTTGATATCTCTTTTCTTCTATTTTTGAAGTCAAGTTGGCACAACATTTGCACGTAGCTTTGATTCTAGGTTTCTACGCTCCAAACAAGTCATCGCGGGCATTTTCGCTATAAATTTTATCTACTTTAAGTTTCGTGTTTGTAAAGTTTTAGGTGCGGTTGAAATCCCGAGGTGTGATTATCAAAAATTTTAGAGCTTGTCTCGCAATATTTTCGAAGATATCATCTCAGGAAGTTAGCTATTTTTTCAAGCTTCTAAACAAGTCATCGCGGGCATTTTCGCTTATAAATTTTTTTCTACTTAAATTTCATGCTTAAAGAAGGTTATAGGTGAAAATCTTCCAGTTCAAACAATATTGCCAGAACTTGATGAGGAAGGAAAATCATATTGGAACCTGAAGCGGTCATGGAAACAAGAACTCGACAGCTACGGAATCGATCAATTTCAGAGTATCTCATCAAGTGGAAGAACTTACCCACTGAAGATTCTACATGGGAGGATGAGAATTTTATACAGAAGCACCCGTAGCTACTCAAGCGTTGAGGACAACACTTTTTTGAAGGAGAGGGGCATGTTAGGTCCCTATATCACTAGTATAGTCCCTTATTATTGTTAGTGTAACTCCCTTATTGTTATTATTGAACCCTTGTAACCCCCATTTTGTTATTATTGTGCCCTTAAATTATTATTGTTAGGTCGGCTAGGATTACATTGTGGCCCACTAGGATTACATTATGGCCCCATGGACTCCTATATATAGAAAGGAGGTTTTGTAAATTGTATCATCGAATAATTGTGCATTTATGTAATGTATTGGAGGTTGGCCCCTCGAAGTGGCTTATTTCTAAGGAGTTGATATCTCTTTTCTTCTATTTTTGAAGCTGGTTACACAACATAAGTCCTCTTTACAGAGTTTAAAACTCCTTTTTAAATTCTTCCGAAACCCCCAAATCCATCAAAAAACTTTGAAAATTTCATAAAAAATACGTTTTTGTATTACAGGCTTAAGCCCCTCTAGGCTAAGTCCTAACCACTTCCCCACCACATGCCCTGGCACTAGAACCAAGTTTTAAGGCCTTTCGACGCTTATCGCATCGGAAAAAATAGAGCGCGCAAGTATTTTTGCCTTATTAAAACCTCCGATGTGATTGGGCCCTTATTTCATAACTCTTGATCCTATCACCGCTTCATAAACCCTTGGGCCTGCAATTAAGCGCTAAAAAATTGTATAAACACATCCCCGATGCTTATTTTCCTTTGTAAGTTCATAAACCCACTTTTTCCTAAGTTTGGTCTAAACCCGCCGGAACAATGTTTTTTAATGAAAAATGGGTAGATTGAAATACCCGCACCAAAAAGTTCTGATGCGTTTGAGCCCGTTGTATAAACCCCCACCTTCCGATTTTATTCCTTATAACTTGCACCCCAGACCAAGAGTTAAAAGTCCTGAAGCGCCAATTGCATCGCAAAATTCTAAATGGGTAGATTGAAACACCAAGTCCGACCTTCTGATGTGATTGGCCCTTATACATATAAGCCCTGGGCCTATCGCATTCCCTATCAACCAATGGCCCTGCAGACGGGCGCCAAAGTATTTCCTATATATAAACCCGCTTCGAGCCATTAAACCTTTGTATTTTATAAAAATTTGGGTTTTCATAGGTATTTAAGGGTTTCCGCCGATTCCATATTTGAGATATTTTCCGCCGTTGATTTTGAGTCGATCAAACGGCCTGTGCTATGTCGCATCGCAAGTTTTTTTCGGGCACATTTTATTCCCCTTCCTGATTAACTTCCTCCGATCAATCGTGAGACGTTGATCTTCTCCCTATCTTCCCAGATCCGATGGCCCCTTTTTTCTCCGATCACAAACTCTTCCTCCACCTTTTTAACCCCTTTGATTCACTCCTTACCGTTGATTTGATCCTTAGATAGAAGGCCAATGCTCAGTCGCATCGACGCCATATAAGTTCTTCCCCACCAATCGCATGCCTCCGATTTCATCTGGACCATCCACGTGTCCAGATCGGACGGTCCAGATTTATTTTTCCGACTTTGGTTAAAATCATTTATACCCCGCTATGTAATGTTTTTAGCCAATATTTAGCCTTTAATCTCTGCAGATCAACGGTCCATATTAACCCTTGCTCTGCTGTGTTATTATTTCATTTAAAACCCAGTTTTAATCCTAGCCGTTGATCTATTCTATCTGACGACCCACATTAACCCCGACATGCCTGCCTCCTATGGGTCCTGCCTCCTTCCAGACTTGATCTCCACCGTCGGTCTTTTGATCGGACGGTCCATAATAAAATCGCCCTTCCCACTTCTGCCCGCGCATCTTTCCAAAGTTGCGCTCGCTCTCCGCCATCAGATCTGAGACCCCAGATCTAACGGTTCAAGCTCATTTTCGCGTAACTTTCAGCACAGAGGTTAATTTTCAAAAATCACGCGATATAAGCTATTTTCTAAAGCCATTTGTCAGACGGGAACACATATCGCAGTCAAAAAGGCAAAACTGCCTCCCAGCCCTTTCACTGCGCGAAACCTGTGGTTTTACCTCCCAAAGCCGCTTTCCCTCTTTTCCATTGTGATTCATCACATGCCTCCTCATTCGTTGATCCTTATGAGCCAATCTCATCCGACGGCTCATATTCCTCCTGAAACCCATTTTGATTTTTAATTCATTTTTTCCTCTGCCAAAGGTTTTTAACCTTATCTCTTTGTATTTCTACCATTTCTCCATAATCTAACCTTTTGCATTGTGTTTCCTCTCGATTAATCCTGACAGTCGATGTCTGCAAATCGACGGATCTAACTTAATTCTTCCCCCACTCTCATTTTTCCCACCTCGCGCAAATCTCCACCATTGGATGTTGCCATCCAATGGCCTTGCTTCTTCCCCTCAACCTCTGAAGCAGTTTTTCCAATAACGTAGGATTTTATAATATTTTTTGTATTTTTCAGGTTTTAAATGGTTTTTCCATTATATCAAAGGAAAACCAAAGGCCGAGGATGATGATCCCCACGCCTTTGTTCACAAAAGAGAAGCCATCCATAGGGTTCAAACTCCACGTTTCGTCATTGCTTCATGGGCATTGATGCCATATGAGCCCTTTGCAGAACCTGCACATCAACAAGACACAATGAATTAAATCAAAACAAAAGAGTATCAGTGTTGAAGACTAAACACAGCAGAACAAAGGATTGAAGACATTTTTGGAGGATTACGGCTAAGGTCGAAAATCAAAAGCCTAATCCTCCAAATTAAAACTCAATTAAAGAAAAATAAAAATATCTTCAAACATAAAGAGCCTCCACTGCCACATCAGAGGAAAATTGATTCCTCTCAGCTACCCATTGCCACCTGTAGCCTCAAGCATTCAATAGAGGCCAAATTATGATAAGAAAATCAGATATTTGCCTCAGCGCAGCCGAATAGTTAATTCTGCCAAAGGAACTTGATGCAAAAAATATATATATCAGCAGAGTTACTACACCATGACACATAACCTTAAAAGTCAACAAAAGCTCTCACCGAGCTTAAATCTTAAATGTAAATCAATTAATACAGTAAAAATATTTGTACTCTTCTCCATCAAGCCCCTCAAAGGCCGAGAAGCATTAAGTCTGTATTAATTGAACTTGGAGATCTTTTATCAGATCCCACCTCCTCATTTATTCTATAAATACTCTTGTAGAAGATGAGAAAATGTTGTTTGCTGAACTTTTAAATATACTTGAGCTTGAAACTTCTACTTGTAAATAGTGTTCATGAGCTCCTGAAGCTCTGATTGTGATATATAAGTTAGGTTGACAGGTGAAGATGATTGCTGAACTGAAACATTGGAATTAAAGCTGTAACTGGTTAGAAGCATGAATACAAGCTGATTTATGGGATCCTGGTCTATGTCAACGGTGATGTTATTTCTTATTGTAAATCGTTATTTTATTTCTGTTTTCACTTTGTCCATATTCTCTGATAAAGAACAGCAAGCATAGAGTTAGGATTTACTGTATATCAATACCCTTCTCTGACTGATAAGCTTTATCTTAATGTTTTCTTCCAATTTGTGTTGTTTAGGAATGATTTAATTCAGTCTAAGCAGTTAGGAATGCTGGCGTTCCCTTGTCCTACTGTCTTAGCTATATGTTGTTCTTGAATGTTATTTTCAGTTTATGTTAAGTAGAGATGAACTAAGGAAGTTATGGTGAGCCCTGTCCTAGTTTTATCCCCAAATACTGTCTGAAAGTTTCCCTAAGAATGTGTTGAAAGCTAGCTAGTTTCAAAGTACTTACCAGATCTTAAACCATTCTTTTTTATCTTATGTGTTAGTCTTGAAAGTTTACCAAGTAAAGCAGAGCTAGGAGAGGTTTGTGGTGAGCCTTGCCCGCTAGTTTCTTCTCCAACAGTTGCTTTTAAAGTTTCCCTTTGTTTTTAAATGTTTTTCTATTGAAAGTGCATCAAAAGTTGGCTAGTTTCAAAGTACTTACCAAATATTAGATTTATTTTATGCCTTTCTTAAGTGTATGTCAAAAGCTGGCTAGTTTCAAAGTACTTACCAGATCTTAGGCTGCTCTTTGTTCTTCATTTGTTTAATTTCCCCTTCTTGTTGTATCATTTCATTCCATAAAATCAACTTTAAAGAGATCCTTAGACGTAGATGACATGCCCCATGGACCACTCTTGACCCTTGTTGTTTCAATTAAACCCTATTATGACTCCATAGCCCAATGGACTAAAGCCAACAATTATCTATCTTTTTGGCCAAAGCTTATTTTGATTGCTTGCAACTTCACACCTTTGAAACTCTTTCCATTTAGAACTTTCCACTCAAAAAATAATCATGCTCAACCATCCAAAACAAAACAAAACCCGCGGACTTCATAACTAGCCTAATATAATAACCCAAAAACTTTAAATATAAATCCATATTTTCACTTATTGGAGAGATCCTTCTTCGGATTCAGGAGGGATAGATCCTAGAATCCCAAAGTGGTTGAAACGATGTTCTCCCTGCAGTCAGACTTTTTCCAATCTTGATGATTACAGGGTGCCAATAGTGAATATAAGTGGAGGAAAGAGGGATATCCAGAATATTTATCGGTACACAAATTTATACATTCACTGGACACCATTCCACAATATTGGTACCTGGGAAAAATTTGTGGAAAGATTTACGCAATGTTTTTCTTTCAAGGGAGATACGAAACAAATTATAGATACCCTTCAGGCAATAAAAAAAAAAAAAAACATTTTTCTTCCCAGAGCTTCAGGAGGATGAAGAGATATCTTTATCAGAGTAGAAATTCAAATATTTTGTAGCATGTAAAAGGATATATCAGGAGATAGACAATGGTGATTTAGAGAATCTTCGACATCTATACTTTGAAGAAAAGGAAGCGGAACGCGAAATACAAGAAGAACCAACTACAGAGGGATTGCACCTATTACCTTGGAGGACAAAGAAACAGAATATTAGAAGCGTAGAGAAACCCAATATTTCATCCATCAGATTGGGATAAAAAGACAACAAAATAAATCTTTGACCTGCTACAAGAGTACGAATATTTATTCCCATCTTCAACGGAGAAGCTTAAAGGGATCAAAGGAGATATGGGGGAGATGCACATAGTCCTAAAACCAGATGCGAGGCCAATAAAACATAGACCTTACTGCTTGAATCCGAGATTAAAATAAAAGGTCAAGGCAGAGATAGACAAAATGTTGAAGGCAGGCTTGATTTTTCCATTTGAGGAAGCAGAATGGGTCAACCCAATTGTGATACAAAATAAAAAGGAGAAATTAGAAATTAGAGTATGTGTGGACTACATAAGTATGAATAATGCATGTATTCATGATCCATTTCCAACTCCATTTAGCGACGAAGTTCTTAACAATGTAGCGGGAAATGAAGTATACTCATTCACAGATGGCTTCTTAGGATATCACCAAGTGAGAATAGCAGAAGAAGACAAAAGGAAGACTAATTTCACAAAAAAATGGGGATCATTTTCCTATTATGTCATGCATTTTTGACTAAATAATGCACCAACAATGTTTTCATGGATAGTAATAGCAACATTCAGAGACTATATCCATAAGTTCCTAGAAGTATACATGGATGATTGGATGTTGTACAGTCTACTGAAAAACCATGCAACTCTGATTAGAATAATGTTTGATAGGTGCATAAAACTTCAAATTTCTCTCAATTTCAAAAATTGCATCTTTGCGGTACCTTTTGGAACACTTTTGGGACATGTCATCTACAGGAAAGGTGTATGTGTGGACCCAACAAAGGTGGAATTCATTGTAAACATGGAAGCACCAGAGACTGTAAAACAATTGAGATCACTACTGGGACACATAGGATACTACAGGAGTTTCATTCACAACTATGAAAAAATCACAACATCATTAGAAAAATTGTTGCGGAAGTCAGAAAAATTCATATGAAATGATGAATGCACTAAGGCACTAAACACATTGAAAGAGAAACTAGCGAGTGCCCCCATTTTGGTCCATCCCAATTGGGATAAAAAATTTCATGTCCACATTGACGCTTCAAGTATTGCTATAGGAGTGGTGCTAGCTCAACCAGGATAAACCTCCATAGATCATCGAGTGTACTTCACAAGTAAGAAGTTGTCAACGACTGAGAGGAATTACACAACAATAGAAAGAGAGGCTCTTGCTATGGTATATTCTCTACAGAAATTTCGTCACTACTTATTGGGAAGCACATTCAAGTTATTCACAGACCACTCAAGATTAAAATATCTGGTAAACAAACTATACTTGAAGGCAGAATCTATAGATGGCTCCTAATATTCCAAGAGTTCACTTTTGAAGTAATAAAACCATGAAGGATGAATGTTGGTCCTGAACACTTATCAATATTGGAGAACCAGGAAAATGGGGGATCCCTTGATGTCCAACTACCGGTTGTTGATCTCTTCAAAGTATAAGCCATCCCATATTATCTATAATAGATAGCGACATACTTGGCCACATGGAAATGCCCAGCAAAATACACGGCAACCCAAAAAAGACATTTGGTAGTTAAATCATCTGAATATCAACTCATAGCAAGGCAATTATATAAAATGGGATTGGATCATATGATACGAAGATGTGTCCTAGATCATGAAAGAGAACATATCTTATGGGAGTGTTAGAGAGGAGTTGCGGGAGGCCATGTCGGTACAAAACCCACTGCAAGGAAAATACTACATGCAGGATTATGGTGGCCCATAGTGCACAAGGATAGTAAGGAATATGTGAAAAAATGCGATGTTTGCCAAATAATAGAATGACCATCACACCATGATGAGTTTCCATTGCAACCTGTGAGGGCTATGTAGGCATTTGATAAATGGGTCGTCGACTTCATAGGACCAATTGCACCAATGGCATGAGACTAACGGGCAAGTATATAATCACACAAATAATTATCTCATAATATGGGAAGAGGCAACACCAGTAAGGGATTGTACAACAGACACAACAACCTGATTTATTTTGGAGAAAATCATTAGCAGATTCGGCTGCCCAAGGATCCTAACAAGTGATCAAGACACACATTTCATTAATGCTACAATTAAATCACCACTGGAAAAATTTATGATACAACGATACAAGAGAAGCCTGTACCACCCTCAGGCAAATGATACAGGCTACTACAACTCCTGGAAGATTTCCTCTTTGGGTTTTACTTCAGATCTGCAATTTTTCAATGGCTATCTATGTTATTTGAGCTATGGTGTTGTTCCTATTGATAGACTGCATTATTTTGGTGTGAGATTCTTCATGGTGTTTTGCTCATAGTTTAGATCAGAGATCTCTAGTGTTGGGCTTTGCCTTCCACTTGGTGATCCATGGATTAGCTTTCTGGTCCATGTTCTGTTTAGATCTAATCCATTGTAATGAAATGTTATATTCATAAATTTACTGCAACATTTTACAAATCTGCAACTTGTTTCTCAGATCTATTCTGATTCATGCATGATTTGGTCAAAACCCCAAGGGGATCTTGTAAAGAAAACTATCTCGTTTCCAGATCTGAACTAGATCTGATGTTTTTCCCATAGATCTATCCTAGATCTGAGTTGTAATATGCAGCTACCACAAATCCTGAAATAATGTTGTTGAGCCATTTTTGCTAATGTATACATGTTGTAGCTCTCTTTTCTAAAGATATATTGCTCTCTTGTCTCATGTAATCTTCTGTATATTGAAGGGGCTTCACTTTAATTCTAATTTGTTGTTGTACATTCATTTATTGATTATATATGATGGCCTCCTGCTTACATTATCAAATATGGCATTATTCCTGAAGCTGCTTTTTGTGCATGGCTGCAGCCCCTCTTGTAGGGTGTTTTCCAGCTAGACTAGGTTGTGGGAGACCTGTTTACCACACCTAGTTTGATTTGTTTTTACTCCCCTTCTAGATCTAGACCCCAGATCTGCTGATCTAAGGGATCCAAGGGCTGAAAACTCATTTTTTTACACCAATCTTCCAAGGAGTGCGTTATTTTTCCAAGCTTGTTGTGTAATCCCAATTTGGGAACATTACAGTGGTATCATAGCTCCTTTCTTGGCACAACCTGTGCTTTCCTTGGAGAACCAGTCATGCTGCATTTAGAAGAAGATGATCCTCTTACCAAGAGGGAGAAGAGGTACTAGAATATAATTCATAAGAATTATGACTACACCACTAGTGATCCTGACAAGGATCAAGACAAGGGGAAAGCCCTTGAAACTGGGAATGATAAAGAAGTAGAGGAGTTTGCAAAAAATCTTTTGGAGACCATGAAAGATCTTGCAAATAATATTAGATAGATGAAGGTAGATAGAATGAGGGAATCTCCTGGGAGATGTCAGTTGGGAGAAAGCTCAGATATGTCTCATCATGGGCTGGTCAACCAGTGAATCTACCACCAGCCTCACAAGCTTCACAACGCTCCACTATGCCTACCTTCTTGGCTGTGGAGAATGAAGGAACACATAAGAAAGCTTCTATTGAATATTACTTTGTGGAGTATGACTCTCAGAGTTAGAGATTCAAGGATAACTTGAGTTTCCAAGACCTTTGTCACATCAAGGACAGAAGAAGATCAGGGCAGCAGTATAGATATGGTGGTTTATTTCATGGTAGAAACCACACTATGGGTAGATTCTTTTTGCCCAAGTTTGATGGATCATCCTCTAGTTCTGCCAAGGCATGGGTAGAAAAGCTGGATATCTATTTCTAGTTGAACAAAGTCCCTGAAGTTGAAGCCATCAAGATTGCAGTGCTGCACTTTGAAGGTGAAGCACACAATTGGTGGTTCCATGGATTGTCTACATTGGGACACATCAATGTGACTACCTATGCATAGTTCACTAGAATACTGGTGGAGAGGTTTGACAGAAAGGATCTTGAAGCACCCTTCATAAGCCTTGCAAAGCTGAAGAAGTTAGGAGATGTAGAGACTTATATCTCTGAGTTTCTAATATTATCAGTCATGGTCCCTGATCTATTTGTAGCAAGGAGAGTCTACATGTTCATCGATGGCCTGGAGGAACCTTTGCATGGGTTGGTTAAATCTACCAAGCCCATCACTTTTCATGATGCCATTGAGAGAGCTAGAGATCTCCAAGATGCCTTGCCAAAAGCAAAGGCAACTTTCCAAAGCAAGGCCCCTCACTTTTCTAAGGGGAAGGAAGGAAAAGCTGCTCCTCCCAAGGAGAGCTCTCTGAAGAAACCTCTTGATATTGATCTCAGGAGGGAAATGAGGAAAAATAAATTGTGTTTCACTTGCCAAGAGTCATGGGTACCAGGACATAGGTGTGCTGCTGGAAGAGCCCATTACATTGAAGTCTTCTCTGATTTTGAGGAGGAAAATGATGATGAGGAACCTAGGAGGGGTCACAGCGCTGATGATGAAGATGAGGGAGATAAAACACCATACAGAGATGGAAAGGGGGCTTTTGCTCCAACTAATGGGACTCTTGCTTCTTTGAGAGGAGTTCCTAAGTACTTGACACTAAGAGTACAAGGTTTAGTCATGAATCAGAGAGTATCTGTACTGATTGACAGTGGGGCAACCCACAACTTCATTGATGCTCATCTTGTGCAAAGGAAAGGAATTCCCACTGATACCTTTGAGGGATTTTATATCTTGGTCCCAGGGGATAGGACCATGCAATGCATGCAATATGTCCCATCACTCTCTGTCACAATGGGATCCTACACTTTGGTGGATCACTTCTTTGTAGTTGACATTCCAGACACCAACATCATTTTGGGTGTCCATTGGTTAATTACTTTGGGGAAGGTTACCATTGATTGGAAAGCCTTGAAAATGGAGTGGGTGGACTTGAAGAGTGGGAAACCACAAATGATTCAAGGCATGAACACTTATCCTTCACCCAATGTTTCCACACAAACAACAGAGATGTATTTGCATTGTGGAAGCAGGGATCTCACAGTCCCTTCTCTCATGTTCATAAGGATGCTACAAGGGACATTCTTATCTTATGGCAAGCCACTTGGGATGCCATCATATTCAGATCTTGTGGGGGAAGCCTCACAGAGTGTTGCTCCAAATCAAGATCCAGGAAGGATTGGAGCAATAGAATACCAAGCTATAGTGTTGTGAAAGGAGAAGAATGGGAGGATCAACCCTCCAAAAAACCACTTTGGCATGTGTAATGTCAAAAAGAAAATCAGGAACAAGACAAGCACTCCCATGGATGAATCAACAACGTTGTCATTGTTGAGCAGTGTGGATATTTATTGGAAATCTCAACTTCTTGTAGAGCATTCCAAATATATCCACACAGGTGCGATACTTGATGGCATGCATCAAGAAGAGGGCTACTTGGTCCAAGGATGGTTCATCTATTATCAAGGTAAGGTCTTTTTGGCTAGAGCTTCCAAGCTCAAGAAAAATATCCTACAAGGAGCATATGAAGAATTCTTCCTCAGCCATATGTGTTCAATGAAGATATATTCCCTGATCATGAAGAGTTTTGACTGGGAAGGCATGAGAGAGGACTTACATCAGCACTTTCAAGAGTGAAATAGTTATGGGGGATTGGGGAAACCAATGGACTCTTTGCAAGAGTAATTTAAACCAACTCCTCCTTTTCTTGAGAGGAAGGGAATGTTCATTCACAACTCCATGTGTGTGAAGGACTATGATGGTAAAGGGTTTGATCATGGTAAAAAAGTTGTATTTTCTTATCTATTACATTCCTTTGCCATGTTTTTACAGGATGGGACTCCTAAAGGGAGTAAGAGATCATATGGATCTCATAGTTTTTTGGGGGCCAATGAAAATTTTGAACTTGGCCACTCCCTTGATGTGCAAAGGGAGATTCCTTTTCATGATGGGTGCTTCCCAAAGGTACCAAACTTATGTAACACCTTCAATCATGTTAAGGGGACTTATGCAGAAAAATTGTGGTGGGAATGCCACTTACCACACCAAGATCTAATGAAGACAAGAGGTGTACTACGCTGGCATCAAATGTGGGATTTTGACCCACCTCCTCAAGTTCAGATTTTAGTTTGCATCTATGTAGTTCTGTTTCCATACATAGATGACAAATTGGTATTGTTTATGGGGTTGTATGGTTAAAGGATGATAAGTGTGTATGTACCCCATGGCATGGAACTTCAACTTGTGCTTCATGATACATGTTTTAGATATAGCATTGCTCCAAATATTTTTATTTCTATTGAGTTCCTCACTCCTAGAGGGTTGGGCTATGCATATATTATGTTAGCTTTGGAGGAGAAATTTTTGATGTTTTGGCTTAATGAGCACTTGGCTCATGATGAAAACTTGATCCTTAATGGTTCCATTAATGGAGAAGGAGAAGAAATACAACTCTTACCCTATCAGTTGCTTGAGGAAAAGAAACATTTTGGAGGGGAGGACTGTAATGTTCCTACTTAGCCATGGCTAAGAAGAATATTCAATTTTGTTTTAATTTTTATTGTATGAATAAATGAATAAAGGAGGACATGTAAAACTCTTGAAAAAGCTTAATAAATCAATTCCCATGTGAAAAAATATAAATCAGGGCCATGTAAATAATCACTTGCAGGTGTGAAAGAGGTTTGAGCTGAAGAATGGGTCAACCTTGACCAAATCAATAGCGCTGTCTAGGTTCATTGCATCTCCAAAAGGGACAGCACAGTTCTAGAAGGAGGCCTCTCATGTGAAAAGGGCTAACTCATCAAGGTGGTTTAGGGTTTGTAAAGGCTCTTCATCTTATACAAGGAGAGGGAGGGAAGCAAGAGAAGGTTGTTGATTTATCATATTCTTGATTATTTTGTCTACTTAGAAAAATAATATTCTCTGTTATTTAGTGGAGAATTGTTCTTGGAATTCCTATGCAGGGGTTTCACCTCTTCCTTTGAGGATTCTTGGAGGAGTGTTTGCTGAATTGATCCACTGTCAAGCTTGAGGCCAAGCTATACTTTCAATTACAACACTGATCCATTGAGGGTTTGGCTACTCTTGCAAGCTGCAGCAAGTGGGAGTCTAGATCTGCAGAGATCTAGTGTATTTTGTGAGCCTCTTCTCATGGAGTGTGTATTTTAACCTCCTGGAAGAGTGCCTCTTTGGTTTTTACTTCAGATCTAAAATTTTGTAGTGGATATATATGTTATTTGAGCTACAGAGTTGTTCCTATTGATAGACTGTGTTATTTTGGTGTGATATTCTTCATGGTATTTTGCTCATAGTTTAGATCAGAGATCTCTAGTGCTGGGCTTTGCCTTCCACTTGTTGTTCCATGGATTAGCTTTCTGGTCCATGTTATGTTTAGATTTGATCCATTGTAATGAAATTTTATATTCATAAATTTACTGCAGCATTTTACAGATCTGCAACTTGTTTCTCGGATCTATTCTTATTCATGCATGATTTGGCCAAAACCCCAAGGGGATCTTGTAAAGAAAACTATCTAGTTTCCAGATCTGAAATATATCTGATGTTTTGCCCATAGATATGTCCTAGATCTTATTTGTAATATGTAGCTACTGCAGCTCCTAAAAATAATGATGTTGAGCCATTTCTGCAGATGTATACATGTTGTAGCTCTCTTTTCTAAAGATATATTACTCTCTTGTCTCATGTAATCTACTGTATATTGAAGGGGCTTCACTTTACTTCTGATTTGATGATGTACATTAATTTTTTTATTATATATGATGGCATCCTTCTTACATTATCAAATACTGTGTTATTCCTGAAGCTGCTTGTTGTGCATAGTTGCAGCCCCTCTTGTAGGGTGTTTTCCAGCTAGACTAGGTTGTGGGAGACCTTCTTACCACACCTAGTTTGATTTTTTTTTGCTCCCCTTCTGGATATAGACCCTAGATATAATGATATAAGGGATCCAAGGACAAAAAACTCATTTCTGTACACCAATCTCCCAAGGAGTGTGTTATTTTTCCAAGCTTTCTGTGCAATCCCAGTTTGGGAACATTACAACCTCAGGATCCTTCTGGTATTCGGGACGACGGGAGAAACAATGTGATGCACGAAGTTCTTGATGAGAATAATTCAAAATGGATCACTATGGCTTGGGAGGGATATCCAAATTCATGCATAATACATACACAAACTTACAGGATTATCAGCGGCAGGAAACGACGTCTCAACGACCTTTCAAACTATGTCCAAGAGAGTTAAGAAGACAGGATACTGCGACTACTACAAAAATTATGAAACAAGAAGAGGAGGAAAGGGACAAAAAATTGACCTCATAAACAATCCAACGGTAAAATTCACCTCCTATTTGATAGTTGGGAAAATGATGAGGCACTACACTAGGGGGGAATGCACCCTGGACACAATCTCAGATGCGGAGCATTGCATTTATGGAGAACCTCTGAATTGGTGCACATTCTTGTTAAATGAGTTGTTTGAGGCTTGTGAGGACAACTATAGGCGAGCCACAGGGTTTATCTATGGTGATCTCATCATAAAATTCACAACGTGGAAGTGGATTCACCCAGGGATCAGGAAGCTCGTAGAGATTACTCACGACCAAACAATGACCCTAAGGTTCACGCCATGGAGAGTATCAGGGGACCCAAGTACCAAAGAAGTAAATGAGGAAGCTTTTACAGTTTGGTATAGATAGATGGTCGACGTGGTTGGGAGCCAGCAAAGGGTTCCAAGGAGCATATTATATAGATATTGTCCACGGATATGGTTTGGGGTCACCCATAATAGAAACTATATCCAAACAAGTTGCGTGGATGAAAATACTTTCCATATGGAGCCATTGAAGTTCCAAGTAGAGGAGGAGGCCTTCCACACAGAATTTTGTGCATGGCCATGAGCGGCAATGGAGATCAAAAGTAGGATCCCACATTACTCATTCCATGCAATGCTACCAAAAGCACTCCCGAGGGAGACACCAGAAGAAGCAGTGTAGAGGATCTCACAACTAAAACTACGACCACTACTGGACCAATTCAACACATGGGTAAAAGGATTTAATAAGGTAATAGAAACTTTTACAAGAACATCTACTATGTTTCAAAAATTTTCTTAGTTTCAAACATTGAATTTTGCATCCCCGTCCACCACCACCCCCATCGTTACTGCACTACCATTCACCGCATTCAACTCCCCTTCGCTGACCACAATCATGCCAATCCACAAAACCAAGGTGACTAAGCCCCCAGTACTAGCACATAAATTAAAGAGAGCACGAACCGCGACACATGAACAAGTGGTTGATCTCACAGGAGATGACCAGCCCCAGCCTATAGTGACAGGAATACTGATTCAAGAAGATCTAGAGGTTTCCACCCGGACCACCTCTGCACTACCTGTATTTGATCCATCATCAGTCCTGAACATCCAAACCTCATCACCACTCCATATGCACAATTCGTCACCGAACACCTCATTCACATCCAAGGACCACCCCACCCACACTCCGTCCACCTATGCAACCATTTCAGATCCAATACCACTAGGGACCATAAAAAATATTGATATCGAGGCAGAAGTTAACTCGAGTTCAACTGGAGTACCTGGGGTTGACCCAACCACAGTGGGACAGGGCACATTTCTAGAGTTATTAATCTAGGAAGAATCCCTCATTTCCGATACAATGCCCACCCCACTAGAGCTAAACCCATTCCATCAATCCAATCTAGTTTTGAAATAGTTCATACCATCTACTAGTCTGCACATCCCTAAACACCAATCACCGCAACAGAGTTAGCCAGCATCTCCACAAGGTTGTTCATAAAGATCAATTTCCAGTGGGAAACCACTCATGGAGAGACATCCAACCCAAAATTTGTCGAGAACTGAGAACCTGCAAGGTTGGGGACCTAGTCAACTATTCAACTTCATTCAGATGACAGCACAACAAGAAAAAGGTCTGCATAATGACATCCAACATAGATTCGAGCAGCATCAACAGTAAGTGATTGCGCTTACTAATGAGCGCAATCAACTCCAAGGAAATAAGGATAGCCTACAGAAGCAGCTGGAGAAGGTAACATAGGTCTTTAAAGACCTGTGGCTGACCTTCATTTCCCAGGAAAACAAAACACCCGAAGACATTTCGGCATTCTCAATGGTCAAGAGGTCCATCAGAGTCAAATTGGCATGCACAAGCCTGAATCGAGAAAACCAAGAACTAAAAGAGGCACTTGCAACAAACAAGCATTGCCAGATCCCTCCGCAGTATATGCCAAGAAAGTAGTGGAGAGGCAGAGATAGATGAACGGCATAAAGGAAACCCTCGGAACAAAGGTCAACGAAGCATATAGCCCATTAGAGAAGCTACATGAATGCTCAAATTCACTGACAGTGAAAGCACAACTAGTTTCAGAGAAACTTCAGAAGATCATCCTTGAAATGAGAGGAGCCAAAGATCTGGTCAGCAGAACTCAAGTGTATGACCTAGTAGATGTGCTCAAAACCAAAATTCAGGAAATTGAAGAACACTCAACATTAATAAATAAACTACTTAGGGACCTAAGGCAACTTGTGAAGCAAAAGGCCGAGGCAATTCAACAATTGGTGGCTGAAGCCGAAACAAGGATTGAGGAAGTGTTCAGTATGCTGATGTAGGTGGCAGATGCGACTAAGACCGATAGGATTGTAACTGAAATAGAGCATATGATTGATTAAAGTGTGTCAACAAACAATATCTGAGTTTACAGAACTTAGAACATCAACATTAAGCAAGGTTCCTGGGTTGGGGCCTTTGTTGGAATAGGGCAAAAAGAAACAAGATGCGATAAAGACGAAAGTAACAAGAGAGACTAGGAAAACACTAGAAGCCGACAGACCACTAGTAGCTACAATAGTAGGGAAATATTGACTTGGGACGAGTCAATAGCATGTGTTCGGGGCCTGTTGGGGCCTTTGTTTTTGGATAGAACAATTTTGGAATTGTGGAGAGCTGGAAAACATGTGGTGGAACAAAATCAAGGTAGGTAGGGAGCTGTCACAGTTGTAGAAAGCCATAAGACAGGTGGTGTGGCATAGACAGAGAAGTGTGCAAATGGTAGAGATGGGAGACAAGAAATGAACAGTAGAACTCCTAGTGATAAAGAAGAAATGGAGGGCAGCGGAGTGCAAGGGAGAAGAGAAGCGCAAAAGAGAGAAGGACTAACAATGTCAGTCGGAAGGAAAAAATAGGTAGTCAGTTTGTTAGTTTGCAGAGCCAGTCTAACGAGAGGACGATAGGAAGTGGATCCTCATGAGAGCTCTGTGTAAAGCCTTTTGTATTGAATTGAATTGTAATAGACTCTGCCAAGCATGTGTATGTTGTTATGATCCAAGCTAATATAGGGTTGTTTCTGTGTTGTATATCATGAATTGGTTGATGCTTAATCAATTATGGTAAATGTATGCCTAGTTTAAATTTTATTTCAGTATTCTGAACGTGTCATGAGAGATGATAGCTACTTCTTGGAGTTGATATATATATATATATATATATATATAGAGAGAGAGAGAGAGAGAGAGAGAGAGAGAGAGAGAGAGCTATGTGTAAAGCCTTTTGTATTGAACTGAATTGTAATAGACTCTGCCAAGCATGTGTATGTTGTTATGATCCAAGCTAATATAGGGTTGTTTCTGTGTTGTATATCATGAATTGGTTGATGCTTAATCGATTATGGTAAATGTATGCCTAGTTTAAATTTTATTTCAGTATTTTGAACGTGTCATGAGGGATGATAGCTACTTCTTGGAGTTGATATATATATATATATATATATATATATATATATATATATATATATATATATATATATATATATATATATATATATATATATATATATATATCCGTGTGTGTGTGGCTTCTGTATGCTCATAGATATTGTCTGTGTTAGTAATCTTTCCTCAACATCAACGATCTAGCCTATAATCTTACTAAGGTCACGACTCACCTCGGGTGAGACTCCCTACTCCCTTGAGTAGGGTGAAAATTTCGACGTTGTCCTAGACTACTACGGAAACCTTGTTGGCCTCAAGCCTAAACCTAGGTATTGCCTAAAGACCTCCTTTTACGCCAACACTTGTTCCATGTATTTCATCAAAAGAATCACAAAAGTACAGAAATGCAAGTGTTTGCAAAGTGTTTTTGATAAAATCCTGAACCCCTCTCTAAATGCATGAGAGGTTTAAATAATATTACATATGTATCAAAAATAAAATATTACATAAAAAGCTGAGGATGTTTCAAACAACCTTCCTCAGAATACTGAAAATAAAAGATAAAAACTAAAAGTAATGATGTGCTTTATCATGTTGAACAATCCTTCCTTTCCATTGAGCGTTTTAGTTCGCAGATATCCAACATTGGCTTCACTTGGGATGGTTGACCGACTTTGGATCTTAGTTGTTCCATAAATACAACATCAAAGAGAGGTGGCACCATCTTTTGAGTGGAATTCGATAGACATCATAAAACCATCCACTGACTATATGGTTTTACTAGTAACTGGAAATAATATTCATGATCAAATTTAGATATATTTTTGACTGCTTCAATTTGATTTTTGGTTGTCTCTTTCCACTGTCCCTCTAATTGTTTGACATCTGGGAAAAATCCAGGCTTGAATTCTTTAATTATATTAATACTATGAATGTTTTCATTAAAAACTTCAATTATATTGGTTTTTATATCATCTTCTCTAGCTTTTTCTCTTTCTGCTTTCTTTAATTGCATATCCCAATGTGTAAATAGAATATCTCTATGGGATTATTCAATCTTCAGAAAATAAGTTTTTCTTCCTTCCTCACACTCTTGCCAAGAGAAAAAATCTGAGATTTTCTTATCAACTTCTTCATATTCCAATCTATGATCAACCATTTGATGGACTAATGTATCACTTATTTCACAACATGGTTTTATCATTGAGATTATTTGACATAATATTTCTTGCTATTTGGACAATTGAGTATTTAGCTCAAGTGTTTATTTGACGAAGTCTTCTGTTCGATTATTATTTTCGAGTTTATCTACTTCATTTTGCATTAGTTGGATCTGTGTATATTTTTCTATGATGCTTGCCTGGTGCTGTAACTTCATTTTCTCATATTTTTTCTGAAATTATATCATCTGCAACTATGTTTTCTTATTGACATTTTGTCTTTCCTGTTCGATTTGTTGCTCTAACAGCTGAATTCTAGCATATTTATATTTAAGTAGAATACTAACCTCTGCTGCCTTATCCATTGTATCTATTGCATAAGCACCTGCGAATTGTGACAGCCTTGTCAAGGTTTCTGGTGGATCAATGGGGGTGTCTTTCCAGAAAACCTCCATTGATTCATTCTGTTATCACCATAAACATTTTTTTTCCTAAACTTTGACAGTTTACCTTGTTCCTAGTCATGGTCTTAGATAGGTGTTGAGTCATTTCATGTTTTAAGGGGTAAGTGATAGGGTTAGAGTCTCAAAAGTGTCATTTTCATTTCCAAATAAATTTTGACAACCTCATTCCATGGTTTAAAGGTCCCATATTCTATTTAGAAGTCATATTTTAACCCTTTGAAAATTTTTCTGAAATTAGCTACGAAACCACACTTTCGTAGCGCAGTCAATGGAAAAATGTTGTTTTGCGCTACGAAAGCGCTGCTACTTTCATAGCACATTTCTCCGAAAATACACTAAGCACGCTACAAAAGCACGAATTCGCAGCGGGTCATGTCAAATCATCAAATCATTGTTATTTTTTCATCATTAGGTGTCAGTTAGAGGTCATTTCAAAGAGAAACAACCATTCAAAATCATCATTGATTCGTAGAGGTTTCATTTATAAAATCTAAGTTCAAATTTGAAAGGTCTGGCTGGTTTCTTATTCCAGTTTGCATGCAAAACACTCCAACAGACCGTTTTCAAGAGTAAATGTTGTGGTAATCTCACACCAAAGCTTCTACTATCCATTATCAAGTGAGGTTGATTACTCTAATCAAGTGAGGCTGATAATAAGAGTTCACAGGAAAATTTCATAAATTCAAAGACAAAAATGACTTAGGAGAAGAAAATTCACAGGTCAGGACATTGTTTAAGGACAGAGCCTGAAAGCATAGGAACCCTAGCTAAATACAAATCAGTATTGGAGGCTTTCAAGAAGGCAGGGTGTTTGAAATTTTGTGAAAAGTTACGGGGAGGACAAAGTTAGGTAACAAAGGAGTTTGCTTTACATTTTACTGGCTCAAACACAAAAATTGGAATCTTAAACTTGTCAGTTACTCCTGAGATTATTGCCTTAGTAACAGAGATTCCTAGAGGGCAAGAGAGACGGTTCAAAGGTTTCAGATTTGACATGGAGGCATGCAAAGTGCTTCTAAAGCCAGAGTTTGCAGAAGTGGATTTAAACAACACAATTCTCAGGAGCTGCATCAAAGATTCATATCCCAATTTTCTATACAACATCCAGAGGTATTTTACCTATGAGGGAAGGTATCATAAAGTATATTAGTATCATTTTAAACTTCTGTTGCACTTTACTAGCATGATATCTTTAGATTTTCCATTTTTTCTGTATAGAAGTATAGCTAAGATGGCAGACAAGGTTCAAATGAAGTCTAAAGGGTGTGAAACCTCTTTATTCCACCATGGTTTAATCAAGTTGATGGTCTTACATGAACTCCGAAAGATCAAGTTGATGGTCATAATTTATTTTTTTATGTGGTTTTGGAGTGGAAGCACAAACTAGAGGCATTAACCCTAAGAGAAAAGAAACTCCACCTACAGAATTCAGTAATCCTTTAGTGACAAGGTCAAAAAGTTTTGTTAAGCTAAAACCCAGGAAACAGGTGAAAGAGCTGGTAGGAAAATCATCAGTGGTTATTGTTGAAACTCCTCAACTTGCAAAACAAAGGATAGTTGAAGTTAAAGAGATTGCACAAGAATAGTCAGCTAATAAACAGGTTCAACAGAGATTGACTAGGAGTCAAATTGCAAAAGAAAAGGGTAAAGCAGTGATTTCAGGAGAAAGTGATACTCTAGGCTTAAAGGGAAACTTGTGTAGAAATTTGCTGAACAATAATTAATTATTCACCGAGACTATCCTGATCACATACAATTCGAATTCATATGCAACACATAATCTCTTCCACTCAGATCATCACACATGCGGAAATAAAATCAAGCGATAACACATCAAATAATCATACACATTAACACAGTATGTATGGGGAAAGCTTATAGCTGAAAACCCCGCAGCTATTGTGTATATTATAATGGAGAAATCATGTAACAAACTCAGTAGAATACTCCTCACAAGTACTCAGTACTATCTCATGAAGTTACACACAAACTAGCTCAGTTTTGAACAGGTTACTGGTTCAAAACTCACCGCCAATTGCCTTGCCTCTATTGCGCAATCCAGGCCTGTCTATATAGAGATCCAAGGTTCGAATCTCCTTGGCTTGACAGCGCAATCATCATGGGAAAATCCTCCAAGTGTGGTGCAAATCTCATGCACAACTGATGTCGCCACTGATAGCTAACTCCACCCTTTCATCTACCTCTTTCACTGGTCTCCACTGAACTGATCATGCACTGTAGTGAACTGATGTGTTCTTGAGTTGAATAATGAGTTACTAATTAATGAATTAAACAATATTTAATTCACTCCACTCATAACTAATTGATTAGCTAGTTAAACTAATCTCAATCAGTTCAACTAAAATAAACAGAACACAACTCCACTAGCTGTCCCATTAACTCCACCAAACTTCTGCCACTGAAGTCCTAACTGAAGTCAACCATGCATGATGCCATCAAACCCTTGGGAACCACGTGATTCCTCTGTCAGATGCATGAGCCACTTCTGTAGCTCGAACTGAAGTGCTCCAAGAGAGTAAACCGCTGTTTATAGTCTAAATATTATTAAGGGTAAATAATATTTGACTTCCCTGTTTTAAGGAGAGGCAGTCTAAAAATAGACTTCGACCTCTTTGACCTCAAAAATAGAGTCTCATCTATTTTTACCAACATGACACATACTTCAAGAATCTCAAACTGGAATCCCCGAACCATGCTCCATATGTCTAAAAACAGACATAGTCTAAAAATAGATTTTGCGCCAGAATTTGCCTGCGGGCCCACTTAGTGAAGGCGACTTCATTTCACCAAGCTCCATCATCTTGCTGCATTCTCAACACTCCCTCTCAGCAATATATGGATTATCTGCAACCCCTATCCTGCCTCTTTGGAATTCGAACTTGCTCCTGGTGAGCGCCTTCGTCAGGATGTCGGCATCCCGATCCTCCGTGGGAACATATGAAAGCATCATGATTATCCGCTGAACACAATCTCTGATATGATGATACCAATATGTAGCCATGCCGTTCAAACCTCCATCCTCCCGTCCGTACCATAGACCATATCCCGATGTGCCTCCTCGATATAGCGCACAGGCGTTTGCCTCGCTTCCGTGAGGATTGGGGAAGCTTGCTCGTGCTAGTTTTTAAAGCTAATAATCAGACAGTATATAGTAACTTATTTTAACTGCATACATAAGCGACCCCACCAACTGTCGATAGAAATTGGCATCCACTACCTCCGCTGAAGTAGCATCCTCCTTCCTCCAACCACCAGGAAGAGGAGTGTCAACAGGCTTGCAACCTTGCATGTTGAGCCTCTCCAGAATCTCCTGAGCATACTTGCCCTGAGAAACAAACAGTCCTCCGCTGCGCTGCCAAATCTCCAATCCCAGGAAATAATGAAGGATGCCCAAGTCCTTCATCTCAAACTCTCGTGCAAGATCCTCCTTGCATGAAAGTATCAACTGCTCATCGCCGGTCAAAATCAGATCATCTACATACAGTACGATGATCAACAGCTTTCCCTCCACCACAATCTAGTACAGGTTTGGATCTGCCTCACTCTTGGAGAATCCAAGCCCGGTGAAGTAGCCGTCTATCCGAGTGTACCAAGCACGAGGTGCTTACTTCAGCCCGTACAGTGCTCTCTTGAGTCGGCACACATGCGACTCACTGCTGAAGATTTCAAAACCTTCAGGTTGCTCTATGTACACCTCCTCCTCAATAATTCCATTGAGGAACGCAGTCTTCACATCCATCTGATGAATGTGCCACCCCATCTGCACTGAGAGAGAAAGGATCGTCCGTATGGAAGAGTACCATGCGACAGGTGCAAAGGTCTCCTCATAGTTAATCCCCTCGATCTGTGAAAAGCCACGGGCGAAAAATATCACCTTGTACTTCTCCACACTCCTGTCAGCCGCCTGCTTCACTTTGTAGATCCATCGTGAACCCACCACTGATTTCCCCACCGGTCTTGGGACAATCTCCCATCCACTGCTCTGACGACGAATCTTATTCTTCTATCATGGCATCAACCCAAGGCGGGTTCTCCGTCAGCCTTCCTCAAAAGAGGATGGCTCCGTCACAACACATTGACTCACAAGAGCCATGTATCTGTGTGTACCGATCCTAAGTGAATGTCTCTCCGTCTGCGCCGTGCTATAGGGCAGGCCCCACAACCTTCTCTCGCATCCCGGCGCTCGCCGCTTTCGCCCAGAGTGCGATGTGCCGGATGGCTGGCGCGATGAAGGGTTTCTTCCACCTCCTGAACCTCCTCTTGTGGCTGATCCACATCCGGAAGCTCCTCCTTAGGAACTAACAGCTCCTCATCTGCATGCAAGTGTAGCTCCTTCTCAAGCGAACACTGCATGGCTTTCTCCTCTTGAAATTTTATATCATGCCGCACAATAGTCTTGCGACTGTCTAACAAATACACCCGATAGTTGTGAGGTGTATCAGTGTACCCCACAAATATTCCAACCTCAGCAGTTGGATCCAGCTTCCTTCTTGCATCCTTCGTCACATGCATGTAGACAGGAGAACCAAAAATCCGCAAATGGGAAACATCAGGCCTCTTGCCAGAATAAGCCTCCTCCGGTGTACTCATGCCAAGAACCTTGTGAGGACAACGGTTCTGCACATACACTGCTGTATTGCATGCCTCAGCCCACAAGTGAAGGGGTAGGCCCCGATCATGCAACATCGCCCGTGCAGCACCCACGATCGTTCTGTTCTTCCGCTCAGCCACCCCGTTCTGCTGTGGGTTATGGGGTGCGATGAGCTCTCTCCGAATCCCTTCTGCGCTGCAGAACTCCTTGAATTCAGCCGAGATGAATTCACCACCATTATCACTCCTTAGAGCAATCACCTTCTTCCCCGACTCCTTCTCGACCAGTGCTTTAAACTCACAGAACTTCACAAATGTATCGCTCTTCTTCTGCATGAAGAAGATCCAGCACTTTCGAGAGAAATCATCAACAAAGATCACATAATACTTGTGCTTTGCTGTCGAAGCAACTGAGAAAGGACCACACATGTATGTGTGAACTCTCTCAAGGATCTTCGTGGCGTGACTATCCTTCTCGTGAAAGGTGGCTTTCACATACTTCCCTAAAGTACACCCCTTGCACTGATCTGACTGCGCAAGAGTGCCTTTAGGAAGACTAGTAGAAATCTGCTGCAGAATCTTCAAAGCTCCATGGTGAAGGTGGCCCAATCTCCTGTGCCACAGTTCGCCCTCATCATCCCAGCTCACCACTTCTCCCGCCTTGCATGCCATAGCTGCGCAGCCATCTACCTGCAACTGATAAAGGTTCTTGGTTTGAACCCCTATCTTCCGGGTCTCTCCAGTAGTCTTACTGCGCAGGAAGGCTTTTCCTTCATTGAAGACCACATCATACCCTTTATCCTCCAACATCGCCACAGAGATCAAGTTCTTCTTCAATCCAGGTACATGCATGACATCCTTCAATACAAAGGGCTTACCAGACTCCCTCTGAAAGGATATGGTACCGATACCAGTCGCACTGTATCTACCATCATCGCCCATCTCGATGTGCACACCCAAATCTTTGTCCTCCAGATCTGAGAACAAATCCCGATCTCCCGTCATATGAAATGATGCACCGCTATCCAAGAACCATACCGATCCCATCACACTTGAAACCAAGCATGCGATCAGTGAAAAGTCAAGCTCGAACTGTGAAGCCAAAGCTTCTCCATCTGCAGATCTCCCCGCTTGCTTGTTCTTCTTCTTCTTTGGACAATTGGTAGCATAATGTCCGTGATCATGGCAGTGAAAACACTTCACTTTCGCCATATCCTGCTTCTTGCCCTTTGCACCAGAATGAGAGGTTTTCTTACCCTTCCCCTTCTTTTCTTTGGCCACCAAAGTGCAATTTTCTTCATCAACTCCCTTTCATGAAGATCCATCTCGAGTAGTCCTCCTTATCTCCTCCTGCATGAGATCCGCCCAAAGGCGCTCCCATCTCGGCAGCTTCTCCCGACCATTGACACTATCTTGATATGAGTGCCAAGCCTTCGGAAGACCAAGGAGAGCCAAGTCGACCATGTCCTCGTCTTCGACAGTCACCCCCACACTTCCCAGCTCATCTCTGCACTGAGTGAACTTCGTGAGGTATTTGGCGATACTGTCGCCTTTCTCCATCTTGGTGTTCTCGAGCTTATCTTTGAGCGCCAGCTTCCTTTGGTTGCTCTTACTCTGGAATAGATCTGTCAAAGCTTTCCACATTAAATATGGAGTAGCCTTTCCATGCAGGCTGGATACAATATGATCCTTGACGCCCTCCAACAGGATCCTTCGACACTTCGCCATCTTCTTTTTCCATGCATCAACTTCAGCAGGATCAGTGGGCTTTTGGACATCCGTATCTACGAACTCCTTCAGACCATTATCTTCTAATACTGCCTCCATGCGATCCTTCCATGCAACATAATTCGAACTGCCTTCAAGAGCATATTCGAGTCGCAAACCGTTGAAAGACATTTTCAACACCTGCACCAAGAAAACAAAACTGCTGCAAAATTTCGAATTCCACCTCAAAGCTCAGCCGCTCTAGATCTGTGAGAACAAATTATTTCTAGCACAGAGATTGACCGCAAGGGGCATTTACCAGACCTTTCACTTTCCGAAGAAAGATGAATCCGGAGGCTACCTGGCCCGCATGCAGACTCTGTCTACCGAAATAAGTTTGTAATCACTGTGATGATCAATCTCTGCTTCAATAGCTCCGATACCATGTAGAAATTTGCTGAACAATAATTAATTATTCACCGAGACTATCCTGATCACATACAATTCGAATTCATATGCAACACATAATCTCTTCCACTCAAATCATCACACATGCGGAAATAAAATCAAGCGATAACACATCAAATCATCATACACATTAACACAGTATGTATGGGGAAAGCTTATAGCTGAAAACCCCGCAGCTATTGTGTATATTATAAAGGAGAAATCAAGTAACAAACTCAGTACAATACTCCTCACAAGTACTCAGTACTTTCTCATACAGTTACCCACAATCTAGCTCAGTTTTGAACAGGTTACTGGTTCAAAACTCACCGCCAATTGCCTTGCCTCTATTGCGCAATCCAGGCCTGTCTATATAGAGATCCAAGGTTCGAATATCCTTGGCTTGACAGTGCAATTTTCATGGACAAATCCTCCAAGTGTGGTGCAAATCTCATGCACAACTGATGTCGCCACTGATAGCTAACTCCACCCTTTCATCTACCTCTTTCACTGGTCTCCACTGAACTGATCATGCACCGTAGTGAACTGATGTGTTCTTGAGTTGAATAATGAGTTACTAATTAATGAATTAAATAATATTTAATTCACTCCACTCATAACTAATTGATTAGCTAGTTAAACTAATATCAACTAGTTCAACTAAAATAAACAGAACACAACTCCACTATCTGTCTCATTAACTCCACCAAACTTCTGCCACTGAAGTCCTAACTGAAGTCAACCATGCATGAGCTCAATACCCCATAAGAAAAGCGTATTTCCTTCTGGCAGTTGCATGTTCCACACCCGTAGCTCAAACTGAAGTGCTCCAAGAGAGTAAACTGCTGTTTAGAGTCCAAATATTATTAAGGGTAAATAATATTTGACTTCCCTATTTTTAGGAGAGGCAGTCTAAAAATAGCCTTCGACCTCTTTGACCTAAAAAATAGAGTCTCATCTATTTTTACCAACATGACCAATGCTCCAAGAATCTCAAACTAGAATCCTCGAACCATGCTCCATATGTCTAAAAATAGACATAGTCTAAAAATAGACTTTGCGCCAGAATTCACCTACGGGCCCACTTGGTGAAGGCGACTTCATTTCACCAAGCTCCATCATCTTGCTGCATTCTCAAAAACTTGGATGGTATCTTACAAGCCATTGATATAGAAGAGTCCCCTTCGGTTCAAGCTGATTTCATAAAAAATGATGAAGGAAAGCAGAAAAAGATGAAGTCATCCAAGAAACTAGTATTCAATGACGAAGTTGCAGCGTTTGTATTCAAGGCAAGGAAGCCTGTAACCAGACAGTCCAAAAAGATGCAAGAGCATTTTGAGCTAGAGAAAACAGAGGAATCTTCCACTGTTCATGAAGAAATTATAAACCTTTCATCACCTGTACCAGAAAAGGTAAAAAACAGAGTATTCCCCACTCAAATAGAAAAAATCAGTTATGTAGGGATGGAGGAAAGGTTGAAATCATCCAATCTTGAAATTTCCAGGCTAAGGAAGAGAGACAGAAAGCATACTATTGAAAAGACAAATTTCAAGAGGATGAAAGCCCTCTAGGAATTTAAAAGGGTTGCTAAACCTGAAATCATTAGCAGTGAAACACAATATTTCACTTGGACTGTACCAGCAATAAAAGAAGCCAGATTTGTGAGAGTAATGAATACTCAGTTGAGAACCACCAATAGAAAGCTAAGGAGATAGGTTGAAGACCTAGAAATTTAGTTGACAATATCTCAAGAGAAACTACAACGATAGTGAAATAGGGTAATGAAATAGGGTAGTAAATGATAAATATTAAATCAGTTTGTCATTAAGAAGAAGACCATTTTGAGGAAAAACACCTTTAAGGTTAATTTTTTTTACTTTTTGATGTTGATATCAATCCTGGAGATAGATTTTAATATCCTCAAACTTAAAATTTTTAAAGACTGTGTTAAAAAAAGAGCCTGCACAACAGTTTCGTAGCGCGCTACGAAACTGTTGAAGATGATTTTTTTTGGCACTTTATATATATATATATATATATGTTGGAGATAAGGATTGATGGGTTTCAAGTTTTAATGTTGCTGGTGGAAAGATGAAGATCACAGGTGAAGACTCAATTTGAAAAACAGTAGAAAGAATGGTTAAAGGAAATGTTTTACAATAATGTAAAATCTGCACTACGAAAACAGGCTACTTTCGTAGCGTAGTCATATTTCATGCATTTTTTCACTTTTTCGAAGATGTTCTCTACATAGGTGGAGGATTAAATTTTTCAAGGGAATATTAGCATATGTGACACATATGAAACATTCATCAATGTTAACAAAGCTGCTCGAAGATAAACATGGAGGTTAAGGGCTAAAAAGCAGGAACTCTGTCTCATGGTTTTTAGGATAGTTAGGTCATGAATCAGTAGGTTTACAACAAGGCTGGAGGTATCATCAAAGTTCGAAAACATGGATTTGCATCTGTCAAGAAATCATTAAAGGTTTAGATAAGGTTTCTTAAAACATGTTTAGGAGTTTCACTCCTATTTGTATTAGGACTCTTAAAAGACAGTTTAGCTGTTAGTTTGTAATTAATAGTTTGTTTATGAATAGAATAGGTGTCAAGAATGGAAATTAGAATTCTCCTAATGATGGATCATGGAATCCAAGATTGTAAATTCTCTATATGAAGCATGAGGTTGAATTCATCAAGGTTGGCATTTTTCGTTAGCAAGGAAACTGTGTTACTGTATGTCACTATGTTCTTCTCAACTTAATACAGAGATTTTTTTGACTACTCAAGATTCACAAGGAGTTTAAGTGTATCATTTTTCTATGGCTTTTTTAATTACCTACTTGCAGTAGTATTTGCATGTGTTACTTAGAATTTATTTGAAAATTCTCTAACTTCCTTCACATGCAAATAGACTGTGTTTTATCACTGTGTTACTGTTTTTCTCATAAACCTAGACTCCAAGTGCCTTGACTTCCATGTTTGACAGATTATGATGTTTTGTTGAAGACTATCTTGAATCCATGGCCCAATGAGTGTTTTCTAATCTTTGATTCAACCAGTTATAAATTTTTATCCTTTTTATTCCTAGAGTTATCCATCTAATCATTAATCAAAAATCTTAAACCTATTGAGAGAGCCCTCTCAGGTTGAGGAGGCTAAGCCTCAGCCAAAAGATTGGTTTGAAAGAGTTACTCAGAGTCTACTTGATGAGCAGCCTATCAGGGTCAGATTTTGTGATAACATTTTGGTGCGTCTACCAGGAGCTTGAAGATTACTCATTCCCGAAATCAAGAAGCTGAACTTCTGAAGGTAGTAGGGGCTCATGAATATTTTCAAGGCTACATCTACCTTGGTGACTCCATACATTTTCAAAATTTTAAAAGGTGGCTTCAAGAAGGAGATACACACAGAGCAATCCCGATCCCAATCCACCTACCATTGTGGACAATCCAAAAACTATTTCAAGAGGTAGTCAAAGAATTTCATAAATATCAGGTATTCCATCTCATTCGAAATCTTTGTCCTCTGAAATATTAAGAAGTCCTGAAGACAAAAGAGTTGATGATAAAATTCATGAAGTGTTGTTTAGATCAGAAAGTGAAAAGGAAATCATTGATATTATCTTGGACTTGCATAAGAGAGGAATTGACACTCCAGCCTTAGTAACACAAGAAGACAAAGAAGAATTTTGGGAAGATATTACCTCTGAGTTGCTGTTAGAAAAAGAGTCTCTAGATAAATTGAAAGAACTAGACCCTTTTGAAGTCTTGCTGAAATCCAAAGTTGGTTTACCCCTTCCAAATTGGAGCTCAATTTTTAGTGGCTTACAAAAACCAAATAGTCCTTCTTATATCAGTTCTTCATCTTCTGTTTCTGCCATTCCTAAAACTAATGTTCGTCCTTTAAACATGGCTGGCCCTGCTAGGTATGTACCACTTGTCCTTCCTGTTGTTTTACATTATCTCCCTAGTAAATATGCTACTAGGATTGAAACTTGGGGAAGTGATGAAGAACTCACAACAGAGAAACATGTAGATCAATTTAATGATTTTATAGATAGAGAAGAGGTTGATGATGAAGATGTGAAGTTAAGACTATTTTCACAAAGTTTTACCGGTGAAGTTAGAAAATGGTTTAGAGCTCTCACACTGAGAAGTATTCAAACTTGGGATGAGTTTGAAAACAAATATTTGAGAAAATGGGGAAATAGAACCAATCTAGTTCAAGCACTTACTGAATATAACAGTCTTAGAAGGGTAGTTGATGAATCTGTCCAAAACTTTTTAAAAATATTTAATAAAGTTTTTGATTCAATTCCAGCTCATTTGAAACCTCCAGAAGCCTTAGCACAAATGAGATATGCTAAAGCATTTCATTATGACTTTTCTATCTTGTTGAGAGAAAGAGAATCAACTACACTTTTTGAAATGCAAAGTGATGCAATAAAGGTAGAGGTAAACATGATAGCTGCTAAAAAGTAAAAAATGGGAAAAACTAAATTGAAAGAAGAAGAGAAAACTTCCTCCTCAACTCTCGATGATAAATTTGACTCAATGATGAAAACTATGGAGAAGTTGATGGATAGGTTAGCTCTTGGAAACACTTCTGCTCCTCCTATGCAACATGAACCTCAATTTACAAACCCTCAATTCAGGAGACCTCAAAATCAACAAAGGCAAAGAGAAAATAGAAATCAGCATCCTGATCCTCCAGTAAGACCTCCTTTTCAGTAGAATTTGGTAGATGAAGAAGATGAGTCTAAAATTCCTGAAGAATATATCCATTGTCTTGACGAAGAGATGTCAGGAATTTTCTTGACTAAAGAAGAGCATGAAGAGTCATATTTGGCTAATCAAGGAGAAGAACCATCAGATAATTTTAAGGGTATCAACATGCTATTTTTGAAATGCAAAAGAAATATAATCTCAGAAATAGAAATGTTCCTATTATTGCAAACAAAACGCAGCCTAAGAAAGATACTCCAAAGGTTGTTGATGTCAAAAAAGATACTCCAAATATTTCTGAAGGTAATAAAGACACTAAAATTCCTCCTCCTATCAAAGAAGCTGAAAAATTTGTTTTTGTTTTCAACCTTGAGAATGAAATTTCAAAGATTAAAATATCAGTCCCATTTGGTGAGATTCACAAGGTAAATGAATATAGAAGCAATATTTTTAAGATGTTGAATTCACAACCAGGAGCTACTGATATTTTGAATGTTCAAGAAGATAATCCTACTATATATTTGGGTCCAAGGCTAGAAGATGAACAAACTCAGGAGTTTCCTCCTTTTTATGTAAGCATTAGTATTCATGATATGACTTTACATAATGCTATATTGGATTCAGGGGCTTCTCACAATCTTATACCCAAAGTAATCATGGAAAGCATGGGGTTGCAAATAACAAGACCATATAAGGATTTGTTTTCTTTTGATTCAAAAAAATTCAATGCATTGGTCTAATTAAGGATGTGGTTGTTGGTTTAACACAAATCCTAGCAAAGATGGTTGTTATGGACATTGTAGTGGCTGACATTCCGCCAAAGTTTGGTATGTTATTGTTAAGATCGTGGGCAGAAAAAATCAAAGGCACAATGCAGATGGACCTTACCTATGCTACTATTCCTGTTTTTGGTGAGCAAAGGAGATTGTATCGAGAGACTAGAATGGCTTACATGGTAAGTAGTAAATAAAAACCTCAAAAATTTTCTATCTATGCCTTTGATACTGAACTTGGATCTGCTATTCTTTTCAATGAGTCAGCTGATAGTCTCGAACAAGAAATGACAGTAGAAAATCAACAAGTAAATGACAAAGAGATGGAAATATTGTGGTCATTGTACTTTGATGGATCAACAAGAAAAGAAGGGGTTAGAGCAGGGATTTGGATTACAATTCCAAGTGATGAGAGTAAGTTTTACTCTTACATGGCTGAATATGAATCTTTGATTTTAGGTTTAGATGTTTCGAAAAGAATGAAGGCTCAAAATTTTCTGTTTTTGGAGATTCAGAATTGGTTATTAAACAAGTTGAAGGTGTTTATCAAACGAAGGATGTAAGAATGAGAGCATACATAAATCTAGTTTTAGACATGTTGGGGAATTTTCAAGCCTATTCTTTCATAGTCAAAACTAGAGATCAAAATTCCATTGCCGATTCTCTTGCTGTTTCTGCAAGTCTTTTCATCATTCCTATACATTCTACTGAAAAATATGAGATTGAAATTCGTCATAGACCAGTTATACCAGATAATATCACCAATTGGAAAGTTTTTGAAGATGATCAACAGGTAAAGAATTTTATTGAGCTGAAAGAATAATTTGAAAGTACACAAGTAGATCAACAAAACATGCTTGTTGAATCAGAAGGAAATTTTGAAGTTTTGCAACTAAAGAATAATTCAATACCAAAAGCTCTTATTCCTCTTGAGAAGCTTTTTTATCAGAATGATGTTTTCAAATCACCAAAGATACAAGCTAATGAAGAGGAAGTAGAGAGTTGTAATCTTGGTACATTAGCTTTTCCTAAAATGATCAAAATTTCAAAGTTTCTTTCAGTTGATATGAAATTCAAATATATTGAGATGGTGAAGAGCTTTATTGATGTTTTTTCTTGGAGTTATGCTTATTTAAAAAATAATGATCCTTCAATTATTCAGCATACTATTCCTATCAAAGAAAATGAGAAACCTTTCAAGTAGAAATTAAGGAGAATTAATCCCGTTCTCATGCCATTGATTTAAAAGGAGATTAAGAATCTCTTTGATGCTAAAATCATTGTCCCAATCAGATTTTCCAATTGGCTTGCAAATTTGGTACCAGTTAGAAAGAAGAGTGGAGAAATCAGAATTTGTATTGACTTCAAAAATTTTAATAATGCTTCACTAAAGGACAACTATCCTCTTCCCAAGATAGATTCAATTCTGCAAAATACTGGTGGTTCTCAAAGAATGTCTATGCTTGATGGTTTTTCAGGTTACAATCAGATTCTTGTACATCCGGATGATCAAGAAAAAACAGCCTTCACAACACCACGGGACACATTCATGTACGCCAAGATGCCTTTTGGTCTCATGAATGCGGGAGCTACTTTTCAAAGAGCAATGGACATTGATTTTTATGAAGAAAAAGACAAGACGGTGGTTGTTTATTTTGATGTTTCAAAGAAAGAAGAAAATCATTTGAAACACCTAGAAAAAATTCTACTGAAATGTAGAAGGTTTTGTATCTCTCTTAATCCTACCAAAATCATCTTTGATTTAACTACAGGAAAGTTACTTGGTCATATTATTTCTAAAGATGGAATTAGGATTTATCCTAATAGAGTTAATGAAATTCAAAAATTAGATATGCCAAGAAGTAGGAAATAGATTCAATCATTTCTTGGGAAAGTGAATTTTGTTAGGCATTTCATTCCTAACTTTGCTAAGATTGTCAAAGATATAACAAGGATGTTGAAGAAAGGAGTTTATATTAAATAGACAGCTGAAGCAAAGAATTATTTTGAAGAAATCAAGAAGGAACTCACATAAGCACCGGTACTCATCAGTCCATATTTTTCCAAAGAATTTCTGGTTTTTACATTTTCTTCCGAAAACACAATTGCTAGAGTTTTGCTACAAAAAGGAAAGCAAGGTACTGAACGAATTATTTCTTTCTTTAGTATAACATTAGAAAATGCTGAGCTGAAGTATAATATTCTAGAAAAGCAGGCCTATGCCTTGGTGAAAGCTATTAAATATTTCAGAATTTACATTATGCATTCTCACATTGTGGCATTTGTTCCAAGTACTGTGGTAAAAGACATTCTAACTCAGGCAAATATCGATGGTAAGAGGGGAAAATGGACCGCAAAATTGCTGGAATATGATATAGATATCAAACCAACCAAATTAGTGAAGGGACAAGGCTTGGAAAAGTTAATGACACAATCAAACTTGGACTGTCTTGATATAAATCTGAATGCAGAATATCAGAAATTTCTGATGGTGAGGAATAATTGGTCCAAATTGATGAGAAATACATTACTTCAAAGTGGTATAAGGATGTGGTTTTTGTTCTTCAACATCATAAAGCTCCCGTTGATCTAACAAAGTCCAAAGCAAGGTTTGTTAAGCTAAAATCTTTGAGATATTTTATGTTTGACAGAAATATGTTTTGGAAAGATACAGGTGGAATTTTTGCTGAATTGTTTACTTGAAGAAGAAGCTGAAAAAGTAATTGAAGAATTCCATAAAGGTGATTGCAGAGGTCACTATTATTGGAAGGCTACAACAAATAAGATTCTAAGAGCAGGATATTTTTGGCCAACAATGTTTAAAGATATTTACAAAAGAATTGTTGCATGTCATGAACGCCAAATTTTTGAAGGAAGAAGGAAGCTTGTACCTTTACCTTTGGTTCCTATTTATGTGGAAGCACATTTTTAGCAGTGGGGATTAGAATTTATTGGAGAGATACATCCATCATCATTAGGACAACATCTATGGATTCTCACAGCAACAGACTACTTCACCAAATGGATAGAGGCTATTCCAACAAGGCAAGCTAATGACTTTGTAATTATTTCTTTTCTAGAGAATAATATATTGTCTAGATTTGGTTTCCCCATGAAGATTATAACATATAATGCTCAAGAATTTAATTCTAAGAAAATGATCAATTTCTGTCATCAATACCATATCACTCTTGGACACTCTACAACATATTATCCGCAAGGAAATGGTCTTGCTGAATCATCAAACAAGAGCATTGTAAGAATCATCAAAAATTTATTGCAGGAGAACAAGAAAGCCTGGCATTTAAAGCTGAAGTATGCCTTGTGGGCTGATGGAATATGTACAAAGAGATCAATTGGTACTTCGCCATATGAATTAGTTTATGGCACTGAAGTTGTTTTTCCGACATCACTTGGGGTGCCTGTTATGAAATTAATTCAAGGACTTGAAGAGGAACCAAATGCCATTCATAGGAGAATAAACCAGCTGATAGCTTTGTAGAAAAGAGAAATGAAGTTTATAACAACCATCAGCATGTTCAAAACATAATTAAAAGTACATTTGACAAGAAGATTAAAGAAGACAGTTTCCAAATACAAGACAAAGTGCTGAAATGGGAGGCCAAAACTGAGGAAAAGGGCAAGCATGGTAAGTTTGAGAATTTATGGAAGGGCCCTTTTAAGATAGCTGGTTTTCATGGGAACAACACTTACATATTGCAGGAAATTGATGGAGGATCATATGCTGGAGGGCTTGTTAATGGTAGGTTCCTAAAGCATTGTACTTGTTGAAGTTTTATCAATCACTCATGACATTGTACATATTTCATCTTTGTTAGTTTTATTACTAATAATGACAAGCTGAAACAGAGAGCTTAAGCCCAAGGTGAAGGCCCAAACAGTTTGAAGAAGATGCTTGTCAAATCAAATAATTTTTTTTTCTGTTTTAACAAAAAATGGATAGCACTCGAGCTACAGGTTCTTAGTGTACCATAGGGGCACACTATCCCAAGTTGAGCCATTGTTATCACCATAAAAGTTTTTTTTTCTAAACTTTAACAGTTTACCTTGTTCCTAGTCATGGTCTTAGATAGGTGTTGAGTCATTTCATGTTTTAAGGGGTAAGTGATAGGGTTGTCTCAAAAGTGTCATTTTCATTTCCAAATAAAGTTTGACAACCTCATTCCATGGTTTAAAGGTCCCATATTCTGTTTAGAAGTCATATTTTAACCCTTTGAAATTTTTTCTAAAATTAGCCACGAAACCACACTTTCATAGCGCAGTCAATGGAAAAAAGTTGTTTTGCGCTACGAAAGCGTTGCTACTTTCGTAGCGAATTTCTCCGAAAAGACACTAAGCGTGGTACGAAAGCGCGGATTTGTAGTGGGTCATGTCAAATCAGAAAATCATTCAAATTCCATTAGTTTTTCATCATTAGGTGTTAGTTAGAGGTCATTTCCAAGACAAACAGCCATTCAAAATCATCATTGCATTCGTAAAGGTTTCATTTATGAAATCTAAGTTCAAATTTGAAAGGGCTAGCTGGTTTCTTATTCCAGTTTGCATGCAAAACACTCCAACAGACCGTTTTCAAGAGTAAAGCTTGTGGTAATCTCACACCAAAGCTTCTATTATCCATTATCAAGCGAGGTTGATTACTCTAATCAAGCGGGGCTGACTATTTTGAATTCAAGCGAGACTGATTACTCTAATCAAACGAGGTTGAATATTTTGAATTCAAGCGAGGCTGATAATCAGAGTTCACAGGAAAATTTCAGAAATTCAAAGACGAAAATGACTGAGGAGAAAAAAAATCACAGGTCAGGACATTGTTTAAGGACAAAACCTGAAAGCATAGGAACCCTAGCTAAAGACAAATCAGTATTGGAGGCTTTCAAGAAGGCAGGGTGTTTGAAATTTTGTGAAAAGTTACAAGGAGGACATAGTCAGGTGACAAAGGAGTTTTCTTTACATTTTACTGGCTCAAAAACAAAAATTGGAATCTTAAACTTGGCAGTTACTCTTGAGATTATTGCCTTAGTAACAGAGATTCCTAGGGGGCAAGAGAGATGGTTCAAAGGTTTCAAATTTGACATGGAGGCATCCAAAGTGTTTTTAAAGCTAGAGGTTGCAGAAATGGATTTAAACAACGTAATTCCCAGGAGCTGCATCAAAGATTCATATGCCAATTTGCTATACAACATCCAAAGGTATTTTACCTCTGAGGGAAGGTATCATAAAGTATATTCATATCATTTTAAACTTTTGTTGCACTTTACTAGCATGATATCTTTAGATTTGCCATTTTTTCTGTATAGAAGTATAGCTAAGATGGCAAACAAGGTTCAAATGAAGTCTGAAGGGTGTGAAACCTCTTTATTCCACCATGTTTTAATCAAGTTGATGGTCTTACATGAACTCCAAAATATCAACAGAGAATGGTCATAATTTTTTCTTTTTTTATGTGGTTTTGGAGTGGAAGCACAAACTAGAGGCAATAAACTCCACCTACAGAATCAAACAAGCCTTTAGTGACAAGGTCAAAAAGTTTTGTTAAGCTAAAACCTAGGAAACAGGTGAAAGAGCTAGTATGAAAAGAATTAGTGGTTATTGTTGAAACTCCTCAACCTGCAAAACAAAGGATAGCTGAAGTTAAATAGATTGCACAGGAACAGTCAGCTAATAAACAGGTTCAACAGAGATTGACTAGGAGTCAAATTGCAAAAGAAAAGGGTAAAGTGGTGGTTTCAAGAGCAAGTGATACTCCAGGCTTAAAGGGAAACTTGGATGATATATTACAAGCCTTTGATATAGAAGATTCCCCTTTGGTTCAAGCTGGCTTCATAAAAATTGATGAAGAAAAGCAGAAAAAAATGAAGTCATACAAGAAACTAGTATTCAATGATGAAGTTGTAGATTTGTATTCAAGGCAAGGAAGCCTGTAACCAGACAGTCAAAAAAGATGCAAGAGCATGTTGAGTTGGAGAAAATAGAGGAAGCTTACACTATTCATGAAGAAATTATAAACCTTTCATCACCTGTACCAGAAAAGGTAAAAAATAGAGTATTCCCCACTCAAATAGAAAAAATCAATTATGTAGAGATGGAGGAAAGGTTGAAATCAGCCAATCTTGAAATTTCCAGGCTAAGGAAGAGAGAAAGAAAGCATACTATTGAAAATACAAACTTCAAGAGGATGAAAGCCCTCTGGGAAGTTGAAAGGGTTGCTAAACCTGAAATCATTAGCAGTGAAACACAATATTTCACTTGGACTGTACCAGCAATAAAAGAAGCTAGATTTGTGAGAGCAACGAATACTCAGTTGAGAGCCACCAACAGAAAGCTAAGGAGACAGGTTGAAGACCTAGAAATTTAGTTGATAATATCTCAAGAGAAACTACAGCAACAGTGAAATAGGGTAATGAAACAGGGTAATAAATGATAAATCTTAAATCAGTTTGTCATTAAGAAGATGACCATTTTGAGGAAAAACACCTTTAAAGTTAAGTTGTTTTGCTTTTTTATGTTGACATCAATCCTGGAGAAAGCTTTGAATATCCTCAAACTTTAAATTTTTGAAGACTGTGTTAAAAAAAGAGCCTGCACAGTAGTTTCATAGCACGCTACGAAACTGCTGAAGATGATTTTTTTGGCACTTTATATATAGATTTTGGAGATAATGATTGATGGGTTTCAAGTTTTAATGTTGCTGGTGGAAAGATGAAGATCATAGGTGAAGACTCAAATTGCAAAACAGTAGAAAGAATGGTTAAAAGAAATTTTTTACAGTAATGTAAAATCTATGCTACGAAAACAGGCTACTTTCGTAGCGCAGTCATATTTCATGCCTTTTTCACTTTTTCAAAGATTTTATCTGCACAGGTGGAGGATTAATGTTTTCAAAGGAATATTAGCACATGTGACACATATGAAATAGTCATCAATGTTAACAAAACTTCTCGAAGATAAACATGGAGGTTAAGGGCTAAAAAGCAGGAACTCTGTCTCCTGGTTTTTAGGACAGTTAGGTCATGAATCAGCAGGTTTACAACAAGGTTGGAGGCATCATCAAAGTTTGAAAACATGGATTTGCAGCTGTCAAGAAAGCATTAAAGGTTTAGATAAGGTTGTTTCAAACATGTTTAGGAGTTTCACTCCTATTTGTATTAGGACTCTTAAAAGATAGTTTAGCTGTCAGTTTTTAATTAATAGTTTGTTTTATGAATAGAATAGGTGTCAAGAATGGAAATTAGAATTCTCCTAATGATGGATCATGGAATCCAAGATTTTAAATTCTCTATATCAAGCATGAGGTCGAATTCATCAAGGTTGGCATTTTTCAATAGCAAGGAAACTGTGTTACTGTATGTCACTATGTTCTTCTCAACTCAATACAGAGATTTGTTTGACCACTCAAGATTCACAAGGAGTTTAAGTGTATCATTTTTCTATGGCTTTTTCAATTACCTACTTGCAGTAGTATTTGTATGTGTTACTTAGAATTCATTTGAAAATATTCTAACTTCCTTCACATGCAAATAGATTGTGTTTTATCACTGTGTTACTGTTTTTCTCATAAACCTAGACTCCAAGTGCCTTGACTTCCATGTTTGACATATTATGATGTTTTGTTGAAGACCATCTTGACTCCATGGGCCAATGAGTGTTTGATAATATTTGATTCAACAATTTATACATTTTTATCCTTTCTATTCCTAGAGTGAGCCATTTAATAATTAATCAAAAATATTAAACCTATTGAGAGAACCCTCTCAGGTTGAGGAGGCTAAGACTCAGCCAAAAGATTGATTTGAAAGAGTTACTCAGAGTCTACTTGATGACCAGCCTATCAGGGTCAGATTTTGTGATAACACATTCTCTGGAGCTGTTGCTGATGAATCAAGATTTATTTTCTTTCTCTATCTCCTTACCACTGCTTTGTGTGTTGGATTATAAAATATATATAAAGGGGGTATCTCTTTGTTATGAAACCAACTCCAAAAATAGAAGAAAAGAGAGATCAATGCCTTATAAATAAGCCACTTTGAGGGGGAAACCTCCTTTACATTACATAAATGAGCAATTCTTCGATCATACAAACGAAAAAAACTCCTTTCTATATATAGGAGTCAATGGGGTCACAATATAATCCATGCTGACCTATAATAATTTAAGGGAACAATAATATCAATATGGGGTTTACAGGGGTACAACGATAACAATAAGGGGGCTACACTAACAACAATAAGGGGATACACTAGTATTATAGGGACCTAACATACCCCTCTCCTTCAAACTAGTGTTTCCCTCAACACTTGATTATTTATGGATGCTTCTGTATAAAATTCTCATCCTCCCATGTGGAATCTTCAACAGGTAAGTTCTTCCACTTGCTAAGATACTCTGAAATTGGTCAATTTGGTATTTGTATAGGTCTTTTTTATGTGACTACTTCAAAACTTCTTTCGTTGCAATGTTGATCTTCCTGTTGTTTCATTCAATTTTGCACCAAATTTAGGTTATCTTTTGAGTGTTGGAGAAATTGTTGTTGATGCTCGATGTGATCTTCCACTACTTTATCATCCATATTAGCTTTCATTTGATCAATCAAACTATCCAAATTAGCCTCCATTTTTTCTTTTGAACCATGTATGTCATCTTTGATTGCTCTTTGTAAGATCGAAATTTGTTGCACTTGGTACCGTAATTTAGATATCTCATACTGCAATTCTTCCTCTTCATGCGTCATAATAGAGCTTTCTGAGGGCTTAATGGGTGTGCAATTATTTTTGGGATGCATTATAGAATCCCATACTGATAAAAATGCTCAAATATTCCCTTGGAATCACTTCAAACTTCTTTTTCAAAGGCACGTTATGATATTAAAAAAAAACACACACACCTTTTTCTTGCTTTTGAAGAGCTCAATATTGAAACTGAATTATCTTTGTGATTTCATATCGCTAATATCTAAAATTTGGTCTTGTAGTATCCCTCTAATCTTTGTTCGAATGCCACAGGTCTGGCCTAATTTGGATTCTTCAAGGAAAAGTTATGTTGAATCTCCCACAATGACCTAATTATTGACTAGTTCAGTAGAGAGAACTTGTACAATGTGCCACATGTCACTTTTTCCTCCTTCAGCTCTGAAATTGACACGCAAGAAATTACAGTTCATGTACTCACGGTGACTTTTTACAGAATTCCAATTTGATGCTCAGGGAGAGCATTATGATGATTTTCCCAAGGTGACCTCTTTTAGATGAAATTTGGGAGCCTAAAAAAACCCTAACTTCCATAGATCATATCTCTGAAACTATTGCGAACCAGGATCCAAAATGTTTGCATGAAGCTCCTCAAGATTTCGGCTTCAAATGGTAAAAATTGCATCTTCTTATCTTTGGAGGAAAAAATATATGGCAAAAATGCCACGATGACATGTTTGGAGCAGCGAAATCCTAGAATCCAAAGCCCTGATACCAACTGTTATGAAACAAGATCCAAAAATAGAAGAAAGGAGAGATCAACGCTTTAGAAATAAGACACTTCGAGGGGGAAAACTCATTCACATTACATAAATGAACAATCATTTGATGATACAAATGACCAAACCTCATTTCTATATATAGGAGTCCATGGGGTCACAATATAATCCTAGTCGGCCTAACAATAATAATGTAAGGGAACAGTAATAAAAATATGGGGTTTATAGGGTACAATAATAACAATAAGGGGGCTACATTAACAAAAATAAGGGGATACATTAGTATTATAGGGATCTAACACTCTTCAATTCTCAAAAAAATTTGTGACGTTGAGTAGGTCGAGATGATTTCAACATTTGCTTCTGGATTTTCAACTTGTAAGGTCTATTTAGGAGTTTGAAAATGAGAATTTCCTTCAATTCCTGTGTATGTCTATAGTACTTGGAGATTTTGTTTGAATTTCTCCCATTCTTTATCCATATCATTACTATGATTGTTTGTGTCTGATCCTAGGTAGAATTGATTTCTGAATGTTCTCCAGCCAAGGTTTCTTTGGTTTCTTCTCCATTGTTTCTCTCTGTATCCTTCTCAAAATTTTCCTTCAGGTTTTCTTCATGATTTTGAGATTGACATTCAGAGAGTTCTAAATGTTGACTTGATTTCTCTGGTGATTCTTGATCAGAATTGTGATCAAAATTTTATTCTAAACTTAAACTGGGAGTAGGCTCTCTTGTTTCCTCAATTTGCAATAGGTCTAATGGAAATCTTGTCAATCTATTGTTTTTGTAAATATGAAAATGATTGAGGTCGGCTGGGGGTAATTTTAATGACGCAAAATGAAAGACTTGTGAGAAAGTCGCGTCGTTTTCAAATAGGTCATCAAGTTCATCTTTCTTGTGAATGAACTGTTTAATTTTAACTAAAGAAGTAAATTCTTGGGTGACTTGGCTGGGATCATATTGTCTGCCTGACATAGTAGCCAAGTTCAAGCATGTAATATTCAACACCTCTTTAACTGTGCGTCCAAAATAAAACAATGCAAAAGAACCACATTATATTAGAAAATTTGGCCAGATAGATTTGTTCATGTCTTTTAGGGTTTTGGTAAGACCTTCCCCTACTGTTTGGTATGCAATTTCTCTAGCCAATAACTTATCCAAAACATAATAAGGAAGAACATGGGGAGTATAAATACTGCCAAAACTCCGATATAAGTAAATTTTTCTTCACCAAACCATCTTTCCTCTGGCGATATATCTAGATTTGCTTCTTTTGAAAGCCTAGGGGCTTTTGCATCAAAAATAGTTTAATAGATTGGCAACATAACACTTTGACAAATATTATAAAAATGGGGAAGAAATTGAGATTCGCACAAAATTTTATGATGCACATGGATAGGATTAGGGTTTTTGAGAGTCCAATTCTAGCCCATATTAGGAGATTTTGTACAGAAACAGATAACATCCATCACCTAAGCACTCATAAAAAAGGGAGGGATGACCCGAGTAGAGACAACTCTATACTATCTATATTATCTGATGGCCATAGCCAAATTGTTGGATAAAATACTACTCCAATTCATAACCATGACATTAACTGCCATATCAATTAATGGAATCCATTCCATAGAAAACTTGGTACTATCAACTTTTCCAAAAATCTTACAAATCATAGCAGCTACATAACTATGTGGGCTGATAGAGGTGTAATTGGGTACATACCAGTTTTCTCCCGTTTGAATTTGTTGGAGTTGGATGTTGGAATCACGATTTCCGTTAGACCGAAACCCACAGGCATTAGTCTCCACTACAATCGCCAGAGTTAGGATCCACGAGAGGCGGTTAGTCCATGTCGCGAAACACATGGGGAGCGTTGAACCCAATGTCCAACAATCTCCTCCCCAACGCGAGCCGGGTGAGTTTCGAACTCAAGACCTGTCACTCTGATACTAATTGTTGGAATCACAATTTTCGTTAGACCAAAACTCGTAGGCATTATTCTCCGCTACAATCGCCAGAGTTAGGATCCACGAGAGGTGGTTAGTCCATGTCGTGAAACACATGGGGAGCGTTGAACCCAATGTCCAACACTGGACCTCCAATTCTGCATAGCAGCAATCGAGTCTTCATTCTCTTTTTTGAACTGCTCATTGAAAGCTTTATCATAGGACTTTTGAGGTTCTAGCAAATGATACATTCTGCGCAAATTGTCTACGAAAAATAACCCCATGACTTCTTGTCTTGAATTCATGAATGCATTGTCCGAGATATCTACATTGTCAATAATCCACTTCACCATATCCGTATATGGAAGGATTTTAGGCCTCTCAGCTATTTTTTGTAGGAAATAACATGATGCTTCAAAATAGGAAGCTTTAGATGAGATTTTAGTGTCAACCATTGCTATGATTCCCAGTACCTTTGGATCTTCGTCCTCCAATAATTTATACATAGCTTCCCACGACGTAGTTTCACCATATTTGTTGCATGTAGTATCACTAAAGAGTGGATGCATGTCTGAGTCCTCTGATGCAAAAGGCTCAACTGTCTTTTTTCTTTTCTTAGTCATCTTGAGCATTATTTCCTGAGATTGAATAATAGAGAAATCAAAATGAACATAAATCAGAGATAAGAGCATAAATTCAATTAAAACAGTAAACTCGATAAGGATGATACTTTTATTGTAAGCACGAGTAAACAAATACAAGTATCCTCAAGCCTTTAAAAGAGTAAATGCATTTGATTTCTATTAATTATGCATTATGGCTTTCGTGTGATTCTTTTCAGGTCTTGTCAAAACATCGCATCACAAACCCGAATGATATTTTGAAATGATATGATTTAAGCGCGATGCCGATTTTGAGATTGCGATAAATCGCAATATCGAAAAATCACAATATCGTAAAGTCATAATGGTAATATTTCTCATGATCGAAATATCGCAGAATCAAAATATTGCAAAATTGATATATCACCATGTCGCAATATCGCAATATCGCAAGGTTGGAGTTATGTTATTTCAAAAGTTATTTTTGTCTTGTGATTTGCGATTTGCGATGTATTATTTGTGCAAATTTTCCTTATACGAAGAATGTTTCAAGAACTTTATGGAATTTTAGAAATATTTCAAGGCCTTTTAAGTTATAAAGAGCTCAACATAACATTTGATCTTAAAAAGGGTTTTATTGATCGCATATTGTGGATTCCGACTAATGGTTAGTTGCGTTACCTTTGGCTTCTGCGATCTGCGATAAAGCAAAAAGTGCTTGGTCCTAAGTGACTTGCTCAATGCTTTAACACTTTTTAAAGGGAAAAACTCTTACTTTCTAATTTCTTTGGAAAAATTTAAAAGGGTCCCATTTATTATTACAATATTTATTATTATAAAAATGAAATGGGGGGGTTGTTGAATACTACAACAATTTCATATTTTTGGGGTCAACTAAGATTCCTTCCTTAGAGACGATATTCCCCAATTAATGTATCTGTGACTGGAAGAAGTCACACTTACTAAGATTTGCATAGAGCATGTCGTCCCTCACTAATTTCAACATTGCGACCATATGCTTTTCATGCTATTCTTCTATTTTTTAATGGACCGGTATGTCATCAACAAACACAATGACAAATTTGTCCATGTAAGGATGTAAAAAATTGTCCATCCGGCACATGAATATGGCAGGGGAATTGGTAAGCCCAAAGGGTACCACTACGAACTCATAGTGCCCATATATTGTTCCCAAATTAGTCTTATGAATGTATTCCTCCTTGATTCTTACTTGATGGTATACTAACGTCAAGTTACTTTTGTAGAAAACAATTGATCCCCTCAACTGATCAAAGAGATCATCAATCCTTGTAGTGGTCACCTATTCTTGGTGGTCACCTTATTTAACTTTCTATAATTGTTAAGTCCCTATATTAATAGTGTAGTCCCTTATTATGTTAGTGTATCCCCCCTTATCATTATTGTTGTACCCCTGTAACCCCCATATTTTTATTATTGTGCCCTTACATTATTATTATTAGGTCGGCTAGGATACATTGTGGCCCCACTAGGATTACATTGTGGCCCCATGGACTCCTATATATAGAAAGGAGGTTTTGTCATTTGTATCATCCAAGAATTGTTCATTCATGTAATGTATTGGAGGTTTCCCCCTCGAAGTGGCTTATTTCTAAGGCATTGATATCTCTTTTCTTCTATTTTTGGAGCTGGTTTCACAGCATTTGGTATTAGAGCTTGGGATTCTAGGGTTTCGCTGCTCCAAATAGGTTATCGTGTCATTTTCACTATAAAGCTTTTCCTACAAAGTTTCAGAAGCTGAAAGTTTTAGAGTGTGAAGCTAAAATCCTAAGAAATATCGTCGCAAAATTTCAGAGCTTGGTTCGCAATATTTTTTGAGATATGAGTTGTGGAAGTTAGGTCCTTTTCAAACTCCCGAATTTCATCTCAAAGAGGTGATCGTGGGAAAATATTCATAACACTCTGTCTGAGCATTAGATTGGAATTTTGTAAAAAGTGACTGGAAGTGCACGGACTGTAGTTTCCTGTCTATAAATTTCAGATACAAAGGAGCAAACAGTAACACGTGGCAAGTCATACAAGTTCACTCTACTAAACCAGTCCATAGTTAGGTCATTGTGGGAGATTGGACATAACTTTGCCTTGGAGAATCAAAATCAAGTCAGACCTGTGGAATTTGAAAGAAGCTTTAGAGGAATACTACAGGGACAAATTTCAGATATTGAGGATCCGCAATTATAGAGATAATTCAGTTTCAATATCGAGCTCCTCAAAAGCAAGAAAAAGGTGTGTATTTGGTTTTTAAAATTGCATAACGTTTGTTTGAAAAAGTAGTTTGAAGTGATTCCAAGGGCATATTTTATAATTTTTATCAGTATTGGGTTCTATAATTCCTCCAAAAAATAATTCCATACCCATTAATCCCTCAAAAGGCTATACTATGACGCATGAAGAGGAAGAATTGCAGTAAAAGATATCAAAATTATGGTACCAAGTGCAACAAATTTCGAACTTACGAAGAGAAACCGAAGATGACATAGATGGTTTAAAAGAAGAAATAGATGCTAATTTGAATGGTTTGAAGGATCAAATAATAGCTAATATGGATGAAAAATTAGTGGAAGATCACATCGAGCATCAACAACAAGTTCTCCAACTCTCAAAGGATAACCTAGCTTTGGTGCAGAATCTAATGAAACAACAGGAAGATCAACATCACATTGAAATAAGTTCTGAAGCAGTCATAGAAACAAGAACTCAAAAACTACGAAATCGATCAATTTTAGAGTATCTCAACAAGTGGAAGAACTTTCCTGTAGAAGATTCCACATGGGAGGATGAGAATTTTATACAGAAGCATCAAGAAATAATCACGCGTTGAGGACAACACTTGTTTGAAGGAGAGGGCATGTTAAGTCCCTATATTAATAGTGTAGTCCCTTATTATGTTAGTGTAGCCCCCCTTATCATTATTTTTGTACCCCTGTAACCCCCTTATTGTTATTATTGTGCCCTTACATTATTATTTTTAGGTCGGCTAGGATACATTATGGCCCCACTAGGATTACATTGTGGCCGCATGGACTCCTATATATAGAAAGGAGGTTTCGTCATTTGTATCATCCCAGAATTTTTCATTCATGTAATGTATTGGAGGTTTCCCCCTCGAAGTGGCTTATTTCTAAGGCATTGATATCTCTTTTCTTCTATTTTTGGAGTTGGTTTCACAACAAAATCAATGCATAATCTAAGGGTTTCATCTTTATTCTTTACAAACAATATTGGTGCTCCCCATGGGGACACACTTGGCCTTATGTAGCCCTTGTCAAGAATTTTCTTTAGCTGCAATTCCATCTCAGCCAACTCTAGGGTACTCATCTTGTATGGTGCTTGGATGCTGGTGTTTCTCCAAGAACCAACTCAATAGATAAATCTATATTTGGTGAGGAGGCAATCCAAGAACACCCATTTGAAAGACATATGTATATTATTGCAAAACAAGACAATTTTGTAGCAATTCAACTTCCTCATCTTCTATTTCTCTATCAAAATTTTCATCCTTTGAAACTTGCACTACAAATAGAGTGCATCCCTTTCTATTATTGTGTTTGGCTTGCATATGAGTGATTAGCCTTATTGAAATGGGATTTTTCTTGCCCTGCAACACTCTTTTTTCTCCTTGCTCATCTAGGCATTCAATTTCTTTTCCATAGGGATCTACCTTGGTCGAATGTAAATACAACCAGTCCATTCCCAATAATATGCCATACACACCCAATGGAAACACATTCAAGTGGTATTTTTTGGCCATGCCACTGAGCTTGAATACACATTACCTTACCCAATGGTCGATTCTTCTCTTTGTAATAGTTGCCAACTGAACCAACCAAGGTTCTTTATGCAATTCCTTTCCCAAAAAACATTTATAAACAGGCCATGGGTTTACATATCCATAATTAGAACCCGGATCAATTAAAATATAAATAATTTTCTCTTGCATCTTACATTCCATCTCAATGATGAATTCTTGGTGACCTGCTTGGCGGTTGTCCACTGCTACGTAAAGTCTTGGCATACTTCAACCTACCTCACCCACCATGCTCACATCTTAGGAACAATAAATATTTTTCCCTACATCATGGAGATGTGGAAAATACATTCTTTTGTCGTTCCCTCCACAAGTCTATCATTTGAATGGCTCTTGACCTTTACACTTGCACTATGCTGACATTGACTACTGCACATGTTTCTTAATAATGACTTTGGATTTATGCTGAAACTGTCTTGTCTGAGTTCAGTGGTTAGCTTCTTTTCTTTCTCAGCTTTTCTTGGGACAATTCTTCTTATGTCCAAAATTTATTCTGGCCTTCCAATTTCCTTTAGTATAAGGTTTTCACTTTTCTTTCTCGTAGCAGTGCTCTAGCTTATTAATAAAATATTTTAGGGTTTTGGGTTCCAACAACTCAATTTTGTCTCTGAATTCCAAAGGCAACCCATTGAATAATATTTGAATTTTGGCTTTTTCATCCTTGAGATATGGCACATACCTTAATAGTTCTAGAAACTTGGTGACATAATCATCACTGGTTAACTGACCCATTTTGAATTCATAGAAAACTTTTTCTTTACTACCATAATAGCATTTATACAACTATTTCTCTCTTAAAAGCTTGTCAAACTCATATTAGGTAAACTCCTTCTCAACAATGGCTCTAAGGTTCTTCAAGTCCTCCCACCATATGTCAAAATCCTTTTAAGTTGTAGGGGGTGAATTTATCTTTCATATTCTAAAAATAGTCATGTATTATGAGAGAATCCTTCATTCCCAAAAACCAAGATTCTCCATCCTTTCATTTATTCATATCCCCATCAAATGTAGGTGGCTTAGCCTTAAATTCTTCAGGCATGTGATCCTTTTCTTTGCTTCCTAAATTATTTTTATGGTAATGGTGAGAATGGTGGTGCCTCTAGGAAGCAACACTAGATGGTTTTCTAGAATGATTTATTTGGGTGTTGCATCCTCCCTTTAGAGTGCTCAAAGGTACATCTCCTGGCATAGTGTAATCACTTCCTTGTCTGTGGTGCTATTTCTGGACCTGCCACCATCTACTTTGTTGGTAATTTCTTCTGACTCAAGAAGGATTCTCCTTTCTCTATGACTAATCCTCATCTCATATTGCCTTTTCCTCTGCCAATCCGAGAGACTTTGTAGGATGACTAGATTGATCTCATCTTGCCTTTCTTTGCCTCTTACCAGCCTCTTAGTATCGACCTTAAAGCTTCTCACCTCCAATAGGATTCTCAAGGTGTCCATCCAATCTGGGGAGTGTTTCCCTTTCCTTTGTTCAAATGATTGCTCTCTTTCATTAGCTCCGACATAGTCACTTTAATGCATTGATTTATCAGAACTGTACTCAAACATTTTGGTTCTCATTGTTGTATTTACAATCTCTTATGCTACTTGTAATTTGTTTTAAAGCACAAACATAATAGACATTTTAGGATAAATAAATGAAAACATAATCATGACCATAAACTTGCATTGATGGGTCATACATGGAGATTTATGCTATGAAAAAACAACCATGTTAGTGTGCCAATCATATTTACAAACCATGTGCATCAAAAATTAAATCTTTCAAATATATCATGAGTGCATAATTAATAAAAAACATCATATTTATGGCCATGAATATTCTCTCACCTAGTTGTTTCCAATTTTCATCCAATAATTCAAATTACATAGTAAATTTTTCTTTTTTTTTCTTTTTTCAAAATCATCATTTTATCGTGATGAAGCCCGTCTTGTCCAAGCATTGAAATTGGATGCTATAATACGGCTCTGTAATGTCACTGGACCCCTCAAGTCCTGTTAGAGGAATCGGGTGATCATTCTTTTCTCTTGATTAGTTAACAAGCCAATGAATTCACACACACACACATCCACTATGCCCACCGAGACCCACTAGCCTCCATTTTCAGCATCAATCAGATGCCTTCAACATAGCATCTTTGTGCCTCTTGGATAGGTCCCATTGGGCATGTCATCCCACTTTCCCTCTCCCATAATTTCCAAAACTGTACGCTTGGTTACTGCCAGACTCTCTATACTGGGCTTACCTTGTAGTGGGCCCCTCTTCTACCTCCTCATTGTCCCAAATTATTCCCGTTGATTGTCATTTTTGTCTGCTCACGTCATTCTCATTATGTTATTACGACACCTTCCCTTACATCGCCACATTATTTCTTTGAGGTCACATCATAGGGCTTACTTGGTTGTGGTCCTACTCCCATCACTGAGGTCACTGTCGGGATTTCGTGTATGGCCAACGTGACCAACCTATGTCATCTTGTTGGGTCCCTCCTAGTGAATTCTGGTTAGCACCCTATGCTAACCGTTAGGGCTCTACTACTGGGGCTGCATGGATGGTGGGTATATATGGCTTCCTCTCCCATTGGTCCACCATCCCACTCTTACTGCCACCCATGTCACCTCACGTCATCCTTCTTCCTCCAACCCCAAGCCTCCATTGCGACACCACTTTAATCCTTCCGAGAATCATGGCGTCGGGTTGATTTGCTGGTGGGTCCCCTTTTCTACCAATCGGGTGCGGTGCCAGCATGGTATGAATACATCGTCTCACTAGTATTTTCCTGTCACTTACTATTGATTCCCCACTTTAATCTTCTAGGGTGATACCTTCAACTTACATGGATTGTGGGCCATCCCTCCAGCCAATGGCAACACCATTTGGCACACATTATCTTTCCACGTCATCCTGGTGTTTAATCCAAACTCCCTCTTTCTTGCACCTTTAGAAATATTCCTAGGTAAGACCTTTAGGCTCCACCTTTAGGCCACATTTATACCCTTGCGACCAATCACGTTAGAGGGGAATCATGCCACACCAATGATAAGCCTCCACAACTAGGGTTTTGATAAGTGATGAGGATAAGGTTCGTCCATGTTTTTTTACAATATTACAACTTACCCTCCAACATCGCTTCGATATTTTCTTTCAATCTCTACCATGGCTCGACCAAGTGACCTCCACCCTACCTTATGAGATGTATCACATTGGGATATTCGCAATTTCCCCAAAACAAGTTTCACTTTTGTACTGATTTCTTTAAGCTGTTCATTTTGACCATGGTTCTGTCTCAGAGGTATGATAGGCATCAAGATCAATATCAATGCTTCATTCCCACTGTTATCACCCTAATTTTTTTTTTCTAAACTCTGTAAGTTTACACTGTTTTGGTCATAGTTTCAAGTAGGTCTTGAGTCACTTTAGTCTTGATAAAGGGTAGGTCATAGATTTAGAAGTCTCAAAGGCCAGTTTTCAATTTCAAATAAAGTCTTTTAGTCTCACTCCATGATTAAAAATTCTTATCATTCACTTAGAGATCATGTCATTAGGTTTAGGATGAAATTCCTGCAATTAGCCACAAAATCACAGTTTTGTAGTGTGGTTAGTTCAGAAAATGGGTTTTGCGCTATGAAAGTGCTGCTACTTTCGTAGCACAAAGTGCGAAAAATACACTATGTTCACTACGAAAGCACAGATTCTTAAAAGGTCATGTCAAAAACCCAAAATTTGTCAGAAATTCGTTGGGTAATGATAGGGTAACATCATGGTGAGTTAGTTAGAGGTCATATTCAAAGTACTTAACCATTCATATCCATTATTATCATAGCAAGGGTTTCATATTGGAAAATGGGATTTCAAATTCGAAAAGTGTTATCTGTTTTTGTCATTCCAGTCTACATTTTCTCATACTAAACTATGAAACATCTATGTTTCGAACTCTAAAGTATTAGAGTTAAGCCTTTGGTTGTTCTATACCATGGATATTTTCATACATAATCAAGCGAGGCTACCAAATCAAATCAAACGAGTTTGTTCCTTTTTCTCAAGTGAGGCTACCAAATTAAATCAAGAGAGGTTGTTTTATAAATTTCGAAGGAAGCCAACAGAGTTTTTTTTTTTTTCTAAAACAAACGTGGTTGAAGAGAAAAAGAACCACAGAGGAGGACATTGTTTCAGATCTGAACCTGAAAGCACAAAAGTTTTAGCTGAAGATCAAACAGTCATGGATGCTTTCAGGAAAACAGATTGTTTAAAGTTCTGTGAAAAGTAGCAAGGTGGAAATACTCAGGTATCCAAAGAGTTTGCATTACATTTCAATGGGACAAATACAAAGGCTGGAATGTTAAATATGTCAGTGACACCTGAAACCATAGCTCTAGTGACTGAAATACCTAGAGGACAAGAAACTTGGTTTAAGGGTTTTAGATTCGATATGGAGGCATGGAAGATATTTATGAAGCCAGAATATGTAGAGATGTACCTGAACAATGCAGTTCCCAGAAATTGTATTAAGGATAGTTATGCCAAACTACTGTTCAACATCTAAAGATATTTCACATGCGAATGGTGGTACCACAAATTCTACACCTATCATTTCAAACTCCTATTACATTTCACAGGTATGATATCACTGGATTTACCATTTTTCCTATATAAAAGCATTGCCAAAATGGATGATAAAGTTAAAGTAAAATCTGAGGGTTGTGAAACATCTCTATTTCACCATGGTTTAATTAAACTGTTGGTTTTGAATGAGCTCTAGAAGATTAGTAGGGACTGGCCTTCTTTTATTTTTATAAGTGGATTTGAAATGGAGGCTCTAACCCCAGCTAAAAACCCTAAGGCAAAGGAAAATCCATCACCATCAGCAGAATCCATTCAACCAGTAGATATAAGGACAAGGAGGTTTGTGAAATTGAAGCCAAGGAAACAAGTGAAAGATAAGGTAGAAAGAACACCAGTGACTGTTACAGAAACTCCTTCACCTACAAAACAAGGGTCACAAAGTACCAAGGAAGCTAAACAAAAACAAACAACTGGTAAGCAAACAGTTCAGAGAATTACAAGGAGCCAAGCTGCAACATCAAAAGGAAAGACAGTAGCTTCAGGATCAAGTGACAGCCTAGGATTGAAAGAAAACTTGGATGACATATTGCATGCAATAGAAATAGAATAATCACCTATAGTGCAAGCTGATTTCGTAGGAATAAATGAAAGCAAACAAAAAAAGGTGAAATCAACAAAGAAATTGGAGTTTAAGGGTGAAGATGCAGCATTTGTTTTCCAAGCTAGGAAGCCTGTAACTAGACATTCTAAAAGGCTCAAGGAACTTAATGCAGAAGTTGAAGAAACCAATGAAGAAACTATTGTTCTTGAAGAGATAGTTGATATTTCCTCACCTGTAGCAGAACATGCAGAAAATAGAGTAATCATAGCACAAGAAGAAATGACCAAGTATAAAATCCTAGAGGAGGAGTTAAGATCAACAAACCATGAGATTGTTAAGTTGAAGAAAAGAGCCAGAAAACATGTCATTGAGAAAATAAAATTTAATAGGATGAAAGCTATTTGGGAAGGTCAAATAGTCTCCAAATCAGAAATACGAAGCAGTGAAGAACAATTCTTCACATGGACAGTCCCAGCCATTAAGGAGGCAAAGTTTGTAAGAGTGATCAACACTCATTTGAGAGCTAGCAACAGAAGGTTAAGAAGACAGGTGGAAGATTTGGAGATACAATTGACAAGGTCTCAAGAAAAGTTAAAAAGGCAGTGAAACAGAATGATAAATCCACAGGACAATCTCTGATCAAAATGAAGGTAAATTTTGATGAAGATTATGTTTTCAGGGTCATATTGCTATGTTTTTGAAATAATACCAATACCCTTAAATTTTAAGTATCTCCCAAGTATAAATTTTGAAGACAGTTTTGACAAAATTGTTTACACAACAATTTCGTAGCACAGATAGTGCAAATCTGATGAAATGAGCTACGAAACTGCTGAAGCAGTCTTTTATCATATTTTCATATCAAATTTTGAGGGAATTTTGGTGAATTTTGTTTTGAAATTGCTGGTGGAAGTATGTTAATTTCAAATGAAGGCTTCCCTAAAGAAAACATATCAAAAGCAGATTAGAAAGGGAGCTAAACACTACGCTACGAAACTGTGATGTTTTCGTAGTGCAGGTTTATTCTTACCTTTTTGCAATGTTCGAAGTTTAGATTCTACACAGATGGAGAATGTAAGACATATGGTGTAATATTTTGCAACAAGAGACATGTAGACATGATTCATTAATGGTCAAAGTGCTCAGAACAGATAAGGGAATCAAAGGGCCTAAAAAAAGGAAGACATGTTTCCTAGATTTTAGGAGAACATTATCATCAACAGCATGGCCACATCAAGTTAAAGATCATCATCCAAATTTGACTTCATGGGATTGCAGGTGGCAAAATATGCAATAAAGATTAGATAACGTTGTTAGGAGGGTATTAAAGAGTTTTATTCCTATTAGAAATAGGACTTTTCATTAGGATTATAGCTGTCAATTTGTAATAAATGGCATGTTTATGATTAGAAAAGGTGTCAAACTTTATGAGTTCGATGTATCTAGTGGAAAAGAAGGAATCCTATTTTGTAAGTGTTCTATAAAGAGCATAAGATTGAAATCCAAAAGGTTGGATATTTTTATTAGCAAAGAATGTGTTTTGTATGTAATGGTTTTTTCAACTTAATACAGAGTTCTGTTTAGACAACTCAAGATTCATGAGGAGTTCTTGTCCATTATTGTTCTAATGGAATTCTTCAATATTTCTTTCTAAAGTGGTGTCTTTTTATGACACTTATAATTCATTCATAATGCTCTAACTTCCTTCATATACAAACTGACTGTGTGTTTCATTGTTCTATATGTTTTACTCCCTGATTTGAACTCCAAATGCCTTGACTTCCATGCTAGATAGACTGTGATGGTTTTTTTGAAGTTATCTTGACTCCATAGCCCAATGAATGTTTTCTAATATGATTTACAACCAGTTATATAATCTATCTGTTTTACCTTAGAGTTAGCCATCTACTTATTTATCAAAAATCATAAACTTTTGAGAGAGCCCTCTCAGGTTGAGGAGGCTGAGCCTCAGCCAAAATATTGGTCTGAAATAGTTACATAATGTTTACTTGATGAGAATCCCATCAGGCCTGATTTTGTGATAACACCCACGTCAATGGTTCATTAAGGCATACTATGGTGCTACCCCTCCTGAGCTTGGGAGAAATAATCTCCAACGATTTCCTGGATCAATTGTATTCCTTGTTCTTGAACAAGGAATTCCAGGTATGCTAGTGCAGGAACTCTTGCGGCCCTTGCCTAATATGGGATTGGTGTGGACTTATAAAATTTCTCCACCTCACCTACCACGCTGAAAGTGCCAAAATCCATGTCGAGCCTACAAGAAAATCCATGGCACTATGAAGAAGCTTCTGGGGCCGAACTAGCTACACTATGGTGTTAGCGGAAGACATCCACATTGCTAATATTACATGGATGATAGGCCATTTAGTTAAAGCGTTTTTGGATTGACGAACCTAATGGGAAACAAACCCACCCATCAATGTTAATCAAATGCTTTACCGTGTGACACAATAACTTGTAACTTAGGAAATTAAGTTGATGTATACTAATGCAAACCTTTCTAAGCACACAATATCCCATGTAATTGTTTCATATTAATAAAAAAGGGTCTTTGTGCCTAATGCTACAAGTTCTATTCCCAATCCCCATGGATATTTCTACGACCTGTAGCATGGCATGATATCCTTATTTTATTTATTTGAGTTATATTTACCATGTAGTTAAATATATCATTTAGAATTAAGTTCAATTTAGTGATAAGCATAGTCCTTATTATCAAGTGGCTCATTGCATAGTTTTTGCATTAGATGTTCTGTTATCAACACCAACAAGCCATTCACACAACATTTTATTTCCAGTTCAAAATCTCACACTTATTTAGTTTATTTATCATTGTCATTCATTTCAGAGAAACAACATACAAAAAAATATTTAACATATACATCACTTTCATGTTCCCGCATAGGTGTAACCACATATTCAAGCGTTAACAACACAAATACATTCCTAAAATACATGATTATGACAATCATAAAATCAACATGATTCATCAATATATAAACAAGCATAAGAGGATACTCATCTTTGAATTTGTGGGGAATATTTGAGGATAAGGAATCTCCGCCAATCATAGATAGTTAGAGCCACACTTACTTGCAGTTTTCACCCCCGAGCCAGATTTCAAAGTATGAGGGGGATGCTTGCTTAGGGGAATCAATCACCAACTTCCAACTAAAACAAGGATTCCAAAGGACCTCCTTCATCAATCCCACCAACTGACTGCTACTTTATTTGTCAACACATGGAGTCCATAGGTACTCTACGTCACCCCCAAGTACACACACACAGTGATTCACCCCCTTTTAGAGAGTCCATAATCCACTGAAATAGTAATGTAGTAACTAGGGATATTCATTCAGGTTTTCCTTTGATGTTGCTCATATATTGGCCTCTTCCCAAGTTGTTACAGGGATCTAGAGTTTGCTATCTAAACCCACAGACTCCACGAGACACAAGCTATTATTTTCCCATCCTAAAACTTCCAAAGAGCCAAGCTGTTATAGGGCTATAGAGACCTTGTCTCAACCCACAACCTCCAGGGACCCAAGCTGTTTGGTGCAGCCTAAGCTGCACAAACCCACAATATGCATAATCTCATGTATATATCCCATAATAACTTCAAACAGTGGAATCCTTCTCATGCAGGATTAATTTCCTTATTAAAACCATATAATATAAACTAAAATATATACCCATTAATTTATAAATTACCTGGCATAACTTAGGTTTAAAAACCCACTATACCAATAAATCTAGGCCCACGGTCTCTGCTCGATTTACCTTTGTCGATGATCTATCCGGATCCATTTTATATCTTTTACACGTTTTCGCCTTTAGTTATTTCACCACAAATTTAAAATACTAAAACCCCTTTTTGGAATGACGGAATCACATCTTAATAAATCATTGCAAATTCTTCTTACCTTTGGTTTAATGACGGACTCCAACCCACATTAAACCCTTTTCTATATGGTATCGCATCCAATTAAAACGTTAACCCTCATGCATTTTTTAATGTGACTCTCATTAGATATATGCCTCTTATGCAAAGGCCATCAGATTGAATACATGATGGACAAATTTCTTAACTTATTAAACCTGGCTTATAAAATATCACATCCAATTTATCCTTTAAACTACACGCAACTTTATATGAGACCTCCGTCGATCTATCCGCTATTGTAATTGGACGGTTCTTCTGCTTCCTAAACTCTATGTTAATAGATTCTAGATCTAATTGTGTATTAGGCTCCCTACAATTAAATTGTGATTGTGTCTGGCCACAAATCAATGAGTTTGTTTCATCTTGAACTCTCTACGCAGCCAGTTGTCTCACTTCTTCAAATTCGCCAGATTCGACATTTCTTCAAAAAAACTATGGTTTTTATTCATCAATGAGTGAAAAATCTTTAATTAAACAATACAACCAGACTGTTACACCTTGAAAGAGAACGTGGAATATTAAAAGGAAACATATACACAACAGTTAATTACCAGAACTCAACTTGAATTCCAACAACTCATAATTATTTCAAAGGAAATTAAGCCTTCCAGATTTGGCATTCCTGAAAGTTTTCCATTTCTATTGCAGAATGCAAACTGATGCACCAAGCAATTAACTAAGTTTTAATTATTGCAGATAAATAAGGTTGTTGAAATGGCTTATGGCATTTCAATGGCCACACAAATTCACTTGAATTGTTGTATAAGGAAGTCTTACAAACCCAGTTTCTAATATTCTCGAATATAAATTAACGCATAGAGAAATCAATAAAACCCAAGCTCAACTGAAACCAAAACTCAAAAATATTTTGGAAGGAAAAATGAAAATCCGGTAATTTGACAATTACCTCTACATTCACACAGTACAAAGAATTTGAAATATTCTTCTATTCAATTATTTTTCCATCCAATCCTCCTCTCGATCACAATCTTGAATCGCTATGCCTATATCTTTTCATGCCTTCGAGGCTTTCAATTTATACAAATGGATTCTAAACCAATTTTGGCTTAGATCTCTATTTTTCTCAACAAATCCCTAATTCTGCTAAGTCCTCATTAATTCCTAAAATCTCTCTTTTATCCCTAAGGATCCTCTCAATCCCATAAATCGTGAACTAATTCCTAATTTAAGATCTGCAATAATTTCTCAAATCTCTCAATCCCTAATTCTCTCATGTTCTCCAACTTTTTGAGAAAATTTACAATTATGCCCACAATATTAATTAAATCCTATTCTAAATCACTCAAAACATTTAAAAATACATTTAGAGAACCACTCTCTTTAAAACATAAGACCTCCTAAGTGTCTCAAATAACTAATGACATTTAAACAAGATGCTCCTGCATCAGACTCCTGATGTAGAAAATTTTCATAGACTCCTGTCTATGGGGTCTGTTGCTTTTTTGTAATAATGCAATGACCACAAGTCTCAATGACTTGCTACCTCCAGGATTCCAAAATTTGTTCTTAAGTGATTTTATTGCTTCTTTCAACTGTTGTTTAAGTATTCAGCTGTCTTTCCTTGCTTCTCCTGGTTGCCATATATTTGTTTGCAACACTCCATTGGTTTTTCCTTTGATGTTTGTTACAACCCAGCTTTTTATCCACGCGGTTCTCTGTCTACAACCCCTTTCCTTATGTTCATTTTCTGTCAGCTTCATCAAATTTTTTATTTCTATATCCAAATTACTTTGTTGTTGTTGTCTTTTCCCTTGTGTATGAGTTTCAAAACTCTTGCTACCTTCTTTTTCTTCAAATTCTGCTATCAATTTTGAGATTAATCCAAGTACCATTGTAGATATTTCTTCCTCCCAATATTCCTGAATATATTTGAATATATCTCCCTCTGCAATATCCAATTTCCGTTCAGCAAATTTACTTTCAAAAAATAAATTTATCTTCAATTCCTTGACTGTAGTAACATTTACTGCGACAAATCCTTTGCAATATTCATCAGATATCATAGCCTTAACATTCATCAGAATACAATTCTAACCTTGCTTCTTTGAAATGTTTGTGTACATTTCTCTTTATTCCTTCATCTGTATGACAACTTCTAGTAACTGTCTATCACCTGCAAAATCTTCAAAACCTTTAATCACACCTAAATTTTCAGTTTTAAAATCACAAGACTCAATAGTATTATTTGATGATTTTGTCATCAAATCCCTTTTCTGTTCCAAGTCTTCTATATGACTCAAAAAATATTCAGTGGTCTTCATCTCAACTTCCTCAAGCATAACATTTAAGTACTTGTTATCCTTTGATTCTTCTTCTTGCTTTCGGCCATCCTTGTGAGCCAAATTTCCTCTGTTCTCAACTTTAGCAGTATGCTGTAAAATAATATCTTCCTCCAATTGTGTATGAGCTTTCTCAAAACTCAAATTCTCTCTCTCTGCCATAACATTATCTGCAAACATACAGAAATTGTCAATTTCAAAATCATAAATCTCAGTTGCCTCAATTGATGATTCAAACATCACTACTCCATCTTCAAGTTCAAAAGAAACTTGTTCTTCTCCAACAACTTCACTTTGTTGTAGCTTCACTCCTTTGAGCTTCTATGTCCTCAATAGAACATCTATAATTTGCCCAAGCTTTCTCAGCTCCTCTATTAATTACATATCCACTTGTTGCTCTTGTAGCTTATACCAATTCTCCTCCTTTTCCATTATGTAGCTGTATCTTTTTTCTCCTTTACTTTTCTGTAACATTTCTGTCAATAATGCCAGTTGAAAATTTATCGCTGTCTTCTCTCTGATATTAAATATCTTCTGCATAATTCCTCTGATTTTAGCTTCATATTTATCAACATTGTCTTATGTACCTACAGCCATATTATTAATTGAAGACTTAAAACATTTAATTATCTCTACAATTTCTTCTTTATCAGGTTCTACAAGCTTCATTCCTCCTTCTGGTTCCTTGAGCCATTTTTCCAAGAACTCCATTTCCATGTGAAATATTCCTAGCATTTCTTCAAAATCTTCATTCTCAGTTTCATTCTTCTTCTGGCAGTCCTCTTGAATTATCCTATTTTCTGTATCATCAAATTTCAAAATTCTTTCATCAATTTCATCAAATAAATTCATTTGTTTACCTCCTTGGAATATCACTATGACATTTTCATTATGCTTCTAATCCATAACAGCTTTAACTGCTTGTCTTATATCAAATATAAATTCATCTATGAATTATTTCTACTGCAATAAATTAGTATCTTCCTCCTCTAAAAGGAATTATCCATCATACTTCACCTCAAGAGCTTTATTCATTTTTGTGACAGTTTCACCAAACTGTCCATTATCTCATGCACATCCTGCAAACACATACAAACTATGAGTTTTAAAAACACAAGGCTCCGTAGTCTCTTTTGCTTCCCTTGTCAACATATTTTGAAATTGTTCTGGACTATTCCAATAGTCCATGGAATCTTTCTCATTGTCATCTTCACCCAGAATTTCACCCTATTCTGGTCCACAAATGGAAAATTCCATTTTTGCTTCTCTGAGTTTTTCAACCAACCTCTTCACTTGTCTTTGTTGTAGCCTTCTCTTTAATTTAGACCACTTCACTGTATTTTCTTCAAAACCCAACCTTGTCTTTGGTTTTCCTTCAGCAGCATTGTTAACTCATCGATTTCTTTGCTTATCTCAGCCAACTCCTTGTCAAGCTCCTCTTGACTCATCTGGTTCCTGCGGATTGTTTTATCACCCTTTTCCTTCATTTTGTAGCTTTCTTATGAACCTTCTCTATGACTTCACATATTCATCTTCAGTTCTGTATGAACTTCTACACCTGCAACCAATCAACTTCCTTTTGAGTTGATCTTCTCACCAAGCTTCTCCTCTACCTAGTCTTCAAGTCCTTTTTCTTTAGAACTTTCAATGAGAAATCTTGCTCTCTCACTGGTTGCTACACCCACTTCTCTTAAGGACTTCTTTGTCCTTATCTATTCCAAGCCTCAGCTGGAATAAGGTTCTACTACAATCTTAAGAACTTTAAAAAATTATTCCTACAATTTTACTTCTGTAGTCTTGTGCCAAACTTTACCATTCATTCAACTGCTGCAAACTTTCATACCTTTGTAATTAAAATTATGTCTCGACTAGTTGTATCCTACAAACAGGCAACTTTTTTAATCCCTTGATCTATTCAATCTGTAAAATATCATCAATTAATAAAAAATTATGCATGCCATCTTTCAACATCACCTGTCTTTAAGATCACCTTATTGGCTAGATTTTACCATTCCTGTGAATCTGGTTCTATAGTTCTGTCTCCATGCTTCCACTGTCCATTCTTTCAACATACAGCTGCTACCACAACAATCAATCCTGAACAAGACTTCAATCCACATAAATTTGGATTTCATTTCAATAACATCCAATCATAACACAATTCATGGCTTGAATTTCAACGATACGATATCCTTGCTCAACTACACATAGAGTCCCTTTCTGCAACTCATTCAATTCACTGTTGGAAATATTAATCTCTGTCTAAATGAGAAAAATAATTTATGTGTTTATTTCCTAATTTCAAAGAGTGTTTTCTCTGATACCATTAATGGTGCAGCCTAAGCTACACAAACCCACAGTTCTGCATAATATCATGTGTATATCCCATAATAACGTCAAATAGTGGAATCCTTCTCATGCGGGATTAATTTCCTTATCACAACCATATAATATAAACCAAAATATATACCCATTAATTTATAAATAACCTAGCATAACTTAGGTTTAAAAACCCACCATACCAATAAATCTGGGCCCACGGTCTCTGCTCGATTTACCTTTGTCGATAATCTATCCGCATCCATTTTATATCTTTTACACATTTTCGCCTTTAGTTATTTCACCACAACTTTAAAATACTAAAACCCCTTTTTGGAATGACGGAATCACATCTTAACAAATAATCGAAAATTCTTCTTACCTTTGGTTTAATGACTGACTCCCACCCACATTAAACCCTTTTCTATATGGTATTGCATCCAATTAAAATGTTAACCCTCATGCATGTTTGAATGCGACTCTCGTTAGATATATGTCTCTTATGTGAAGGCAGTTAGATTAAATACATGCTGGACGGATTTCTTAACTTATTAAACCCGGCTTATAAAATATCACATCCAATTTATCCTTAAAATTCCACGCAACTTTATATACGACCTTTGTCGATCTATCCGCTATTGTAATTGGACATTTCTTCTGCTTCCTAAACTCTGTGTTAATAGATTCCAGATCTAATTGGGTATTAGACTCCTTGCAATTAAATTACGATTGTGTCTGACCATAGATCAATGATTTCATTTCATCTTGAACTCTCTATGCAGCCAGTTCTCTCACTTCAAATTCACCAGATTAGACATTTCTTCAAAAAAACTATGGTTTTTATACATCAACGAGTGACAAATCTTTAATTAAACAATACAACTAGACTGTTACACCTTGACAGTGAACATGGAATCTTAAAAGGAAACATATACACAACAGTTAATTACCAGAACTCAACTTGAATTCCAACAACTAAGAATTATTTCAAAGGAAATTAAGCCTTCCATATTTGGCATTCCTGAAAGTTTTCCATTTCTATTGCAGAATACAAACTGATGCACCAAGCAATTAACCAAGTTTTAATTATTGCAGATAAATAAGGTTGCTGCAATGGCTTATGGCATTTCAATGGCCACACAAACTCACTTGAATTTCTATAGAAGGAAGTCTTACAAACCCAGTTTATAATATTCTTGAATATAAATTAACGCATAGAGAAATCAATAAAAACCAAGCTCAACTGAAACCAAAACTCAAAAAAAAATTCGAAGGAAAAATGAACATCCGGTAATTCGACAATTACCTCTACATTCACACAGTACAAATAATTTGCAATATTCTTCTATTCAATTAATTTTCCATCCAATACTCCTCTCAATCACAATCCTGAATCTCTATCCCTATATCTTTTCATGCCTTCGAGGCTTTCAATTTATACAAATGGATTCTAAACCAATTTTGGTTTAGATCCCTAGTTTTCTCAATAAATCCCTAATTCTGCTAAGTCCTCATTAATTTCTAAAATCTCTCTTTTATCCCCAAGGATCCTCTCAATCCCATAAATCGTGAACTAATTCCTAATTTAAGATCTACAATAATTTCTCAAATCTCTTAATCCCTAATTCTCTCATGTTCTTCAACTTTTCGAGAAAATTTACAATTATGCTCACAATATTAATTAAATCCTATTCTAAATCACTCAAAACATTTAAAAATACATTTAGAGAACCACTCTCTTTAAAACATAAGACCTACTAAGTGTCTCAAATAACTAATGACATTTAAGCAGGATGCTCCTATATCACTGTTACAGGGTTCCAAGGATCCTATCTCAAACCACAACCTCCATGGACCCCAAGTTGTTATAGGGATCCAAATACTAAAAACTCAACCCACAACCACCAGGGAACCAAAGAACCAATCCCATTATCTTCTTTTCTTTTCTCTTCTATGTTGCTTGCTGATTTTTCTCTTTGGATCCTCAAATGGGTGACTTCTCTTTCTGCCTCTAGCATGAATTCGAATTGTTCTTGATGCTTTATTTTTCCTTATTTTGCAGGGATCCTCCCTCCTCATTCTTGATTCCTAGTATTATTTTCTCAGCCAACATTTATTCCCTCATCCTCTCTTGCTTTCACTATGCAGTTCCCTTCATAAATCTCTTGTACTCTTTTCTTCTAGTTATTTTTCAAGAAACATGGTATGTGTACTTTTATTTTCATCTCCTTAAATTTCAATAGCTATATCATTAAATTCTTGCACTAGCCAACCTTTAATGGTTTTCCAATCAATTCAAGTTTCCTACATAAGAAACCACAACATCCCAATGTAAGCCATCCTCCTACCCAGCTCTGGAATCCATGTCCCGTGACTGAGTCCCACCCTTTTTTTATTTCACATATTTGTAAAGATATATTTACTATATAGTTTATGAGAGCATTGTGGGTGGGCTGTCACAAGAACCAAGGAAGATCATATGCAATAGGGGATCATTGTTTATAGGAAGGTTTTGGACTAGTTTCTAAGAAGCCTTAGGAACCCAGTTAAACTTCAACACTACTTATCACCCTAAGAAAAATGGTCAAACAAAAAGGGCTAATCAAATAATTGAGTACATGCTACAAATATGTGTAATGGATCAACAAAAAATATGGGAAAATTTTTAGCCACTAGTTGAATTTTCTTACAATAACAATGATCAGAGTTCCATCAAGATGGCACCATTTGAGTTTTTGTATGGGAGGCCTTACAAAATGTTTATCAATTGGGATCAGTTAGAGGATCAAGTATTAATAGGACCAAAATTAGTACAAGATATGGAGGAAAAAATGACCATGATTAAATCGAGGTTTAAATAAGCACACGATTAATATAAGAGCTATGTTTCCACTCATTGGATGGATCAAAGTTATGAAGTGTAAGATAGGGTATTTTTGAGAGTAACACCCCAAAACAACTCTATAAGGTTTGGTAAGGGAGAAAAAGTGTCTCAAATGTTGACAAGACCTTTTTAAATCATAGAAATGAAAGGACCAGTGGCATATATTATTTTATTACCTTCATCTCTAGCACATATGCATGATGTATTCCATGTGTCTATATTACATTGTTATATTTCAGATCCTTCTCATGTTATTGGCGTCAGTTATTAGCAGGTATAGGATGAGGGAACAATGATGGTTGGACCAATTCACATACTAGAACATCGAACTCTGCAACTTAGAAAATGTTTTTTGGACCAAGTTAAGGTCCAGTGGGATAGTTATAGTCCCAGTTATTCCAATTGGGAGGATGCAGAGGAGATGCGTTACCATCTTCATTTTCAGTTTTGAGGAATTTAGGACAAAGTCCATTGTTAAGAGGGGGTGCTAATGTACTTCCCACTATAGTTGACTAACCTTGATATGCCAATATCCTTGATACATTATTCTTTGAGGGCGTCAGGCTAAGGATCTAGATATTTGACTCTTACTATGAGTGGATGTGATAATAATTGTTTTTCTAGTTTGAGGTTATGATGATAGTAATTGTGATGTACGTGTTTTACGACTGTGTAATCATGTGAGGGATTCATTATGTGACAATTTAAATTATTTATTTCTCATAATTATGAAGATTTTGATGGTTATGTCATGAAGATGATTTAGAATACAAATTATGTTGGTGACTAATATCAAGAACCAAGTATTACTAATGATTATTGAGTGTGGTAGGAGACTACACATATGCAATTGCATGTGATGAGTCAACAACCTCTGGTTTAGTTTGAATTATATACTATTTTTTTTAAAAAAATTAAAGTTAAATTTAAAATCCTACTGTATATTCTAATGACATGTTAGTGGCTATAGGCGCATGTTATTTTCTTGGCTAAACAACTCACACATGGGTGATGGTGCTATACAGATAGATGGAACTTCATGGGAGGGTTGGGACAATGTCCTTGATTTCACCCACTAGCACTCCCTCCATGACTTAGCATGGAATATGTTGGGATACCTTCACCTTGAAGATAATGATGCCATGGGGGTGGACCCCAGATTGGGTCTCTCACAAATATTTTACTAGGGGGTGCACATCAAGGCAGATTCCTTGATCCCCAACGCTATTAGTATCACTATAAAGGGTGGAATAGGAGAGGATAGCGGTCCCCATTATCACACCTAGTTCTTACCCTCATAGTCGCTAGAAGATTGAAGGGAAAGTGACATGGCACTCTTGGAACTTCAAGGCAAGTTATTGAAGGGCATAACTGACTTGGCACCCTTGGAATCAAGAAGAAACTAATTGGCATGGAACCCTTGCAACTTCTAAGAGAATTCATTGAAGGTCATGACCCACTTGGCACCCTTGAAATCAACAAGAGACCACTGAAATATATTTAAGATATGGTAATCATACTAATTTACATAATTAAGTAAGTGATAATTTTGGACCAAGTTAACTAAATCAAGAGTAAATCTTGGGGCAAAGGAAGAATAGGAAGAAATAAAAGATTGGACCAATTAAGAACTCTACCCTTCCCACATTTGGAACATTTTAAATAGACAATTTTCATATAAAGTAACTCCAAATTATGTGATATTTTAATAAGAATATTGGGTAAAGGGACATTAAGATGAATAGATTAAATAAGCCTAGAATAGTGTAATCTGACTAAGAAAAGAGGGAGGCGAATGAAAATAAAGAACAATAAATTAAATTAGAGAAACTAGTTTTATGAGAGAACCTCTAGGTGGCAAGATACAACACAAGTACCTCCATATAAAAGTAAAATTGAGTTAAACTAAAGAGTATTTGGGGGACCAATCTAAGACATAATAGTTCACTTCAGTAATGAAAACAAAATAAGGAGTATAAAAGGGGAATATAGAGACAGCTAGGAGAAGAAATAGGGAGCCATGTTGGGTGAGGAAAATATTATTTTTGAATAATAATTTAAGTAAATAATTTAGGAGAGCCTTGGGAGAGACTGACACATGGGTTGGTGAATAATCAAGATTTTATATTAATAAAAATAATTAGTTTTGCATGAAGTTCCAAGTGTCACCTATGAAGCCTCCTATAAAAGAAGGAGCAAGCTATGGGAGGGGGAACTTTTTGCCCTATTGTTGGATGGATTACATAATTATATTATGAGTGATTAGGAAGAATATAGTGAGTTTGGTGAGGTGGATCTCATTAGAGAGGGAGATATTGTGCCAAGGGTGCTCTCCTCCATCGGTTTGTATTCTTCCTCTACTTTACAACCCCATCGCAGCTTGGGGTTCGGAGAGAAGAAATATACCCAAGGATTAGGATGGGAGGTAAATCAATGAGTCAGCGATGTTCAGTTGATGCATGCAACATGCTTCACACGTGTACGTGAACATCAAAAAGGGAGCGCAAGAAGAAACAAGCCCAAGATCAAATCTCCACCCTTGGTGGATGGGATGGTCGCTATAGTAATCATAGTAGAATATTAATTTGAAATTTAAATGTTAGTGTCAATAGTCTAAAATTGATCAAATTAGAAGTTGTTGACTCATCACGTGTAGGTGCATCGGGGTGGTCTGCAACCACACTCAATAATCACTAGTAATATATGTTTATAATGTTAGTCATTGATATAACTATAAATGCTAAATATCACCATGACATAGTCATCAACATAAATGTTAACTGTAAGAAAGAAGCTAGTCCTAAGAATATGTAAGAAATACAACATAATGAATTCTTCAACATGATTACATAGTCATAAAATAGGTTCATCACAACCATCATCATCATAACATCAAATTAGTACATCACAATTACTATCACATCCACTAATAACAAAAGTAAACTAATTGGATCCTCAGCCTGAGGTCCTCAAAGAATAATGTATGAGCCCTAAAGATATATCAAGGCTAATGTGATATCCAATTTTATTCAACTAGAGTGGGGAACTACATACACCCCCTATTAACAATAGAATTCATCCCAAAGTCTTCAGATCAGGAAAGGAAAATGATGACACATCTCCTCAGTGTCCTCTTAAGTGGCTATACTGGGACTATAACTATCCCACTGGACCTTCAATTGGTCCACCAATCATCATCTAAGTTTCAAAGTTCACTGGTCTAGTATGCCAACTGGCTTTTCCATCACTATTCCCTCATCTGAGACATGTAAACGATGCAAGTCAATAACATGTGAAGGATACGAAATATAGTGACATAACACAAACACATGTAACACATCATCCATACATGCTAATAATGTAGGTAAATCAAGCCTATATGTCGTAAGTAATTTCTTCTCTATGATCTCAAATTGTCCCACAATATCTTGGGGATAATTTTTCTCCCTTCCCAAACTGTATGGAGCTCTTTTGGGGTCTTACTCTAAAAAAAAACTATCTCTCACTTCATAACTTCAATCAGTTCGATGAGAATCAACATAGCTCTTTTGTCGATCTTCTGCTTCCTTTATCCTCCCATTGATAATTTTCATTTATTCTTCCATCTTTTCTACTAATTTTGGTCATATTAATACTCGATCCTCTAGTCGATCCCAACTGAGAGGCGTTATGCAAGGACACCAATATAGGAAATCAAATGGCACCATCTTGATGGAATTCTAATAAATGTTATTGTAAGCAGATTCCACAAATGGTAAAACTCTTCCCATCCCTTTTTTTGATTCATCAGATAAATTTGTAGCATGTCCTTGAGGATTTGATTAGTCCTCTTTGTTTGAATATCTATCTTGAGGTGATAAGCAATGCAAAATTTTAACTAGGTTCCAAAGGCTTTTTGAAAACTGGTCCAAAATATTCCTATAAACATTGCTCCCTTATCTGATTTGATCTTCCTTGACACTCCATGTAATCTCACAATATCATTAATGAAAACTATGGCTATCTCAAGTGTCGTATACATAGTCATTACTGATATAAAATGAGCGCTCTTGGTCAACATGTCTACCACTACAAATATAACATCATGTCTCCAAATCATCGATATTCCCACAATGAAATCAATTGGTATAAATTCCCATTTAGACTATGGTATCTTGTAATAGCCTTGCTACATGTCTATGCTTAGGTTTTACTCGCTTACATTCTCAACATCTTGCTACAAAATTTACAATGTCCTTCTTCATCCCCTTTGAGAGTAATGGTGGTTTCAAGCCTGCATTCATCTTATTAATATAGGAATGTGCCATCTATAATACTCGATGTGCTTTTCTCAATATCAATTGGCGTACATCTTCATCTGATGACACATATATCCTTCCATGGAATCGTAGTAGTCGATCACTATCTAGGGAGTATCCCTTATACTTGGGAAGCATTATTTCAATTTATCCACCTTAAATTATTATGGACCTTTCCCCCTTCCTCCAATGCTAATCCTTTCTTGATATTGTTGTACATAGCACATTTGAGGAAGAAGTTTTTAACTTTAGTTTCTACTCCCTCAAAACAACAAATTTGACAAGTCTTGCTATTCTGTTCCTCCTTGGGCTCCTTTCACCTCCCAGTATTGTGTCTTATCCCATGCAAATTTATCCTAAGTTGGACCAAGATATGTTTCTCCCTCAAAGGTACATTAAGCTTAAGGTTTTCTTGCACCTAAATATATTTTGCAAGTTTAAAATGTTTAATTTAGTTTTTTCGTTTTTTCTTGGATCTCCTCTTCCATTACCCTCTTGTAGCAATATTGTATATGTTGGTTCGATGTTGTCCTATCTCAGGGGAAGTTCTCTAACATTATTCCCGATGTTCCAACCACCCTTTTCCTATAATATTCCATTTATCCTTCCTTCTTTACAACGTCTCCTTGCTGATTTGGCACATGAATGTGTTGTTATTTGTCTCTTCCAATCTCCACCTCTATAGGATTGTCCTCCTTATTGCTTCCAACTTAAATTGGTAAGGCCTTCTTTCACCAACAAGATTTCATACTCCTGTGAGAAACTTGAGCTTTACTTCTCTAATCTTTTATTTTTTTTCCTTTAGTACACTTTCAACACAAACATAATCATTGTTGAAGACATAAATTGTGTGGCAATTGATTTGAATGACTAGATTTAACATTAGATTAACAAAACGAGGAGTAAAATGTTTTTTTATTTTTTCATTTTTACATCGAAGGACTTATATCTCCTTGGTCGAGGTAGCACAAAAATAAAATACAAGAAACTACCCATCCAGGGTAATGAACCAAACTTTTGAATAGATATTAAAATTGTACATTGGATATTATCTTATATATAATCTACTAAGTGTTTCCTTGTTTTCTTTTGGAAATGCTACTTATACCTCTACTAAGTGTTTCCTTGTTTTCTTTTAGAAATGCTACTTATACCAACATATAGTGATCCTTCAACTAAGCTACCAATGTTATGAGGCATTTTTGATGGTAGGTTCACTTCAAGAAAGATAGAAATATAAGCTACCAATGTTATGAGACATTTTTTTTTATGGTAAGTTCACTTTCAGAAAGATAGAAATATATTTCATAATTATAATGACATGTGTTTTGAAAAGAATACAGTCCTCCAATTTATGCAATTTAGTTGCATAAATTTTTGGTTGGCTGAAGTTATGGTAAATCAACATATTTATTATTCTTACATTTAGGGGTAAGTTTCACTTCTACCTAAATTTATGCAAAGAATTGCATAAATGATGATGAGAAGTAAATTTTTGGAAATATATTATTTACATGAATATAAAACCTAAGTTCCCAACCTTGTAAGCTATAATAAAAATCTATAGTAAATATAAAAAATAATTCAATACCTTTTATTTATATTGAGTTATATAATTTTAATAAATAAGAGCAACATAAATCTACAATAAAGATAACAGATAATTTAATACCTTTTATATATTTATTAGTCCGTGCCAAACCAAGACTCTAGCAATAGATTTTCCTGTTGACCACTATTAGATTAGCATTGACCAATGCAAGTTATAATGTTTAAAGAAAAACAAATATTTATTTTTCAATATTATTGAAAAAACATTTTTCAAACATTTGACTGGACCATAACTTTGAAGGTTTTATTTTAGCCTTTGTGCCATGTGGACAGCTGTATTAGATTTTTTTGCCATAATTTATGGATGTAATTACAATATTTATGCCATGATTTTTAATATTTTTGCAATAACTTCTCATTGTTAAGCTTCATAGGAAAACCACCTAAATTTAAAATCCTTGAAAATAACTCATACTCACATAAATTACCTATTTACCATCAATTATTGCCCAACATATTTTAAGCAAGTATTTGCATAAAAAATGAACAGGAACAAGATGAAAATAAATATATCTACAGAGAGTTAGTCCCTGCGACTATTTATGTTTACTGCGAAGGAATATAAATGTAAATGTGCAAACTTAGTAGTGGTTACTACCTACTAAACATTTATGCAAATCGTTATCCTTTATTAGAAATTTAACCTTTCTACTTCATATATTAATTTGCAATTTTTTGAAAAACATAACATCCATTTAAATAGTTGAGACAACACTGCCTACCACACTAGTTTATTTTGAGTTATATAATTTTAATAATAAAAATTTCAGTGTTAAATACAATATTTTAATAAATTTAGCTATCATCGTTATATAAAGGATAAAAATAATTTTGATGAATATTTGAATGCAAAATTATTATTCTCTCCTTTTTGTTATTGCTAAAATCATATATATTTTATCTTTGCATATTTCACCAAAAAGATAAAAAAAGAACAACCTCCATAATCAATTCCATCATATTATATATGAATTTGTAAAGATAAGGCTCGAAAAAAAATTGCACAAGCATTTGGCCTTATCCTAACGTATTTGGATAGTTTCTCACATTTCTCCAAGCCAAGCACAGAAATTATTGAAACTTTTTCCTCACTAATTTTGTCAAAAAGCCGAGTCAGCGCACGGTGGAATGTAATTATCTTTAATCAAATTTTTTTAGTGATCTGTTAATAAAGCATTTCTTTTGCCTCTCTAATTTTGTGAACAAGCCAATTCAGCACACAGTGGAATGCCATTATCTTTACAGTGACGTGTTAATAAAACATTTATGAATGCTAACTTATAGTTGTTTTTCAGCTAAACTGTTGCATTACACTTCATTTGCACCCATTAAAGGTATTTTTCTTTGTATTACTGATTTGAATGCATGAACTCTTAACTCTTGAGTCAAATGTATAAGGTTACAAAACTTATATTATTTTTGGAAAGGATTAAATTTTACAAATTTCAACTAAATTGAATAGGCAATGTGCACCAACACCAAAGTACAATTACAATAGAGTATTAGGTCATGTATATTCTAGTGTATACGTCATATGCTATTTTGTTGTAAATAGATTATTATTAAAAATAGAAAGATTTTTTTTAACAATTACATTGAGTTCACATCATTACTAGATGGAAGAATGTTAATTATCTATATGATGGTTTGAAAAAAGAAGTGGAAGATTTGTGATAATAAAATACGTACAAAACAATAGAGTATTAAGTCATGTATATTTTAGTGTATACAATATATGCTACTTTGTTGTAAATTGATTATCATTAAACATAGAAAGATTATTCTTAACAATTACATTGAGCTCATATCATTACTAGATGGAAGAATGTTAATTATCTATATAATGGTTTGAATATAGAAGTGGAATACTTGTGGCAATAAAATACGTACAAGACATGTTATGCTGAAGAAGTTTAAGAAAAATGTCATTAAATTAGTTCCCTAGTCTGCTTTTTACTAATTATCTAAGTATACATTGAATGAGGATATCTTATGAGTAAAGGTATAGTACCTCCATTTAAACATAAAGTAATGAATTGGAATTCGAATCATCCTCCAATTCAATAAAATAATAAAGCAATAAATAGCCAACATGCTCATTGACTACAATGTATCCATCATCTTCTTTGAAATTTACTTTTGTCTGACCAGACAGTCTAACAATTAAATCCTCTGTTAAACCACCACTAAATTGCACAATTATGGCAAAGAAGACACATAACCAAGAATAGTCATCGCTGCAAGTCAAACAAACCATGAAGTATATGAAATTGGTTCAAGGTCATATTTCTGCTATTTAACATCAGGGACAAGAAATGACAAAACCCCAATAGTTTATGTTGAAATGCATACTTCCTATGTAGTGGAAATTAAGGATACAAAGCTCTTGTTGCACTAGTTTCCACTGCTTTCAAAGTCTAGTCAACTGCAGAAACTAGCTGTTGAAGCTCATGAATCCAAGAATGGCAAGGTGTCCCTTAAAGATATTCCATGAGTGTTTAACATAAACTTTTGTATGCCTTTGACCATGTCTTCTCACAAAATATGCATGTTTTAAAAACATTCAAAACATACTTAGGAAGTGGCATTCACTTTGAAGGCCTTGGGCTATACTTTGTCTTGTTAGATACACACAAGTCAGATCTAAGCATTTATGGTTGATCAAAATGTGCTAGGAGCTAGTCCACTTCTGTTGCAATTACTCAACTCTCCTAACTTCATTTGTTACATGCTGGAAGAGGTGTTTGAAGGTAATGTAAACCATTTAATATTATGTCCAGTTTTTGGAAGTAGGGACTGTGGCAAGAGGGGCTACTCCATGGGTAGATGGCATGGCTGTTGAAGATGGATGTTACATTTGTGCAATAATCCAACATCTTGTGGGTTATCATCTCTGTCAATTGGGGTTGGTCTCTACTCTGTAGCAGTAGTCTTATTCTCAATCACAACCTTATCCTAATCATCCACAATTATATTCTCAATCACAATTGAAGGATGGCTGTCTTCACTTGCCTTTTAGGCACTCTTTAATTTATAAAATTGGTTATCTAGGAAAGGAAGTTGTCTAAGCAAGGGAAAAGGCCCAAAGGCTGCCACAGAGGTTTAGGTAGGAAGGTCAAGCTCCTTCAAAGCAAACTAAATACCAAGGAAATAGGACATAGCAATTCCTAATTAAAATGGGAGCTCTCAAGCTCAAAGAAATCAAAGATGTTGAGCATCAAAATTGAGAAGATATACCAAGAACTACTTGGATTTGGGGAAGGTTGTATGAGAGAGACAAACTTCAAGCTCATCAGCAAACCAAACTCATGAAGAAAGCCACATCCTTGTTGAAAGATTCAGATTTTGAAGGTGAAAGGTTGGAGAAGGAAAAGATGGACGAGATAGTGCTCAAAAGAAGAATGGTATTGTTGACATTTAATTCTAAGAGATAGGGAAATTTATGTTAATATGAAAATAAGGAAGGTGAAGGGACTAGAAATTTGAATTCCAAAACTCTCCCTCATAATGTATATATCAATAATCTCTTAATGCAAACATCAATCAATTAATGGAGTTACTCACCCGGCCTGACATGGTATTAGAGCCCAGGTCCCAAATTAGGCTCTCTTTCTACTGTAACTCTTATTTTCTCTACCATTTTTCTATCTCTCCGTTCTCTACAAAATTTAGTGTGTTTAGTCCATTCAAAAATCATGAATTCTCTGCATATTGTCTGATTGATGTTGCTTTTTGGTGAACACTACATTGGTCCTCTGCATTTTTTGAAATTGTGGCTCCTAGCACTGCTATTGAACGCCGTGAACCTTGTTGACAGAGCTAGAAAGACCATCTAATGGCTGCATAAGGATGACTGAAATTCGATGTGGTAAAATCTTTGATTGTTGGGACCGTCATATTACAAATATGTGCGTTGATTGTTGCTGTTATTCGTTGGGATGGTTATGCATTGAAGTTTGAGTTATTTTTTGAGTTATGTGCCCAATATGCGTTGGAGTTATTTTTTGAAAGTTGTGGTATTACATTTTGCGTTTGGACAAGTTTATCTGAGGGCTGAAAACAGTGAATGATGTGTTGAATGTTGAAGACCGTCTGCTCCATTGTGGGTTGAAGTATTTCATTAAAAGATTTTTTATTTGTGCGCCTTTGAATTGCTAGCGTAGCTTCCTGATTTTAAGGCATATGCGTTCATGTCTACTCTCAGTTAGTATGAAAGTTCTCAAGTATAAATGTAATGTATATATATTATTTGGAGTGTTAATTTAAACACGGTGCATATAATTGTTTTGTGAGTTAAATTTTTTATGACCATATGGTATCATATTCAATATGTGCATTGAGGCTTTGAGTGATATGTTGGAGTATGTCATGTATTATGGTATGATATATGGTGGAAGGTATATATTGTATGGATATTGAGAGTCTTCATAAATTTTTTGAAGACATAAATTAATTGTAGAGATACATCAAATTTTGTTGCCAGTATTATTTTTGGTCCAATTCAGAATTATATGATTTATTCACTTATCTTCATAGTTGGAGTAATTCTCTCTAGCAAAGAGAAATACCGTGAATGGTCCAGGAAGGTATAATTCTCTCTAGCAAAGAGAAATACCGTGAATGGTCCAGGAAGGTAAAACATATCTTGATTTTCAACAAGTTGTGGAAAGGAGTTTGTGAATGAGGAGGCAATCCTCCTGAGAAGCCCATAACACGAACAACAAGTTTTGTGACTTGATTGCAACGTCATTCAATGAAGAGGTTAGTCGTTATATTACACCATTTGCAAATGCTTTTGAAGCCTTAAAGAAGTTGAAGTATTTATAGGACTCAAACTCTGAGCTTGAAGTTATCCAAATAATGATCAAGCTATTCAATTTAAAATTGAAGGATGACGATCCCCTTTCCTTTCTCTAAAAAATAAGATCCATTATTCATGATATATAAGCCATTAGTGTCAAAATGGATGTTCCTCTCACAACCATTTGTCAAGGCATTCTATCCTACTTATTCCCATTATCTTGAGCCATTACAAGCTAGTGGAAAACATAAGGAGATTTTCTTTGACTCTCTTGTGGAGAAGTTTGTTGAAAGAGAGAAGGATTTTGGGAAGAAGAAGGCAAATTCTCAGTCTCCTGATGAAGTTGTGTTCCTTGCACAAAAAGAGAAGAATCAGCTACAAGATTCTTCTAGAGGAAGAGTGGCCGAAGAGGACAAGGAAGGAAGAATAATAGAGGCAGGATGGGAAAAAATTACCAAGGAGAAAGACATGATCTTCATTGCAATTGTGTAACATAAATGGACATAATGCTTCCACATGTAAACTCTCATGGGGTAGGATTAGATGGGAAAGGGATGAAGATAAAGGAAAATCATCAGATAAAGGGAATGGTAAAGCACCCAAATATGCTCATTATGTGGTTGTGCATTGCAACATTAGAGTAACTAAAGAATTATTTAATGCTTCACTTACTTCATGGAAAATGCTTGGTTGCTTCATTTAGAAGAAACTTGCCACATGAATGTTAGAAGAGATTTCTTTGAATAATTCACTGATAGTGGTGATGTGGCAGTCTTCTTTGTAGACAATTCAAAAATCAAGCCACCAAGGTTTGGCCACGCTTGGCACCATCAGGTTCAAACTTCCCGATCTTCAAAAATTTCTTCTACATGATGTTTTCTACCTTCTAGGGTTGAGGAGAAACATGCTATATTTGGTCCACATTCGCCAGCAAGGATACTCCATTCACATATTTGATGGCAAGGTTGAGGTCAGAAAATCATCAGACAACTCATTTTTTATGACTGGATAGAATAAGAAATACTTCTAAAACTTCAAGGAAACTCTGCTTGTGCACACAATTTTTCATATAGTTCTCATTATGATGAAGGTACAATTCCATCCAATATTTTATGGAATGCTATATTTGGACATTTGAACTATGCCAACCTTTGTTTGTTGAAGAAAAATGGTTTTACTAGTTTGCCAACAATTCCTAGGAAACTTAAGCTATGTGATGCTTGTATCTTAGGAAAGAATAACAAACAATATTTTCATGATTATGATTCCAGAGCACATCGAAAACTTGAACTCATTCATTTTGATTTGCATGTCCCAATTATTTTTCCCTCTACAAATGGTAATAAATACATGATGACATTTATTGACGACTACACTAGAATGTGTTGGGTATATCTATTGAAGAACAAATCTGAAGCCTTTGAAGTTTTCAATAAATTTCATGCATGGATTGAAAATGATACACAATATCATATTGGCTCTATTTGTACTGATAATGGAAAATAATATAATTCAAATGAATTTGAAAACTAAATTTTCCAACATGGGATCAAACATCAAACAACCATGCCTTATAATCCTCAACATAATGGTGTAGCCAAAAGAATGAATAGGATGATCTTAAATCTGGTATTTTCAATTATGTTTTTCAAAAATGTTAAGCTGATGTTTTGGGCTAATGCAGTTCTATGTGTTGTGTATATTAAGAATAGGTGTCCATCTCATGCTCTCAAAAATAAGTTTCCCTATGAAATGTGGTATGGACACATTCCTTGTTTGAGGCATCTCAAGGTTTTCTATTGCACCTATTATTCCTTGATACCCAAGGAACAAAGAAACAAACTCTATGTAAGGAGTTAGAAATGTATATTTTTGGGGTAATCATATACCTCCAAAGCATACTGTCTCTATGATTAAGTAAATAAGAAGTTTATAATATATAGGGATGTGATATTTCTTGAATCTTCTGAGAATGACAATGTTGTTGAGAAACAAGTTGATCGATTGGACATGTTTAGGCATGCAAAAAAAATTCAGGAGTTTGATAATGAGATTCCACATCATGAAGGGTGGATCCGTATACTAGGTCAATGTATGGAATATCCTTCTGAAGCATTCTCTCTCCCTCATGAAGCTGCAACCATAGATCAATAATACACTTTGAGTCATGTGAGTGAGAGAATTGGAAGGATAAATCTCGATTCAACCCCATCTTAGTCAACTGAGCATTATGGGCCATCTCAGGAAGGTCCTCCAAAATGGCTCAAAAAGACACTTGAAAGTGTTCAACTTGATGAGGTTGGAAAGATAGGGTCAAGAAGCTTTGTTAGACAGAATGGAGGTGATGTAGACGATTATGATTCATCTGTTGATATGGATGTTTTTTGTGATTGTGAATTAAATTTTTCTATAGATTTTGAACCAAATTCCTTCAAAGAAGTCGCTTATCATGATAAAGGGAAAGAAGTGATGCATAAATAATATGGTGCTTTGATAAATAATGGAACCTGGAAGCTGGTTGATCCTCTATTGGGAACCAAATCGATAGGCTACAAGTGGGTCTTGAAGAAAAAGAATAAAGCAAATGGCTCACTTGACAAGCATAAAGATAGGCTTGTGGAAAAGGTTTTGCACAGAAGGAAGGGGTCGATTATGAGGAAAATTCTGCTCCCCACAACAAAATGAGATACCATCTAGACTCTCTTTGCAATGGCATCTTAGAATTGTTGGAAAGTCCATCAGATGGATGTAAAAACTGCTTTTTTGAATGGAGATATAAAAGATAATGTTTTTATGTCCCAAAAAGAAGGATTTGTTGTGAAGGGTTAGGAACAAAACATATGCAAGCTTTTCAAATCCCTCTATGGCCTCAAACAAGCACAATGAGCTTGGTATGAGGAATTGACTGAGCATCTTCTGAAACTCAATTTCAAACATTATGATCTTGATGATGCAACTTTTTTTGTCATGAAAGTTGGAAAAATAGTTGTAATCTTGTGGTGTAAGTAGATGATCTTCTGATGGCAGGGAACAATGATAATTACATTACATCCATAAAGAAATAATTGAGGAAAGGTTTTGAAATGAAAAATTTGGGATATGTTCATTACTATCTTGGTATTGAAGTAACTCAACATCTGAAGTTTATATTCCTCTCTCAGAAGAAGTACATTGGAGATATGTTGAGCAAGTTTGGCATGGATAAGTGCAATCCTTTAAATAGTCCAATGGAACCAAATTTAAAGCTCACATCCATTGAGGAAAAAGAATTTGAGGATGCAACAAAGCACAAACAAATCGTAGGAAGTCTCAACTACCTATAAACTAGCAGATCGAATGTTTCATTTGTTGTTGGAATCCTATCTAGGTTTATGCAAAATCCTTGTGAGGGTCATTGGTCTGCTGCAAAAAGAGTTCTAAAGTACTTGAAGGGAACTCAATAATTTGGACTCAAGTGTACACATGTGAATGAATTCAACTTGATTGGATACTTTGATTCAAATTTTGATGTAGATAAATGTTAGAATTTACCGGAGAAATAATAAATTTACTGAGAGGAACAAAAAACCATAAAATAGCTAGCAACAAATCATAAACATAAACAAAGATGTTTATCTGGTAAAACCCCCAAATCTGGGGCAAAACCCAACCAATGAAATTTCATTAAGCATTGGCCAAAACCCTGGCCAATCCAGCCAAGTGAGCCTTCACCGCTCACCTCCAGGCCTACCTTACAATGAAGTATTCCCAGCCTTTTATAGGCTCCATTACATGCAATACCATGGGCTGAAAACCATGGGAACACAATACCATGTGCCCCAAAACCACTACTATTTACCCTATTCAACATTGACTCTATCCCGATTCAATTTTACCTAACAATTCCCCCCTTAAACTTGACTTGCATTTTCTTGACTAAATCCAGCAAAAATTGCTAAGTGAGACAACCCTGCTCACTCTAGCTCTTCCCCCCCCAAATATTTTTATTTTTTTTATTTTTTACCCATGTAATTGTTAACTTGACATCCCCCCTATCACCTAGATCTAACCCAGAATTTACCAGTGATTACCCAGGGGTACGCATGCCATACCAGGTCTTACAAAAGTATGCCCATTTACATGTAATAAATTAACTCCATTATAATAATAATATTTTTTTTTTGTTTCATTGTTACTGTCTTTGTACATATGAAATCAATGTCCATATAAAAAGAACCCATCTACCGTATTATATGGGTCACCAGCCTCTGTAACCACCAGTCCTCTAGGAGTTCTCTTCAGATACATGGTTCATCGCTTAATTAATCCACGTGCACATATCCTCTCTCATTTTGACAAACTTTGCTCTCCTAGTACAAGGAAATTCAATGGCTCTGATACCATTTGTTAGAATTACCGGAGAAATAATAAATTTACCGAGAGGAACAAAAAACCATAAAATAGCTAGCAACAAATAATAAACAGAAACAAAGATGTTTATCCAGGAAAACCCCCAAATCTAGGGCAAAACCCAACCAATGAAATTTCATTAAGCATTGGCCAAAACCCTGGCCAATCCGGCCAAGTGAGCTTTCACCGCTCACCTCCAAGCCTACCTTACAATGAAGTATTCCCAGCCTTTTATAGGCTCCATTACATGCAATACCATGGGATAAAAGCCATGGGTGCATAATAACATGTGCCCCAAAACCACTACTATTTACCCTAGTCAACATTGACTCTATCCCGTGTTGAATTCTTAGTTAAACTGAGAGGGGGGGGGGGGGGGGGGGGTTGAATCATTTTAACACATACATGAGCTTTTTTAACTTTTTCATCAGCTTATTTACATCTTACTTTTATAACCAACCTTAGTATATGAACAGTCTTAATATGTTGCAGCAGGTATTAAATTAATGTGACATCAAACTTATTATGAGAGCAGCAAACATAAAGCAGAATTGGTAAATCATATCAGCACACAGGCAACACAGATAGAGACAACAGATATAAGTGGAAACCCATAAAGGGAGAAAACCACATCTTATTATTGTTGTGATGCAAAGTCAAGCTCGAACTCCCTCTCACCACTGATTTTCTGTAGGAACCAACCTACAGGAGGCTCCAACCTCAATTCTGCAAGCTACAAATTGCAAGGAAGCTCCAACTCCTGTCAATTTTCTGCAGGCACCAACCTATATGAAGCTCCAACCTCAGTCAGCTACAACTGACATCTATCAACCTACAACTTAATAGGGAAGCTCCAACTTCCTCAATTTATCAAAAGAAATGTTTGCTGATTTACCTCAGATATCAGCTTTGTTCTGTAGCATCTCTTTCTGCTCCTCTCTTCCTTATCTTCTTTGCCTCAATTTTCCATACTCTGCATTCTCTATACTCACTCTCTCTCTCTAAACTCTCTATGCATATCAAGATGATATTATTTATAGAGATTTTCTTATGACTGTCTGTATTCCTCAAGGAATTTGAAATGAACAGCCATACCCCTTAGTCTTCTGCCTTCTCATTTCTTTTCCAGCTCACTCAAAAATATAACTGTAGGTACCAATTTAACATGACAGTGGGATATTTTTTCTCTTCCGGAGACTTGCCAATGCATCACAACAATATAAATAAATTAAAACATTTACATTCAATTAAAATGAAAACTCCAGCTCACTCATTCAGCCTCTTGGCTCGCTGCGCATTTGTCTTTTCTTTGACTGTGTCTGTCTTTTCTGTGACTGTGTTTGGCCCTTTCGGCTCTTATTGATTTCCTGCTTACTGTCGCAGTGTAACTTCCATACGCCATACATATGTATTCACCAAACGAGTGTTATCAACATTACTAGACCGTGGCTTAAGTTAGACTCCTCAATCTTCACTGTATCAATGTATTAAAGCTTTGTGCAACCTACATGCACAACCCTCTAATCATATGGTTCAACCATAGTATAATATTCTCATGCATACATATCAAACCACCAACTCTAACATTTGAAAGGTTCGAGCCCCACAGCTTTATAAACCCTTCTTTTATATTTGTCGATGCGATGAATTAAATCATGGTTATAAACCATTGAAAAACCCCATTACACAATGGTCTTCAGCATATTAACAAATAAATGTTCCTGGCTTTATTATTTCACATTAACCATCGTATATTAACATGTAGCTCTAACAACTATAGATGTTCGTCCACAACAATTGTTAAAACCTCTATACAACCCAAACTATACTTATTCGAATCAATATTCAATGAACCCAATTGCATATTCATTTACTTTAACCACCGTAACTTTGATAGCTATAGAAGAGGGTCCCACATTTGCCAGCATGTTCATCAACCTTTTAATTAAATAGTCATACATGCCTTAATACATTTATTAAGGTCCTATATAATCCTTCGATTATCTTTTACAACCAAAAGCTCAATAACTTATACATCCACTCACAGTGTATAAAAGTCAACCCATATATGTATTCTGATTGTCTTTTGCACATTTTATAATACGCCCGCGCAGAAATTCACAATATAACATTTGGTTTATATATATATATATATATATATGTATATATATGTATGTTGTGGAGTACTAAAAAGGTATGCTTTTGATGATTATTTCAGTGGCTTTTTAGTAGAATTTGTAAACCTTTTTGTATCATGAATTTGGAAAGTAATAAGGAACTATAACAAAACATGTGAGAATTGATATGCAAGACTTAACCACTGATAATGGTTATTTTCTGTACAGGAAAAGGAGAAAACGAGGAATTGTCGCTCCAAAGGAAGAGACAAAGTCGAGATAACTGCTGTCCCTCTGAAGGTGAACCGAATGCAAACAAGGCTAAACAGATTAAAGCAAGTCGGCCCGGAAAAGAAGGAGAAGACACCAGCTCGGCGCAAAAGAAAGGAAAGGATGAAGAATTAACAGTTTGGCGAATCCCTCAGGATCTTCGATCCTGAGGGATCGCTGCTTTATTTATCTTGTTACTTGGACATCTCCGTCGTCGCCTTTATATAAAGGGACAACACTGTTAGCTTAGGAGGAGAAGGATACGCTTTTATGTAATTTTCTGTTAAACATCAGCTCTGATTATTAAGTCTCGTTGAGAACTGGTTCATTGTATTTTTGACCGATGCATTAATAAAAGCTTGGTGATTATTTCATCTTTGCGTCTGGATTAACTTAAAGCGGTGTATCCTTGGAGGCTAAGGGCCCGGCCCCGGAGGACACTTGCTTATGTACCATTACGACTTGATTTCTGCGTGGTTTGTTTATTATTGTTATTTGGTAATTTGATATGCTTTATAAGTTGTTATTACATGCTCTGTTAAGATTAAATCATTGAAGTTTTTACAGGTAGAATCGTGGATTGACTCTGCATTATGTTATTGATTCTTTCAGAGTTCATTGCATGTTATCAGCCTTAATCGAATATTCTTACTGTTCCGTTACAGAGCTTGTATATTGAACATTCGTGTCATACATTCGTTTGAGGTAGTGTTCTTCATAATCGTTGGATTCAGAAATAATAGTGTTCTGTTTGGAAGCACAGTCGTATTCCTGTTGATTCAGGTTGATCAGATTATTCTTCCAGTGTGTTGTGTGCGTTTCTGATTTATTAGTGCTGCTCTATAATTTATCAATAGTTAACGCTGTTCCATTAGTGTGTTTTGCGTGATTTGCCTTAAGAGTGAGAGAATGTTATTTGATTGCGAAGAGTGTATTTGAGTTAATAGATAAGCTTGGTTACAATTCGCGGGACTTAGTTATTCAATTGCTGTTCCATTTTAGATTTGCTGTTCTATTCCAGAATTGCTGTTCAATTCTTTATTTTCTGTTCCATTTAATCGCATTTGTTGTTTTGGTGTGAGAGATGATCTAAGGTTGTAGTGAGCATTGGCAGTCACTGTCTAGCTCCCAAGCTCGTGGTCTATGCTCTAGTTTCCTTTCCATCAGTTTCCGAAGGGATGGGTTATCACTGTCGAACCCTTGACTGATAAGCTGCTGAGTTTTCTGAATGTGTGATTTATTTTTTGAAGTGATTTAGTTACAAACAAGCATCCGTTTACTCTTGTATTTCTTAAGCACTGTACTACTAGCATTACTCTGACAAGTGATAGCCTCAGATTGAGTCACTCTTTGTAATAACAAAACACTCCTGGATTGACATATTAATGTGAGGTAACTAGAGGTGAAAGAGACCCCTTTTATAGCTCTACATATGTATGTATGTATGTATGTCAATACATTATATACCAACAACCATATCTATATATATATATATATATATATATATATATATATATATATATATATATGTAGACTCCCCAATTCGAAAGATATAGTTTCGTCCCCATAGGATCTACCTTATCATCCGACATCCACATTGTCATCCGATGGTTAGAAATACATCGCGTTCCAAAAACCCAATTGGGTGTTCATCCGATGGCAATCGCATATCCAACATGCATGCGTATTAATTCACTCTGATCGTGCAATGAGTTGGGCCCCAGTAGTTAAACTACCCCATACATCTGACGGTCGTTGTCTTATCGCATCAACTTTTGTGATCTGACGGTGCATAATGAATTTCACATTTTTTTATTGTCCGAACTTTAAAGCTCAAAAAGGAAGCGAAACTCGCGGTTTTCAAATACCGCCCTTCTCCACGTGTCCATCAAAGAGCAATATCACGTTCCAAATGTCGAAACAACTTACCACCTATGAGGCAGCGCGATACTGCCGGTTTAACTCCTCAAAACCCCTTTTCTGCTCACGGTTCTGCTTCTCCTTTCTCAAGGTTCCGCCTGTTCTTCAATGCCTTATTATAAATAATTCTGCCATTGTTCTTGTTTATTATTCCCGTTATAACTTCTCCATTGTTCTCTGTTCTAATTGGCCACGCTATTCACTGTTCCATTGTATCGAATAGTTTCGAACCCTTGCCCTTCAATCTCGTGCTATCTACACTTATGGCATTCAACTCTTCGGTGCTTCGTCGAGGCATACATCTGAAATGTATTATTCTCGTTCTAACTTCTCCATTGTTCTCCATTCTAATTCGCCACGCTATTCACTGTTCCATTGTATCGAACAGTTTCGAACCCTTGCCCTTCAATCTCGTGCTATCTACACTTATGGCATTCAACTCTTTGGTGCTTCGTTGAGGCATACATCTGAAATGTATTATTCCCGTTCTAACTTCTCCATTCAACCAAAATCCCAATTATGCATAGATATCAAAAAGGCCCACAGTTTCATTAAACAGAGAGCAAACCCTCTCGACTCACTCTTCGACTGTCAATGAATCTTTTTGTCTGAGAGCAAATCCCCTTTCACACTACTCACTTCGAACCTCGAAATGAATCGTTTGTCACTACATTTTCCTTAGCCTCTGCTTCCTCCTTTGCCATCAATGACAACATTTCCAACATCCCGAGTCAATTTTACCTCACAATAAATAAACTGGGGTATTTAATTTAGGTTATGTTGTGAGTCTTGGATCAGAAGCTATCTCTTGGAGGTCATTCAAACAATCAGTTCCAACAAATTCCACAACTGAGGCATAATATGTGGGAACAATTGAAGCAACGAAGGAAATTGTGTCACTCAGGAAAATTATGGAAGATTTGCAGGAGAAACAAGTGCATTCAACTCCTCTTTTTATTGAAAACACTTTTGCAATAAAGTTGGCCAAGAACCAAAAGTTCCATGATCAAACCAAGCACATCAATACAAAGTATCATGTGATTCGACATCATGCTGAGGCCAAGACTAATCACCTTCGCCATTATTCCACAAATGAGTAGATTGTAGACATCTTCATCAAAGTGCTTGGAAGAGAAAAGTTTAAAATATTCATAATGATGCTTGGACTCATCACAATCCCTTTAGGGGGGGGGGGGGGGGGGATGTCGGCACCTAAACCCAAGGGATTGGTAATTTCATGTAAATATGAAAATAAGGAAGGTGAAGAGACACTAGAATTTGAATTCCAAGAGTCTCCCCCACAATGTATATATCAATAATTTCTTAATGCAAATATTGATCAATTCGTGGAGTTACTCACCTCGTCTGACAGTGATAATGTCTTAATATGATCATGAATGAAGTTCTACATAAATATTTACCAACCCTTATTGAATAGGAACTCACAAATCCAATAGCAGATAAAATGACTAGCAACCTGAAAGGCCAAGTTGAGCAACTCAATGGAACCACAAGTTTGATATTTATGTTGTTTGATAGTAATTTATCTACTATGTTATGAATTAGTTTAGTATTTTCAAGCATGGTTATGTTTTTCAACATATGTCTATCAAAATCTATAACTTGAAAAAACAAATTTCGAGAAAATAAAAACAAAAATTCAAAATTCGCTCAAAAATTATTAAAAGTGAAGAAAATATTTTCTTATAGAATTTCCATTTCTTTGCCCACAAAATCAATGTTCTTTTGTTCTACATAAATCCAACGAGCAAAAATGAGTAGAATGTGGGTGGAATTTCTTTTAAAAGGATGTTGACGACCAACTTCCTATATTTTCCAAAAATCGATGGCATTTTTAAAAGCCCAACAAATATTTCAACAGTGAGGTGGATTTTAGAACCAATTTCTTGGTTAAAGATTGACTTTCTTATTAATTGTTGAAATTCGATATCTCAATGATTAATTGACGTTAGTTGGTTTTTTTTTAATTGCATAACTAACATTCACAAAATGGGCTATATATATGTGTGAATGGCTATATATATATATATATATATATATATATATATATATATTTAACAATGCAAACCTTACATATCATTCATAATAAGATTTTTAATAATAATAATAATAATGTATTTTTCCTCAATTTAGTGAAATTGTTTTTCTACTATGATTAATAACTTGGAAAAAAATTACCATATATAATGACTAAGATGAAAAAATAATATTAAGGTAAAATGATAATGTTAACTTAAAATGTTCTTCTCAATAATTATGTCTAACAAACTATTTCTACATGCCGAAAGAAAAATTCCAATACACACCTTCAACCTTTTGCAAGTCACGAGAGAAAACTAATCCGAGTAGACTTCATTATGAAGGAAATGATTATAAATTTCTCTGAGGTAGAGAAGATAAGAAAATAAAATATAATAGAGAAGATGAAAAGTGTTTAATGAAGGGAAATTCCAAATGATATTACGAAAATAAATGTATATGGAAATGGTGTTGGACCTTAAACACCTATCTTCAATCTCAAATTAAATATCCAATGTGAAACATATAAATTCATGTTGCAATTAAGCTTGGTTATCATGTTAAGATTATCTAACTGAAAATATAATAATTATGCATGACTTGCAATAATTCTAAACATTTTGTGGTGCCTTGAGCACTGATTTGTGGGTATTTTAGTGCGACTAAAACGTAATTTATAAGGAAAAAAAGGGTTTATAAATCCTAGAGGCCGAACTTAAGTTTTGATACCAAGTGTAGGGACCATTCCTATATTACTTTCAATTATTACTTAATTTTTTATTAAAAAATATATTTTCCATCACCCCAACACCACTCTCTATTTATTCTCCTAGTTGTCCCTTGATCCTTATTTTATACTCTTTATTTTGTGTTTATTACTAAAGTCAGCTAGTAGGTCTCAAATTTTTTTCTCCAAGTACACCCTAGTTTATTTCAAGTTGGAATATTGGATGGAGATCTTTGTGTTGTGCACTTGCCACATGGAGGTTCTCTCATGAAACTAAAGTTCTCTAATTTTAATTAATTATTCTTTAATTTCATACCGTCTTTTCTAGTTAAACTATTATTGAATTAATGTTTCTAATTAAACTCTATGTCCCTTTCCCGTTTTGTTATTAGAACATTTACATACTTTGGAGTTATTTTAATGCACATTAGATACTTAAGATTTTCGAAACGTGAAGAGGGAAGAAATACTCATTTGCTCATGCTTTTATAATTCTTCAAATTCTCTCTTTTCTCAAGGTTTACTCTTAATTTAGTTAATTTGATTCTAAACACCCACTTAAAAAATTATGTGAATTAGTGTTCATAATTACAATGCCATAAGTTCTTATTTATCTTTCCACTTTTTTTTCCTGACGCCAAAGGTATCAAGTTAGTCATATGCTTCAAGAACTCCCATTTGAAGTTCCAAAGGTGTCATGCCACTTTCCCTTCAGACATCTTGTGACTACAAGGAGGAAAATTTGGGTGCGACAACATTGACCATTTTCATTTCCTATGTCACCATTTATAATGAGACTAATAGTGTTGGGGAGCAAAGAATCCACCTTGATTTGTACCCCGTAGTAAATCCTCGTGAGTGACACAATCTAGGGCCTTCCCTCATGACATTGTGAACTTCAAGGCAAAGGTATCCAGACACCTTCTCACCCAAGTCATGGTGTGAGTGCTAGTGGGTGGAATCAGGGACGTTGTTCCATCCCTCCCATTAACTTTTATTTGTCCTGTAAAGTGCCATCGCCAATATGTGAGTTATTCGGCTAGGAAACCTACATGTTCCTAAAGCCACTATCATACCATTAATAATAATAATATAATATTAATCCAAATTTTAAATCTTAATGTCAATAGTATACAATCGATCAAACAAAAGGTCATTGACTCATCACATGCAGGTGCATCTAGGTGGTCTCCTACCACAATCAATAATAATTAGTAATATATATGTTAATTTGGTAGCCCAATGACAAATTCCAACCATGGGACAAGATTCCTCTTTTCGAGAGGACTAATTTTGACTATTGAAGAGCTCAATTTGGACAAGGGAAAGTGTATTTTTGAATTAAAACCCACATGTGCATATTTGATCGGGTCAGCCCTAAAGTAAGTTGGACACCCTTGGAAGGCTACAAATAAAAGTGAGCTCAAACTCATTTGGACATCATCATTATGATCATTCTTATTATTTATTTGGTTTTGGCTCTCATAGGTCTGAGGCAGTTCGTGTAGTTTGGATCACATAGGTTCGAAATTGCAGGGTCTAAAGCTCGAACACATGTCTAGGGTTTCGGGTCACAACCATAAGCTTGTCATAGGAAAATTTCAGCTACAAACATATGAATTTATGCCTATTCATGCGGTTGAAGGGTCTTAGTCGCACACAAGACACTCTCTCCATGCAGTTGAGACCTAGGGTTTGAATTTCATTACTTGACTGTAGAGTTCGGCAGTTGACTGCAAACAATGACTGTGGATTACAAGCTTTTGAATCAATGTTTTTATTATTGGAATTTTTGGGTTCATCTCATGATATTTTTTGGTTGATTTTTTTACTCGATAGTTGTATGAAAACATGGATCATTTTACTGTCTTTCGTCGAATCATTCAATGACAATCTAATAAGAAGAAGAATTTGAAAGGGTTTTCCCCATAGTGGGTTTTGTCATGGTCTCCGACCAATCCTGGGGTCTCTACATGTGAATTCGTTTCTTCTATTGGTTCTTTATGTTTTTTTGCATTGATGATGATGTTGTTATTTTTATATAATTGTATATGTTATTGAATAATGTTGTAAATCTAAATAGTGTTAAGTTTCTTAGGGGTGAACTTAATATGAAAATGTTGAAATGAAATTATTAAAGTAAAGAACAATATATCCTTAAGAAAAATTAACATGGCATTAGAGTTAGGTTGAAGAAAATTCATTGAATATTACCCCTATGAAGACACCATTGGTGGAAGCAGTAGAAGAGGGTGAAGACCTAAAAGAATACTAGGGTCTGAAGGAAACCCTAGGAAATTTGTGTACTAGCTGGGTTTGATGGATGTTATAAGATTATGGTTTGGAAGAAACCCTTGATTATGACAAAGGATTGAGATATGCACTTTAGAAACCCTATCATGTTCAACATGAAGATGCTCTCAAGCACTTGAGATGGGTTTAATGTAGTCTTAGATGGGATAGTCTTATGTAGGCATGATTATTATTGAAGTGATGAATAGGTTGAAGTTATCAATGTTAAATGTTCAATGTACAGTCATGACTCTTTAAGGTTGGTTTAAGAGGAAGATGATCACCTCTCATTGAACATAAGTACTTTTAGATTTATGTTGCCTCTTTGTGATTCCATTCTTGTTTGAGTTTATTTCGTTGATTATTACTTATACTTGTTGCATGTATATTTGAGTATTTGGATACTTCTAACCTATCGATGAGTTGTCATAAGTGGATCCTTCTTTAGGATCATGGCTAGTAAAAGAAGAGAAGAACTAGCATTGGAAAAGGAAAATAGGCACTTGATGAAAATTTGAAAAATTGCTACAATTGTCTATGTCAAATAAGAAGGTGTGCAGGTATTTCAATCTACAAGGTATGTATGGTGCTTTATTTCATTGTTATGGTTCAACTGCAATATTAGATGGCAAGGTAAGCCCTGAGGTATGGTGGGAATGTCACCTTCACAAATGGATCATGCATATGAAAGTTTGATTCATGATACTTATGATAAGATGGCGCACTCAGTAATGGAAAAGTATCTTATGTTCTGTTAAGTCATGGTAAATATACATAGAAACATTGTTTTTTATATATTTGTGCTCTTGATATTTGGAAAGCATATTTCATTTTAGACATGATGGATTTCATAAATAAGGTTAGCGCATTGATACTATTGATAGTGTTTGTGATACACATGATAAACATGATGATGGAAGTGTAACAATAAGATTATTTCTCAAGATATCCTTGTTGACATTGACCTAGTAATTATGACATAAGGTAAAATTGGATGCCCTGATTTGATGATTGAATAAATGTAAAAATAAGTGATGAAGTGATTATGATCCTTAAATTTTGATCAAGCTCTTGAAAACTTCCCTAATCATATGAACCTAACCCTTGATGAAAATTTGATGTCATGTTCATATGTGATGATGAAGTAGCTAATGTTGACATGTTGTGTCCATGAGGAATATATGTATTAGAACCTGATATAGTTTGATTTCATGATCTAACAATTATGTTGATGCATTACAATATTATGATAGACAGGTTGATGTTTTGAATGATGATGAATGAAGTAACTTCCTATTCATAGGGAGAAAATATCCATAGAATCCATACACCTATTATAATGTGCATTAAATGTATAGAAGTTTCCTTATCGTTGAAGTTTTCTAACGTAAATAGAAATTTTTTTGATGTTGTTGGTCTACAGTTAGTTTTGGTCTAAGAAGAGAGGGTTTCCCTTAGTATAAGCCCCAACAACTCGGAATAAGGCTTAAGAGTGTGGTTATAGCTTCCCAACCGCACGAAATAAAGCTTACGAGCACAGTTATTCCAGTAGGTCACAAAAACTGAAGCTTTATGCATAAAGTCAGGAGTGCACTGCAAGTATGAAAGTCCTACATATATGGAGCAAACAACAAAAAGTTCTATGAGTAGGGAAGTTTAAATGTTTGACTTACTATAGAGAATGTGAATGTGTTGACTAAACTTGTGTTTGCAGGTGACCAGAATATGAATTTCAATATGTCATTTTTATTTAACCATTGAAGCTAGTGTATAAGATTATTTGATAACAGTTGTAAGGGTTTGACAATATTTTTCCTTTTGACATGATTCTTGATGGTTCATAGATATTCTTTAGAAATTTTACATGATGCTTCATATGTTTTGGCTTATGGATTGATTGAACTTACTATGATAACAAATTAGATTTTTAACTTGATAATTGATGATTTACCTTGATGAAAATGCTATGTGGGAATTATAATTTTTAGTGAATAATATTGGTATTCAATAATTTTGTATTGACTTCATTGACTTTGGCACAATTGGTTGAAGTATAAATAGTTGTGATTCAGTATGCAGTAATCTCACAATGAATGGATGGAACTTATATGACTTGTCCCTGATGTATGCATTCATATTTAGTGATATAAATGATTCATGCTATGATCATAAGGATGTTTTGATAAAGTTTGATTGGATCGTGCTTGATAAATAAAATATTGTTGTATAGAAGCTCCACCTGAAATTTGGTTCGAAGAGTTTGTTAGAGGGATATTGCAAGAAAATTTTATGATTTTGATATTATTTTTGATATGGCATCTAAGGCTTGATAAGTTGACTTAGTTGATTTGTGTAAGGTTGAGCATATTGTTTTGGTAAGGTGCTATGTTTGCAGGAAGCATTGTATGAAGCAAGATCCTCGAGCCTGTATGTCCACATTAATAGTTACCTGGTGAAACCAAGAAGATGTGCCAATCCAAACCTTTACTTCGAAAGAAGTCCAAGGTATGACTTGTATTTTGGTTTTATATACTAATGGTATATTCTTGACATGAAATGAGCCTTTAATGATCAAAGTAAAAGGGATATGGCCTCTTAAGTTTGAAATGAAGAATCATGGCATGATGAATTATGTTCCGAAGTTGGGAAAAAAATATATATATCATGAAGCTATTGAATAGTTTTTGGAAAGTGGAAATGCAAATCCTTGGACACTCTGATTGAATTTCAAGAAGTTGTGAAGATATATTATTGAAATTGACTTGGAAACTGATACTTGATTGAAGCATTGATGTTCTATGTGAACAGATGTTCGTATATGTGTTTGTGTGTGTGTGTGTTTGTTTTGCATAGAACCTAAATAAATTCATGATTGATCCGCTTCATACACATTGATTTGTTGCCAAGCATATTTGAGATATTTTCATGGGATGATCAAATTTTGGTATGATATGTGACTGGATGCAGGCTATTTTCAATTGTTGTTGATGAGATGAGCACATCTAGGTGTTGCCATAGTATGACATTTTGGCTAAGAATTCTGTAGTTTTAAGCATAACCAAGGTTGAATATGATGTTGATGGAAATATTAGCTATGAGGCAAGTTGAAGAAGCTATTTGGAGAGTTGTTTTAGTAGGTTCTCGATATGACGGGGATAATTTGTGATAATATTGAGTGCGATCCAATTGGCAAAGAATCCCGTATATAGATGGGACTTAGATCTCTTCATATATTGAGATAGTGATGCCATACGAGACAAGCTTAGGCTTGTGGTTTTTGCCTCTATTAGAGGGAAGATGAATAAGGTATCATTTTTGTGATATATATTTGTTCTAATTTAATATTTGATCTGATGTCCTGTATGAACAAGAGATTGTTGCTATGTGGTTGTTATTAAAACGTGATGATTGAACTCTTCAGTGAGTTGTTCAAGTCGATTCTAGATATGAGAACAATGATATGTTTCTAATCTACAGAGATAAGGACTAATCGAGAACAATGAGCCAACTCTTCCACCCATCTAAGCTCTCAGGGTGAGGAATTGAAATAGAGGACTTATGGGGTTGAGGGATCTCTGGACAATAGGGTCATAAATGTTGCTCCCCTATCTATCACCCATAGGGTGTGTGTGATCCTTGTTTTTTTTACAAGTCAGGCATCTCCCCCTATCTTGGTCTATGCATAGTATACCCCAGTTGGAATCATACCCACAAAATGGGCTTGTTGGTAATACTGCTCCCCATCTGACCAATGGGTTGAGAGAGTGCTTGGGGTGTACAACCCAAGATGATTATGATGCAGGTATTCTACCACATAAATCTTAAGGGTCATTGTTGGGAAGATTAGTGGGAAATAGGATGGGTTGAGATGTTCTCCCCTATATCCCCTATTAATAAATATGGGGTTGAAGATGATTTCCTCCCCATGATATTCTGGGTTGAGATATACTCCCCAATGTGATTTTTGGGTTGATATATTCTCCCCTATTTATTTACGAGTTGAGACTAAGCTCACCAATGTGGTTTCAAGTTGAAATTTTCTCCCTGATATTGTTTCGAATTGATATGTTCTATCCGACATGATAGAGGGTGGTATCTTATGCTCCCCTTCGATGTCAAATTATTCTTATTTTAGATTCGATAATGTTCAACATATGATAAGGAATGATCAAGAGCTAATAAGGAATAAGCTTGGATGAATCGAGATGAGAAGTGATGACATTTGATGACAAGATACTTGAGAGAGGATATGTTTTGAAGACAGGATACTAGCGATGATTATATGATGCAATTGGAATTTATACCTAGCTAAGAGGAAGTGTTAATTTTGAAACTTAATAAAAAATTCCAACCATGGGATGAGATTCCTCTTTTCTCGATGACCAATTCTGACTATTGAAGTTCTCAATTTGGACAAGGGAAAGTGTATTTTTGAATTAAAGCCCACATGTGCATATTTGATCAGGTTGACCCTAAAGATAATTTGACACCCTTGGAAGGATATAAATACAAGTGACCTCAACCTAATTTTGACATCATCATTATGATAATTATTCTTCTTTCTTTGGTTTTAGCTCGCACAAGTCTGAGGTAGTTTACAGAGATTGGCTCGCACATATCCAAAATTGTAGGGTTTGAAGCTCGCACACATGTCTAGGGTTTTGGGTCGCAACTGCAGGATTGTCATAGGAATATTCTGGCTACAATCACAAACATGCAAGCCTATGTGTGTGGTGTAATGGTCTCAACTACACGCATAAAAATTTCTATGTGCAGTTGAGACCTAGGGTTTGAATTTCTCCATTTGACCACTGTTAGAAAAAAAGGAGGCCTCTGAGAAAGACCCAGGTTCAAGATAGAGGCCAACAAGGTTTCCCCAGTAGTATAGCACAACGCCGACATTTTCACCCTACTCCAAGGAGTAGAGCGTCTCACCTGAGGCGTTCCATGACCTTAGTAAGGTTAGGAGACATATCAAGTACCCAATGGTTACAACCATGAAGAGCAACTAAAGGGACTTGAAACAACAAATATATCTCGCTACTATGTTAATCTATTACTCATTAAGCACATTCAGGATGCTGAATTAAAATTTAAAACGAGGAACATATTCACAACAAGAAACTGAGTAACACTCAACTCAGAACATCAAACACAACAACAACCATATTTCATTATCATTATAAAACAACATACATCACTTCGTAGAGTCTATTACAAGGTGATTCACTACAATGGAGATCTACCAAAGCTCTCCTATGACTCTCTCACTCGGCTGTCTGCTAGACTAACTCCCTCATCTACACTGGTTGATTGCCTATTTATTCTTCTGCCAACGTGACTGTCAGTCTTTCCTCTTTTCTTGCTCTGTTGTTTCCCGCTTCTACTTGATTACTAGGAGTTATGCTGATTGTCTTTGTCTCATCTTTCTTCCATCTGCGCTGTTCTCCGCAACTTTCACGCCACCTATCTTCCGGTTATCCGCAACCATTACAGCTCCTTGACTACCGTTATTGTGCTCTACCACCTGTTCTCTACAACTCAAAACTATTGCTTTTTCAAAACAAAGGCCCCAACAGGCCGCGAACACATGCTATTGACTCATCTTGAGTCAATATTTTCCTGTTGTTGTGGCTTCGATCGGTCTGTCTGCTTCTGAGGTTGACTCTATCTTCTCCGTTTCTTCACTCTATCCAAACAAAGGCCCCAACTCTGGAACCTTTCTTAATTCTAAAGACTTGAGTTTTACGAAATCATTAATTTCCTGTTTTAATTCCCTAATTAGTTTTTCAGTTTCGGTGGCGACTCTTTCAGCCTCAGTTTCGCCTGCAACTGGCAATAGCTTGCTGAACACCTCTTGAATTTTTGTCCCGGCTTCGGTTGCCATCTGTTGTATTGCCTCTGCTTTTTGCTTGACTGGTTTCCTTAGCTCTCTGAGGACCTGCTTTGTGGCATCATAATGCTCCTCTATCTTCTGTATTCTGGTTTCCAGTACCTTTGCTTGGTTGTAGAGTTGGGTTATGCTGACGGGATTCATGGCCTCTTTGATCTCTTGTGAAATTTGTTGAAGCTGTGTTGAGATAGGTTGGGATTTCATGGTTGACGAATTAGAGCATTCATATAAATGTTTCAGTAGGTTGTAAGCCTCTTTGAATGTCTTCCCCAGGGTTTCATTCATTCCAGTTACCTTCTTCTATTTCTCGGTAACCTTCTTAGCATATATCAGAGCGGGATCTGGTAATGCTGGCCTTGTGGCTAGTGTTTGTTTGAGCTCTTGGTTTTCTTTGCTGAGATTGGCACATGCCATTTTCACTAGGATAGACCTTTCAACCATGGATCAGGCCATAATTTCCTCCAGCATCTGGTCTTCCTGGGCAATTATTGTTGGCCAGAGGTCCTTGAAGATATCTGTTACCTTTTCGAGCTATTCATGTAGACTTTCCTTCTCCCCTTTTAGCTGATTGTGCTCTTCAGTAAGCGTAAGGACCTGTTGTTGTTGTTGCTTGAACCTTTGTTGGAGGTCTTTATGCACCCCTTCTACCTATTGTGCTTCTTGCTGAATGAAGTTGTATAGTTTTTCAGTCCCCCAGGTTTGCATACTCTCAACACCTGACATGTTGTGGGTTGGCGGTATTTCTTTGAGGGGTTGCCTAGGCCATTGATCTCTCTAAGTGCTCATGCGGTGATGCGGTTTGGCTTTGTTGCAGCAACTAACGTTTTGGTTTATTCATACTCGTGGTCAATTGAATCTGTTGTAGTATTAATTTGTCTTGCTAAAATTTGTTCAGCTCTTTTGGCGAGGGCATTGTATCTGCAGTAAAATATCCCCCTGAACTAATAGTTCCAGGAAATCACCCTGCCCCACCAGAGGTTGGTTAACCTCGGGTACCATAGCCATACTCAAGTTAACTTCTTCCTTAGTGTCCCCATTTGTCTTGTTTCTTAACTTTACTGGATCTGAGATAGTTGTTGAGGTGGATGGAGTGTGGGTGGATTGGTCTTTGGAAGTAAATGAAGTATGGGGTGATGAATGGTGAGTGAGAGGTGAAGAGGTGTGAGTGTGGGGTGGATATGATGTTTGAATATTCAAAACCGAGAATGGATCAAACAAAGGTAGTGCAGAGGTGACCTAGGTGGCAACCTCTGGCTCTTCTCGAACTGGAACTCCTGTATCCATGGGTTGGGTCTGATCTTCCTTGATGAGGTCAACTATTTTCCTAGGCACCATAATTCTTGCTTTCTTGGCCATAGGGGTAGCTATTGGTGGTTTAGGTGCCTTACTCTTATGGATTGAATTTATTGTGGTTGCTGGGGGTGAATTGAACATGGTAGAAGGTAGGGTAGTGATGAGAGGTGTAATCATGGATGGTGATGCAGAATTTGACGACTGAAAATATGAAAAAGAAGGAAACATAGTAGAATCACTTGTGAGGGTTTGTATTACCCGATTGAAGTCCTTTACCCTCATGTCCAGCTATTCTAGTAAAGGTGTTAGCTGTAGTCAAGAAATCATACTTGTTGTTTCCTCTGGTGTCTCTCCTGGTAGTGCTTTCGGTAGCATGCCCTCGAACGAATAGTGATGTATTCCACTTCTGATCTCCATTCCAACTCCCGACCATGAACAGACTTTGGTGTGGAATGCCTTTTATTCAACATGAAACTTTAACGGTCTCATTTTGAATGTGGTTTCGTCCACGCAACTGGGTCTGATATATGTTTGCTTGTGGGTGACACCAAACCATATATGTGAGGAATTTTTGTCCAATAGGTTCCTTGGAACCCTCAGCTGTCTCGCCACCACATCCACCATCTTCCTATACCAGAATGAGAAAGCCTTCACATTTACCTCCTTGGTGTTGGGATCTCCTGAGATTCTTTAGGGTGTAAACTTCATCACCATTGGCTAGTCGTTTGTGATTTCCATGAGCTGTCTTACCCCTGGGTGAGTCCATTTCCACATCACAAATTCCATTATGAGGTAGCCATAAATGAATCTAGTGGCCCTTCTGTAGTTATCTTCGTAGGCCTCAAATAGTTCATTCAGTAGGAATGTACACCAGTTCAGCTGGGTTCCCTGGAGGTAGTGTTCAGCAACTGAAATGGTGTCGAGGGTGCATTTTCCTTTAGTGTAGTGCCTTGTCTTCTTACCTGCTATTAGGTAGCAGGAAAATTTGACTGTTGTATTGTTGATGAGGTCTATATTCGCCCCCTTCCCTCCTCTTTTTGTCTCATATTTCTTATAGTAATCACAGTCTCCCACCTTCTTGGCTCTCTTGGACATGTTCTGGAATGTCCTTGAGACATCCTTCCCTTCTGCTGATAATCCCGTAAGACTATTGATATCCTCTGCATGTATCGGTATTTCTTGCCCTAGCCATAATGATCCATTCTGGAGTCTGCTCAGTAAGAATTTTATACACTGCATTGCTGCTCCCATTATTCCAAACACTAGGAGGTTCCTGAGGTTCAATATTGTCGATTTCTGGATACCTATGAACTCATGATTCATTCTTGTTGCTTCCCCTCCTCCTTATGTAGCATAATTCTCTATGTATACCTGTCTCTTCATAGTCAGAAATTGATATGAATCTGTGAAATCTATATCAATCATCAACTCATTGTCATACTTTCCCACTAACGATTCCATCCTATGAATTCTCTCATCGAGCTCAGGCTCGACGACTACTAGTGCTACCTTTGTCATATTTGTCCTTATTTTGTATACCTGTAGTGTTCTTCCTGATCTCTTTCTATGAATTCCTGTTATTGGACTATCTCTTTGAACTTCCTTTGATGAAATTTCACTTGTTGTTGTGGCTACTTCTTGTTCTAACTCTGAATTTTTGGCATTCTTGTGCTTTCTTATTTCATGTGGGTTAAGTAATGTAACTGACACGAATGAGGTTGATAAGACCCCATAACTAATTAATTTTTTTGTCTTTCCCACGGCTATATTCGTGTGATTAGTTATAGCGGTGAGGTGTATTCTGACATTGCTGACCGTGTATTCGGTATTTGGGTAGACATGATGGGTAATGATTATGGATTAATATGGAAAATTTATTATGATATGGTTGTTACTAATTATGGCAGTTAATTCTCAAATCTGGGTGATCCTATGGACGGACATCGATATGATGGGTTATTATGACGGAATGATGTTTAACACACTTGCTTTTTCACACTGATGATGCATTAGATGTTTCCGCCCCGACCACAATCGATAGCGATGTGGTCTCCACATCGCAACAAATGGTTTTCCTCTCTGTGTTATTGTGATTTCTTTTTATCAGGATTCCTATTCTATTTCTCATCTTAGGTGCGAGAGAGTTATTGACTCAATCTATTTCTATGCTACCCTACAGAATCCTCTCAGTTGCGAGAGTTATTAAAGAAAAAAGTGATGAAACTTACTCGTGATAAGGCTTCAGGCGTGTGCCATTCACCCATCCTTGTAATACTTGCCCATATAGCTGCGCCAACCAAACTGCGCCTGAATCTTTAATTTCAATGACATGGTATGGTCCCATCCAATGCATTCTGAGTTTACCTGGGACCTTTTGAAATTTGTTGTCATACAACAAAACTTTCCCTCCGATTGTGAACATCTTATGTTTGATATGACAGTCATGCCAAACCTTTTGTCTTTCTTTTTGGACTGTCTGATGGAATTCCGTTAGAAATATATCTTCTTCAAGCTCTTGTAGCTCATGGAGACGTTCATTGATTGATTCTTCCTCTGTCAGATGTACTGTTGAAGCGATTAATAGACTCGGTATGATAAATTCAGTAGGTACCACTGCTTTTGTCTCGTACACCAGCTAGAAAGGAGTCTGAATGTGTAAATTTTTTACAGGTGTCTTGTATGCCCATAATGTTACTAGTATTCGCTCATCCCAGTCATCCCGATTAGCATAGCATATCTTGGTTAGTCTTTTTTCTAAGATCTTGTTAAATGCTTCAACGGTTCCATTTGCCTGAGGGTGGTACAGACTTCTCTTATGATGTTGCACCATAAAATTACCTAACAAAGACTTGATTGTTGTATTGATGAAGTGTGTATCTTGATCACTGGTTAGGCTTATGGGGCAGCCAAATATGCTAATGATATTTTCAAAAATGAACCTAGTTGATGTGTTTGATGTGCAATCTTTCACTGGTGCTACCTTTTCCCATCTTGTGAGATAATCTGTTGCATTAATTATGTACCTTGCATGTGAATGTCTTGCCACTAGTGCAATTGGCCCTATGAAATCAATGGCCCATTTTTCAAATGGTTGTAGTGCTCTTACATGTTGAATTGGCAACTCATATCGTTGTGATGGATGTCCTGTTCTTTGGAAGAAATCACATTTCTTTACACATGTTTACTATCTTTATGTATTGTGGGCCATGATAATCCTTCTTGTAATATTTTTCTTGCGGTGGGTTTTGCACCGACATGGCCCCCCGAAACTCTACAATGACACTCCCATAATATATCCTCTCTTTCATGGTCCATGATACATATCCGCAAGACCTATTCCAACCCAATATTATACATTTTTCCTACTATCAATTGATACTCAGCTGCTTTCACTACCAAATGTATTCTTTGAGTCGCCGTGTATTCATTTGGGCACTATCCTGTTGCCAGATATACTGCTATCTGCTCCAAATAATCTGGGATGGCTTCTACTCTGAAGAGATCATCATCCAACAACTGATCATCGAGGGATCCCCCATTCTCTCCGTTTTCTAGCCTTGATAAATGGTCAAGACCTACCTTTAACATTCTTGGTTTCACTAACACTTTGAAGGTGAACTCCCGGAATAGTAGGAGCCATCTACAAATCCTTCCTTCAAGCACATGCTTGTTAACTAGGTACTTCAATAATGAGTGGTCCGTGAATAATTTGAAGGTACCTCCCAGTAGGTAATGGCGAAACTTCTGAAGGGAATACACCATCACAAGAGCTTCTCGTTCTATTGTTGTGTAGTTCCTTTCAGCAGTCGAAAACTTCCTTCTTGAAAAATAGATTGGATTATCAATAGAAGTTTCTCCTGGGTGAGCTAACACGGCTCCTAATGCAATTTTGAAGGCGTCAATATGGACGTGGAACTGTTTGTCCCAGTTAGGATGAACCAAGATGGGTGCACTTGCTAAATTTTCTTTCAATGTATTGAGGGCACTAATGCATTCATCAGTCCAACTGAATTTCTCTGACTTCCGCAACATATTTTCCAATGGTGTTGTTATCTTTGCATAGTTTTGAATGAATATTTTGTAGTACCCGGTATGCCTGAGTAGTGATCTTAATTGTTTCACAGTCTCTGGTGCTTCTATGTTAATAATGACTGCTACTTTTGCTAGATCCACAGAGACACCTTGTTTACAAACAACATTCCCTAGCAGCGTCCCAAATGGGACTACAAAGATGCATTTCTTGAGATTGAGGGAAATTTGGAGTTTTCTGCATCTATCGAACATTATTCTCAGCAAGGTTGCATGATTTTTCAGTAAATTGTAAACTGTCCAATCATCCATGTATACCTCAAGGAACTTGTGGATATACTCCTAAAATTCTGCTATTATTATTCGTGAAAACACCACTGGCACATTCTTCAGTCCAAAGGGAATGACATGGTATGCGAATAATCCCCATTCGGTTGTAAAAGTGGTCTTATTATTGTCTTCTTCATCTATTCTTACTTGATGATACCCTGAGAAACCATCTGTGAATGAATAGGCTTTATTTCCTGCCACATTGTCGAGAACCTCATCACTAAATGGAGTGGGAAATGGATCATGTATGGATGCGTTGTTGAGGCTTACTGAGATTTAACAAGATGACGAGCCTAGTGAAAAGTAAGCACCTTCACTAAGTGGGGCCCGCACACTATTTTTAGGTGTATGTCTATTTTTATACATGGTGAACAAATTCTATAAGTTGCAGGATGTTATTTGTAGATGGTTGATCAAATGTGAAAAATAGATGAAATTATATTTTTAGAATATTGGGCGAAGTCTATTAATAGATCGTCAATCTAAATATAGATGCATGTCGATTATTATTAGCCCTTAATAATAATCCGACAATAAATATCAACTTATTCTCTTGGAGCACTTTATTTCAGTGAACAAATTTGGCAAATCAATGGGCTAAAGGAATTACACAATTCATAGGGTTATTGGTGGCTCATGCATGGAGGACTCAGTTAGAACTGAAGTGGCAGAGTTATGACATAGTTGGAAGAGTAGTTATGGGAGTTGTTATTTAGTTTAACTTAGTTAAGTGAGTTAAACTCAGTTGAGCTAGTTGTATCTAGTCTAACTGAAAGATACACTAGTGAGGGTTTAGTGAATTAATTAGTTAATTAATTTGCAACTAATAACTCTCTAAAAATTGAACAAATACAATAGTTAACTACTTGCATGTCAGTTCCAGTGGAGACCCAGTGGAGAGATAGGTGAAAGGGTGAGACTGACTATTTGTTGTGACTATAGTGATGCATTCAATGCATCTAACACACATTGGAGATGCCAATTAGGATTGCATAATCAAGGCAAGGCCAATTAAAATTCATTCGGGGGTATTCTTCAGCAAGGATTGTGCAGTGGAGGCAGGCTGTCAGGAGGTAAGAATTTGGTGCATAGATATGCAAATTTCTGCATGACAGTGTGTAATGATTGCTGATTGTAATAAGAGATTGATGTACTAATATTTGTATGAGATTATTACATGATCCAATGATATACATAATATATGATAGTTGGGGTTTCTTAGCTTTAAGCTTTCCCGTTAAAAAATTGTGTTTATGTGTGATTGATTTTCTTCACATGTGTTTGCAATTGGCGATTTAATTTCCGCAAAGAATTAAGTGGAAGGATTTTGTATTTAACATAAGGTTAATTTGTTAGATAAGGAGAATCCAGTAATACATCAGTATTAATAAATTTCTACGTGGTATCAGAGCAGTGTTAATCACTGGAGATTGCAATTGTGAAGAGGTGCTGAGTTTTGTGCTGGTGGACAATTCGAATTTGCTGCAGGAATTTCTTGGTGCAATAGTTGAGTATTTGTTGAAATGTCTTTCAATGGGTTGCGATTGGAATATGCCCTTGAGGGTAGCTCAAATTACATAGATTGGGAGTATAGGATGGAGGCGATGCTTGAAGATAATGGACTAAAGGATTTCATCGATCGCGATGTTCCTAAGCCTACTTCTAGCGATGTTGCATTACTTGATGCATGGAAAAAGAAGGTAGCAAAGACAAAAAGAATTTTGTTGGAAGGTGTGAAATACCATATTGTGTCAAGCCTTCATGGGAAAGCCACTCCATTTGCAATTTGGAAGCCTTTGATAGATATTTTCCAAAGCAGCAACGACCATAGAAAGTTGGCCCTAAAAGATAAGCTCAGAAAAATAAAAATGGAGTAGGGCGACAGTATTCCAAAATATCTCATGAAGTTTGTCCAATGTAGGGATCAGCTAGGAAGTGTGGGAATTACAGTTGTAGATGATTACTTGGTGAGCTTGTCTCTCCTCGGGCTTCCGAAGAGTTGGCATAGCTACGAAGACTCTGTCAATGGATGGGAGAAACTGTAGGATTGGGAGCGACTTTGGTCGGATCTTGTGCAGGAGGAGATAAGGCGAAATACCAAGGATGGCTCTTCATCAAAGAATGATGATGAAGATAATTTCACTTTGGTTTCCAAAGCAAGGAAAGGGAAGGGGAAGAAATCCCATCCAAAATCCGAGGCTAAAGGAAAGAAGCTGAATTTTTCCAAGGTGAAGTGTTTTCACTGTCATGAACATGGGAATCTCGCCACTAACTGCCCATAGCAAAAGAAGAAAAGAAGGCTGCTGGAGCTGCAGCGGGTGAGGCCTTAGCCTTGCAATTTGAACTTGATTTCTCTTTTATCACATGCTTGGCTTCAATCACAATGGGATTGGTGTGGTATCTTGATAGTGGTGCTTCCTTCCATATGATAGGAGACAAGGAGTTGTTTAGTGACTTGGAGGAGAAGGATCTCCAAATGCATATAAAGATGGGAAACAATGGTAGATACAGTGCGACCGGAATTGGAAACATTACCTTTGAGAGGGAGTCAGGTAAGCCATTTCTGTTGAAAGATGTTATGCATGTTCCAGGTCTGAAGAAGAACTTGGTCTTAGTCTCTATGATGGAGGACAAAGGTTATGACATTGTTTTCAGCGAGGGAAAATATTTATTGTGACATAAAAAAATGGGTCAAACCAAGAGGATATGGATTCGAGTTAAGAATGTCTACAAGCTAGAGGTAGATGGTTGCGTTGCAATGATGGGCAAAGCAGAAGAAGTGGTGAGCCGGGATGAGGGCGAATTATGGCACAGGAGAATGGGCCATCTTCACCATGGCCCCTTGAAGATTTTGCTGTAGATTTCCACTGGAATTCCCAAGGGTACTCTTGCGCAGTCAGATCAGTGCAAGGGATGTACTATGGGTAAGTTTGTGAAGACCACCTTTCATGAGAAGGAGAACCATTCTTCGGTGATCATAGAGAGAATTCACATAGACGTGTGTGGACCTTTCTCGGTTGCTTCAACAACAAAACACAGGTATTATGTTATTTTTTTTTATGACTATTCTCATAAATGTTGGATCTTCTTCATGCAGAAGAAGAGCGAAACATTCTCAAATTTCTGTGAGTTTAAGGCATTGGTGGAGAAGGAATCGGGGAAGCAAGTGAAGGCTCTGCAGAGTGATAATGGTGGTGAATATATCTCGAACGAATTCAAAGACTTTTGTAACAAAGAAGGAATTCGAAGAGAACTCATAGCACCTCAAAACCCACAACAGAATGGGGTCACAGAGAGGAAGAACAGAACGATCGTGGGTGCTGCACAAGCTATGCTACATGACCAGGGCCTACCGATGCACTGAAGCATGCAACACTGCGGTTTATGTGAAAAACCGTTGTCCTCATAGAGTACTTGGCATGAGAAAACCTAAAGAAGCTTTTACTGGTAAGAAGCCTGATATTTCTCATTTGAAGATTTTTGGCTCATCTGTTTACATTCATGTGACAAAATATTTTAGGAAGAGGCTGGAGCCGACTGTAGAAGTTGGAATATTTGTGGGGTACATAGAAACACCCCATAATTATCATGTGTATTTTCCAAACAATCGAATGATTTTGGTGCGACGGGATATAAAATTCAATGAGGTCAAAGCCATGAAGTTATCGCTTGAGAGGGAGCTACACTTACATGCAGAGGAGGAACATCTCATTCCCAAATATGAGCCTCTAGATGTGGATCAGCCATAGGAGGAGATTCATGGAGTGGAGGAGTCCACTCATGGAGAACCAAACATCATAACAGGTAGAAAGCATACCATAGAAGCTGAGAGACTGAAGCTTGATGCGGCACAAAATGTAGGAGTTCCTACATCACAACGCAAATAGAGACAGTCACCTAACTGATTTACTGGATACATGGCTCTCATGAGAAAGTGTATCATGACAGAGAAATATTATTTTGAAGAAGAAGTGTAAGAGCCCACATGGGTAGATGCCATGGTGTAGGAGTATGACTCCATTGTCAGAAAAAATGCTTGGGAGATTGTTCCAAGGCCGGTTGGTAAATCAGTGGTAGGTTCAAGATGGATCTACAAGGTAAAACAAGCTACTGATGGGAGTGTCGAGAAGTATAAGGAAAGATTTGTTGCCTGGGGCTTCTCACAGATCGAGGGGATTGATTATGAAGAAACCTTTGCACCTGTCACACGGTATTCTTCCATAAGGACCATCCTTGCTCTCTCAGCGTAGATGGGTTGGCACATTCATAAGATGGTTGTGAAGACTACGTTCCTTAATGGGATAATTGAGGAAGAAGTGTACATTGTGCAGCCTGAACGATTTGAGATCTTTAGCAGCGAGTCGCATTTGTGCAGACTCAAAAGAGTGTTGTATGGGCTGAAGCAAGCACCTCATGCTTGGTACACACGAATCGACAACTATTTCACCGGAGTTGGCTTCACCAAGAGTGAGGAAGATGCAAACCTATACCAAATTGTGGTGGAGGGTAAGCTTTTAATCATTGTTCTTTATGTTGATGATTTAATAATAAAGGTTGATGAGCAGTTGATACACTCATGCAAGGCAGATCTTGCAAAGGAGTTTGAGATGAAGGATTTGGGACTCCTTCATTATTTCCTTGGATTCAAAATATGGCAGCGAGAAGGTGAACTGTTTGTGTCTCAAGGAAAGTATGCTTGGGAGATATTTGGTAAGTTTCTCATGGAGGGATGCAAGCCCATGGATACTCCTATTCTAGGAAATTGGAGGAAATAGGATGCTACATCGACAAAGTTAGTGGATGCTACTATCTATCGACAGTTGGTGGGTTCGCTGATGTATTTAGTTTATACAAGATCGGACATATGCTATGTGGTGAATCAACTTATTCAAGCGATGGTTAAGCCTACCAAGCTCTTTTGGAAGGAAGTCAAGCATGTCTTGAGATATCTCATGGGCACATCTGAGTATGGCTTATGGTATAGACAGATGGATGAGGTGAAGTTGCATGGATTCACGGATGCAGATTGGGCAGGCAACCCAATGGAAAAAAAGAGCACATCAGAAGGGGTTTTTCAGTATCATATCTACAACAGTTTCTTGGTACAGCAGGAAACAAAGATCCATGGCACTCAGTTCAGCAGAAGTAGAATACATGGAAGCAAGTCAAGCTGCATGTGAAGCTATTTGGATGAGGAAGATCCTGGTCGGTTTGTTCATTTCTCATTTAGATCCTACAGTGATACATTGTGATAATCAGAGTTGCATTAAAATCTTGATTAATCTTGTGTTTCATGATATATCTAAACATATTGATATCTGGTATCATCATATCGTAGATTGTGTGCAACAAAAGATCATGTTGCTTCAGTACATTCCTACGAAAGATCAGGACACAGATATTCTGACGAAGGCGCTTAGTAGGAGAAAATTCGAATACCATAGAGGTAGGATTGGGGTGAAGGATAATCCCTATCTTGTTGAGAAGGAGTGTTGAGATTCAACAAGATGACGAGCTTAGTGAAAAGTAAGCACCTTCATTAAGTGGGGCCCACAGGCTATTTTTAGGTGTATGTCTATTTTTAGACATGGTGAGCATATTCTATAAGTTTCAAGATGCTATTTGTAGATGGTTGGTCAAATGTGAAAAATAGATGAAATTCTATTTTTATAATATTGGGCGAAGTCTATTTATAGATCGTCAATCTAAATATAGATGCATGATGATTATTATTAGCCCTTAATAATAATCCGACAATAAATATCAATTTATTCTCTTGGAGCACTTTATTTCAGTGAACAAGTTTGGAAAATCATTGGGCTGAAGGAATTACGCAACTCCTAGGGTTATTGGTGGATCATGCATGGAGGACTCAGTTAGAACTGAAGTGGTGGAGTTTTGATAGAGTTGGAAGAGTAGTTATGGGAGTTGTTATTTAGTTTAACTCAATTAAGTGAGTTAAACTCAGTTGAGCTAGTTGTATCTAGTCTAACTGAAAGACACACTAGTGAGAGTTTAGTGAATTAATTATTTAATTAATTCACAACTAATAACTCACTAACAACTGAACAAATACAACAGTTAACTACTTGCATGTCAGTTCTAGTGGAGACCCTGTGGAGAGATAGGTTAAAGGGTGAGATGGATTATCTATTGTGACAATAGTGATGCATTCAGTGCATCTGACACACATTGGAGATGCCAATGAGGATTACGTTGTCAAGGCAAGGCCAATTCGAATTCATTCAGGGGTCTTCTTTAGCAGGGATTGTGTAGTGGAGGCAGGCTGCCAGGAGGCAAGAAATTGGTGCATAGATATGCAAATTTCTGCATGAAAGTGTGTAATGATTATTGATTTTATTGATAGCTTGATGTACTAAGCTTTGTATGAGATTATTACATGATCCATTGTTATACACAATATATAATAGATTGGGTTTTTTAGCTTTAAGCTTTCCCGTTAAACAACTGTGTTTATGTGCGATTTATTTTCTTCACATGTGTTTGCAATTGGCGATTTAATTTACGCAAAGAATTAAGTGGAAGGATTTTGTATTTAACATAAGACTAATTTTTTAGATCAGGAGAATCTGGTAATACATCAGTATTAATAAATTTCTACACTTCGGTAATCAACACATACTCTAATATCAGATTTTTCGTTTTTGCTTTGTATGACAATGGGACTAACCCATTCTGCTTCCTCTACTGGAAAAATCAGCCCTGCTTTCAGCATTTTATCTATTTCTATTTTGAATTTCTCCTTTACCCTTGGATTTATATGGTAAGGTCTATGCTTCACTGGTCTTGCAACGGGCTTCAAGACTATGCGTATTTCCCTAATGTCCCCTTTTATCCCCTTTAGCTCCGCTACAGAGGATGGGAATAAGTCTTCATATTCCTATAAAAGTTCTAAGATCTCCTTGGTCGTTTCTGTATCCCAATAGTTGCCAATGGACGTTATTTTGGGTTTCTCTGTGGTTCCAATGTTTAGCTTCTTAGTCTTCAAGGGTAGAAGATGTAGTCCCTATGTTTTTGGTTCTTCTTGTATATCCCGCTCCCCTTCTTTCTCTTCAAAGTATAAATGTCAAATATTTTCTAGATGATCATCATCCATATCACTATCTATTCATTTTCATGCTATTGATTGTTTGATAATATGCTCCGAAAGTGGTTGCTCTTTGTCTTCTTGAATTTATGGAAAAAATAGTACTCTTTTGATGGCTTGTAGTGCCTATGTAACTGGTTTTGTTTCTCCTTCAAAATAAAAACATTGCATAAAATTTTCCACTTGCCAGGTGCCAGTTCCTCTCTTCTTTTCTTTGGTTAAGTACTAGGCCTGTGGAATTGTGTCTAGCGAATGTGTAAAATTGTGCATCCACAGATATTTTGGATACCCTGCTTTCTTCCAGTTTTACTCACAATTTTCTAAATGCTTCGTGGGGTTAGAATCCCCTTGGTACTTCTCATTGAATTATGGTCCTACATCTTTGAATCTGGATCTTAGTGCTATTGCAACATCTTCCCATCTCATAAGTGAGTTACGATGGTTGATCCACCATCTCGTCGACGTGGATTGCAATGCTACATCCTATAAGAGGGACTCTATGTTTTATTGATACTTTTTCTTTGACTTTTGCAATAAATGTATTTACATCATTCATATGTAATAAACTGTGCATTCCCAAATTTTATATGAGGGAAAACATAATTAAGGAGAAACACAGTGGAGGCTTATTTGGACACTTTAGACAAGAGAAGACATTTTCTCAGGTAAATTATTTTTAATACTGGCCAAAAATGCAAACTGATGTTAAGAGATTTGTTGAGAAATGCAGGATTTGTCGGCATGCTAAGGGAAGAAGGCAAAATACAAGATTGTATCAGCCATTACCAATACCAAACCGACCATGGGATGTAGTTAGTATGGATTTTGTTTTGGGTTTGCCAAAAACTCAAAGAGGAAATGACTCCATTTATGTTGTGGTGGATAGGTTTTCTAAAATGGTTCATTTCATTGCATGCAAGAAAACTAGTGATGGAACACATATTGCTAATCTGTTTTTTTCAGGAGTTGTAAGGTTACATGGATTGCCTATGAATATTGTGTCTAACATGGATACCAAGTTTTTTGGGCATTTTTGGAGAACTCTATGGAAGAAACTAGGTACCAACCTTAGTTTCAGTTCAGCTTATCACCCTCAAACGGGTGGACAGCCTGAGGTAGTGAATAGAAGCTTGGGAAATATGTTGAGGACATTAGTGTATAAAAATCCTAAGCAGTATGATTTATCACTTGCTCAGGATGAGTTTTCTTATAATGATACTCCCAATAAAATTAATAGGATGATTCCATTCCAGATTTTTTTTGGAATGAATCCAAGAGGTGTGTATGAGCTCAAAAATTTAGGAAAACAAGAGATAAGAAGTGCAAAAGTTGAAGAGTTTGCAGAACAAATGCAGAAACTACAAGAAGATGTCAAAGATATATTGCAGGAAAGCAGTGGAAAATACAAACAGAGAATTAATATGAAGAGGAAAGAAAAATAATTCCAAGTAGGTGATCTAGTCATGGTGTACCTGAGAAAAGAAAGGTTTCCTATTAGGACATACAACAAATTAAAGATGAAAAAGATAGGACCATGTAGAATTTTAAGGAAATTTTCTTCAAATGCATATGAGATTGAATTTCCAGCAAGAATTGGAATATCACCTATATTTAATTTTGCATATTTTCACCTATACAAAGGAGCAGCCGGAGAGCTACAAGAAGACTCTACAGAAGAGGAAGACCAAACTTTGAATTGGAATGAACAAATTCCAAAGACAGAAAAGAAAGAAGTGGAGGCCATTTTGGAGAAAAGAGCAGCAAAGAATACCAGAGGACAAACTTACTATCAGTATATAGTCAAATGGGAAGGACACCCTGTGGAAGATGTTAGTTGGATGACAGTAGGAGAGTTATAGAAGTTTAGTACAGATTCTGAAGCATTGATGGATCAATCTTTTCTTCCCCAGGAGTCTGATGCAGACTACCGAGGAAGTTGGAAAGGAGAAGGAGTTACATACCCTGAAATGAACATGTAAGCAATCTAGACATTTAGAAAATTTTGGTTTTCCTTAGGAGTATTTTGGAGGGCATATTCATAGTCTAGTTTTGAAGAAATTTCCAACTATAAAGAGAAAAATGATGTAAGTGGAAATAATCCTACTAGAAATCAAAATATAGCCATACTTTTGGAAAAATAGAAAAGCAAAATAAATGACATAAGCTACTTATACTTTTTCATATAATATTTTTAAATCAACTATTAAAAATATATATAATTTAATGAAATAATTGAGTAGTTTTGTATTTTATAATTATTTTTAAAAGATGATTATATAGGCTGATTGTTTTTATATGCATTTATAATTTAATGACCATAATTAAAATAAACAAATTTGCACGAATACCATTTACCAATATGGAAAAATATATTGAAATCGTGTATAAAAAATAAGCTTTTTTTTTTTTTTTTTCAATGCCCTTTTTCAAACAAATAAATTAACATTGCGTAGAGTGTGCATGTGTTCGTTGAAAAAAGGTCTTTAAAAAACTAATAAATGAATATTTTAGTAAACTTGTTTTAGCCCTTTCATGGTCACTGACTGATATTTCGTCGTAACAGAAAAGAAAAGATGAAGATATGTATGATTTCCTAAATATTAAATTTTTTTTAATGATTATTAACATTTTATTGTTTTTGGTTGTTTATTAAATTGTTATTTTGTAAATAGAAAAGTAATAAGAAATAGTATAGCTAGATAAATTAAATCACGAGTAATAAAAATAAAAATCATTTCATATTATTAAAATAAAAAGTATTATAAGAAACTAGTATTTTTGTATATATTAAATAATTGGTAAATATTTATAATTATCAAAACATAATAAACATCAAAATATAATAAACATTAAAACACTTATTTTATCATACATTTCCAATTTTTAAAATTAAAAAAAATCATCAAAATTAATTAAGTAATATTATTATTAATGATAAAAAAATTAATATATAAGTTAAATATATATACATTTAAAAAAACATATAACAAGATTCTTAACTATCTATATTCACTCTATTTTATCCCAAAGATTCTTAATTTGTAAATATATTTTGTGACAATATTATGGTTTATCATTACAAATCCCAAAAAACCATAACTCATTTCATATAAGACTTGCTTATCTAATATTTTATCAATTATTAAATTTAATTAAAAGAGAAAATAACATAACTACCTTGAAGATAAATCTCAACCTTTGATTTGTGTATATTATTAAGAATAATCTGAAATATTCAATGGAAATCCTTACCATCCACTTAATAATTCTTGCTAATTAAATCAAAATTTTGGAAACCCTATTCCAAAATAGGCGGTCAATGTAATTAATTAAATTATAAATTTATTTTAAATTATAGTAATTATAAAAAGAATTAATATTTGACGTAAACGTAAATAAATGTAACAATATTCTTAACCATGGAGATTCAACCCCATTTTATCATGGAAATTCTTAATTTGTAATTATAAAAAGAATTAATATTTGATGTAAACATAAATAAATGTAACAATATTCTTAACCATGGAGATTCAACCCCACTTTATCATGGAAATTCTTAATTTGTAAATGTGCTTTGATTTGTGTATATTATCAAGGATAATATAAAATATTCTATAGAAATGCCTACCACCACTTAATAATTATTGCTAATTAAATTAGAATTTTGGATACCCTATTCCAAAAAAGACACATCAATGTAACTAATCAAATTATAAATTCATTTTAAATTATATTAATTATAAAAATAATTAATATTTGAGCTAAACATAACTAAATTTAATAAGATTATTAACCATGGAGATTGTCAATGTAATTAATTAAATTATAAATTCATTTTAAATTATATTAACTATAAAAAGAATTAATATTTGAGCTAAACATAAATAAATTTAACAAGATTTTTAACCATCGATATTCCAGACGACTTTATCATGGAAATTCTTAATTTGTAAATGGGCTTTGTCACAATGCCATCGCTTACTAATAACACATGACCAAAAAGCAAGATATCATGTTCATATTACATTTTTTTCATTTAATAAATTTAATTAAAAAGTTTAAAATGACATAACTATTTTCAAGATAAATATTAACCTTTTATATATGACTATTACTAAGAATAAAAAATATATGCCGTGGTTATATATATATATATATTCAACTTTAAGGTCCCTACCAACCCATACACCAAACACCAAATTGGTGTATGAGACCCCCTTGTTTATAGGACAATGGATCATCCATCTAATAATTATTGATAATTAAATTAAAATTTAAAAAATCCTATTCCAAAATTAACAAGCCTATCAGCATAAAAAAATGTACTTTTCAAATATTACCATGTATCTTACTATTTTATATGATGCAGGAGCATCAAGGGAATTTTTTTTATTTGTAAATATGTTAGAAAAGGGGGTGTGACAATTTTTAATATTTTATTAATTAATTTAAATAAAATAGGAGAAAGTGTGGATTTGGTAAATATCCTTTTAATAATTAAGAGGATATGATTAGTTAAGGATATAAAGGGATACGATTCTAGATAATAGGGTTTGTTGAGATATTTTAGTGATATTGAGATATTAAGGGGATTGAGCATTTAATTAGATCATTTTTAAAATTGTATAAATAGGAGGGGGTTTTGAGAGAAAAACACATTGAGATAGTTGGAGAAAGTGAGAGTGTGATTGAGAGCAGGCTTGAACAGCCAAGGCTGTAAGCCTTCGAGCAGGTTGTAAGGGCCAATGAATGGTAAATCAGGCCACGGAGAAATGTTGCTGTAAGTAAATTCACTTTTATGAAAGTGTTGGTTTTGTGTTATGCACCTTAACTTGATCAATTCAGGTGTGATTCAATTTCTGTGTTGAAATGGTGAAATTGCTGGTATTTAATTTGCTGGTTTATAAGAGAGGAATTGTAATGTATGTTCTTCAAATCCATGCATGAGCTTATTTGTGTCAAATAAAGAACTCGATTTTAAATTCAGATTGGTTAATATGTGGTACAGTAAAAATTGGGAACTGAATGTAGGAGGGCGCAGAGCTATGTTTTGAAACTCTGTTGGAATTCAATTAAAAAAATTGTTATGTTTCAATAGCAGTGACATAGTTTGAACAGCGTGGCAAATGAGTGGCTCCGGCATATCGAGTTGGAAAGTCGAATTCATGAAGGCGCATACATTTTGGTGAAAATTAATTGAACTGCTGTGAATGATGTGTTTATGTTGTAATTGAAAACACTGTTATTTGAATACGCCTAGCACTGATATGAAGATTTCAAGACACAAATTAATGAAGTTCGGTTATGGGATGCGTTAAATTGCTGAACCAGTTCTATTGAATGAAATCGATGGCAGTAATTGCTCTTCGTTTAGTGTGTTGAAGCCACGGGTGTAATCGATTGCTAAAATTCCTATTAATTGACGCAGAACTATGGACGGAATCAATATCGATTTATTATAAAACCTGAATCGTGGCAATCTCAAACCCAGCGTTGTGAAATTAAAGGGCTGCGTTTCATGTTTGAATGTTTATAAGTTGCAGGATGGATCGATCAATTGGAAGATCGAGCGCTGCAACATGAATTAACGTAGAACCAAATCAAATGACCAGCAGACCTTCGTTGATGGTAAATGAATTTGCGTGGATAGGAATGGTTTCTTATAATGCTGTTGGGTGAAATCAACATTGAAATTGAATGGTATACAATCGAATAAGATTCGATTGTGCAGGTTCTGTATTGGTATGGTTTGTTAAATGAAATATGAATGAAACTGTGCAGGTGTGTACATGAAATGGTGAAAGTCTAAATTGCCGTGTTACAGCAGTTGTATGAGGTTTCATAAGGGCCAATTATGAAATTTCCACAGCGATAATCAATATAGAAGGCGCAAGGTGAAACTCAAAGCAGAGGAAGGTGCGTTCAAATGCGAGTAGATGATAAATTTGCGTTGGCAATTAATGAGAATTGTGCAGCGTCCAGGGAGTGTGGAGGCATAATGAAATGTTCAGAGGTAAATGATTATAAGCGCTGGCAGATTCTATGTTGAAGAGTAGCAGACTCTGTGTTGAGATGAAAGATCGATTGCATGAATCGATTTTATTTTGTGAATCTCCATATAAGAAAAGAGGCGAAATTGCGCTGAGGAATGGAGTTCATTCCTGGTCAAAACCACAGATATAAAGGTATGAAATTTGGATTTATCTGTTTGGATTGTGCGGTCATGAGCTTGGAGTAAGGCGCACATATAGATTGCAATTCTAATTCCAAACAGTGTTATTAAATTGCAAATGAATTTTGTAAACATGAGAAAGTGTAGTGCATGGGTTAGTTTCTCAAATTCATGTATAGAATGAAGGCCATTATGCGATGGCATTGAATTATGGAAGGATGGGATAATTGGGTGTGTAATGTTCAGAATTTGGGAAATTGACTTTAATCTATATGTAAAGGTTTATATTTTGAAGAAAACCTTTGGGAAAAAGTTGAGACGCATTCTTATATGCATGGATTATTGAAGATCCTAGGTATTGCAGGTTATGCCTGCGTCATTATACTTCTTGTGTTTTATTATTAATTCATAATAAGGAAGATGAAGAATGAAAGGAAATTATCAATAAACTAACAATATTTATGTGATGTAAATGAAACATGAAGAACCATAACATACATTTACCTATAAATGCCTTCATACCAATCATTGGTATAATGTTACACATCATCCATAAACAAAACAACTATAAAGTGTATGTTTTATTTTAATTTTAATTTTGCTCATTGGAAGTTTTTTTTCTATCTTACTAGTGCAACCAATTATATGGTTAGTAAAATTCATATGCATCAAATCATAATAAAAATTAATATTTTTAGTTTATTATACATCTCACATTGCTAAAAATAAAGTAAAATAATCATAAAAATTAACTAAATTATAATTTTATTTTAAATTATAACACTATTTTTATTATTATTAATTATAAAAGAATATACATATAATTTAAAAATATAACAAAAAAAATTCATATTTTCGTAGAAAATTTTGATTTATAAATAATTTATTACAATACCATAAATCAACTCTCACCTTTAATTATATTAATTTTTTTTATTTAATTATTTTTAATTATATAAAAATAAATTTCAATTATTAAATGGCCTAACAATTGTTTATGTACTTCATTAATTGGACCTAAATCAATAAAAATTCTTTGATGATCATAATAATAGTTCACTATATGTTTGAATTTGTCAAAACAAGTGTTGTTGCAAGTAGGCCAATGATCGCTCTTAGGTTTACTTCTTTATATAAATATAACTAGGAATTGCACCAAATGTTGCAAAGGAAATGTCGTAAGGTAGTAGCATAGGAAATAGTAGCATTAACAATGTATGTGTCACCTACAACATCTGGAGCAAAAATCATGGATGCGGTTAATACTCAAAACCAATTCAACAATTTGAAAATTTGTTAAAGCATACAAATGATTAAGAACTTTTTTTCTCTTCATATGTTTAGCACAAAGACCTTAGAAAATCTATAGTGATATTATATATACTATATTTACAAGTGATCTTTGGAAATTGATGTTATTTACTGGTCATCTCATATATCATTATTAAATTTGTCTTTTATTAAAAATATTTCATCTTTCATTTCTAGGCAGAAAATGTAATTTGATATACATTTTAACTAGAAACCCACGAACTTTAACTCATGGCCAACATCCCATAATATCTTATCATCAAAAGGATCGAAGACATAATGAAGCACCACCATAAGATGAACCACACTAAGGCTAGATCGAAGGTGGCCACCATTTCAAATTTTATGTCTACTCAATCACCAAACATACATAGGTAGATGACACTTTGTAAGTATCCGAGTCCACAAAAGCATGTAACAATGAAGCATCAATTCCAGAGAAGGAGAAAAAAAATAAAAAAACCTAATATTTCAAGAACATACATGTTACTTCAGTAAACATGAAGTAATCAAAACTACAACACCTACTCAAATATATAGGAATCTAAACTAAGGTTGTGGGTGCATTGAATTTAAAATAGATGCTAGGGAAAAAGAAATAAGAGCCATATAAATTAAGGTTGTGGGTGCATTGAATTTAAAATAGATGCTTGCATAAAATTTGTGAGTCTAGAATAGATATTCATTTAAATGATTAAATATAGTTTGTTGGAGCAAAATTCATAAGGAGTACAGGTAATATATTAGCATATATTCATATTAATTCCAATTCTATTCTCTTAACTTCAATTATATTGAGAAATTTTAAAATTTAAACTAAAGGAAAAAAGAAAAACTACAAAATTCTCACTATTTATGATCTATGCTAGTTTTTTATATATTTATTAGTATTTTTTTCTTATTAAGATGCCTGATTTTGATTTTTGTTCAGTTTGAGATTTTATATGTTTACTTTAAAGTCACATCTCATACAATCACATTTCAATTTGTAAAATCTCTATTTATCTTCTAATGTAACTTCTAACAAATACTTATTTAATGATGTACACATGAATCGTTGTATAGATAAAAATACTAATTATAGATATGTAAATATTCCTTCAAATCAATAGAGAAATCAAGACTCTGAATAACAATGGATCAGAACTCGGTTTTCCAATGCAATAAACAACATTGCCAAGGTCTCCCTTTTGAAAAAAAATTGATGCTCCTGGGAATAAGGAGATCAAGATGGGAAGGAAACAAGCAAGAGGGGAATATGGTGGAGGAGATCAACATCAACCACACCTCAAATCTACATCATATATTGTACTTTATTCTTGCATATGAAGTATGGACATGAAGGGTATTTTGATTTTAACAAAGTAAGTGTGGAACACACAATAGGGAATATGGTGAAGGAGATCCACCTGTCACAACTAAAATCTAGATCATGTATAATAGTTTTGAAAAATATGTCTAAATAATACGAATGTTCCTCACAGTGAACAGTAGTTGGCCCGTTCTTATGGCTATCATTAAAAATAGAGAAAATAAAGGAATATATGATTGTATTACGTCTCATTAGAGAACCCTACATAACTACGTTGGAAGTCTCGTGTTCTATGACTCCAATATCGCCTGTATTATATTTAATAAATTTTTCAGGATTCACTCCAATACCATCTGGGCCTTCATTTGAAGGTCAATCGATCTCAAAGACAATTACCGGAATAATTTCATTGTGACCCAAAGTAAGCATAACAAAGTGAATGGAATCAATTGAGTATCCAACATATTTTTATAAATGAACTTTTTTTGCAACTAAAACCTTTAGATATTGTCCAAAAAACACATAGTCAAATGAAACTTTTTGGGATTGATATCGATTCCAAAGTTTGGTTGTGGTGATTCCTAGGAATCATTTTCCATTTTTGCGTGCAATAACAAATGACATACAAATTCAACCCCATTTTTAGGGTTAATGGATAACTAAACCATTCAATTTCAAAAACCCACATTGACCCAACATACAATCACTTATGCTTGAAAATAAAAATCAAAAGAATTGAATTATAGAGAAAAATAAACATAGTTTTACTTGAACGTAGTCTCTAACAATCCATGTTGAGTGAAGTGACAGTCTTTGATACTTTCAATGTGCTTCTAGACTACCCTTATTGGCTTCAAATAATTAATCTTGCATTCTTTGTGAATTCTAGCATCCCACCTTCCTTATGTTTCAAAATTTTTTATAAATCCTAGAATATGGAACATATAATGTTTCCCTTAATGTATTTTGTAAATGAAAACACCTTGCAAAAAACCCTTCAAGAACTTTCCCATCATCCAATGGATGATAAATGGGGTAAATTTTTGACCTTGCATGGAATAGAACCTCAATATCAACTACATAGGCCTCCTCACACTACGCATAGTAGAAATCCAATGTCTTATTCAAAATTCTCTGTCAAATTCATATCCTCCCACCCTGTTGTAGTGTAGGGAGTATAACCTCAATGCTAAGTGCATAATATTTTCTAAAGTTCAATCGTTCTCACCTTGTCGCGGTGTCTGGAGTAAAACCTCATTTTCAAGTGAAAAATATGCTCTCAAGTTCAATTATTAAATGGCCTAACAATTATTTATGTACTTGATTAATTGGACCTAAATCAATAAAAAATCTTTGATGATCATAATAATAGTTCACTATATGTTTGAACTTGTCAAAACAAGTGTTGTTGCAAGTAGGCCAATGATTGCTCTTAGGTTTAATACTTCTTTATATAAATATAACTAGGAATTGCACCAAATGTTGCAAAGGAAATGTAGTAAGGTAGTAGCATAGGAAATAGTAGCATTAACAATGTATGTGTCACCTATAACATCTAGAGCAAAAATCATGGATGCGGTTAATACTCAAAACCAATTCAACAATTTGAAAATTTGTTAAAGCATACAAATGATTAAGAACTTTTTTTCTCTTCATGTGTTTAGCACAAAGACCTTAGAAAATATCTAGTGATATTATATATAATATATTTACAAGTGATCTTTGGAAATTGATGTTATTTACTGGTCATCTCATATATCCTTATTAAATTTGTCTTTTATTAAAAATATTTCATCTTTCATTTCTAGGCAGAAAATGTAATTTGAAATACATATTTAACTAGAAACCCACGAACTTTAACTCATGGCCAACATCCCATAATATCTTATCATCAAAAGGATCGAAGACATAGTGAAGCACCACCATAAGATGAACCACACTAAGGCTAGATAGAAGGTGGCTTCCATTTCAAATTTTATGTCTACTCAATCACCAAATAGACATAGGTAAATGACACTTCGTAAGTGTCCGAGTCCACAAAAGCATGTAACAATGAAGCATCAATTCCAGAGAAGGAGAAAAAAAAATAAAAAAACCTAATATTTCAAGAGCATACATGTTACTTCAGTAAACATGAAGTAATCAAAACTACAATACCTACTCAAATATATAGGAATCTAAACTAAGGTTGTGGGTGCATTGAATTTAAAATATATGCTAGGGAAAAAGATATAAGAGCCATATAAATTAAGGTTGTGGGTGCATTGAATTTAAAATAGATGCTTGCATAAAAGTTGTGAGTCTAGAATAGATACTCATTTAAATGATTAAATATAGTTTGTTGGAGAAAAATTCGTAAGGAGTATAGGTAATATATTAGCATATATTCATATTAACTCCAATTCTATTCTCTTAACTTCAATTATATTGAGAATTTTTAAAATTTAAACTAAAGGAAAAAATAAAAACTACAAACTTCTCACTATTTATGATCTATGCTAGTTTTTTTTTTATATTTATTAGTATTTTTTTCTTAAAAAGATGCCTGATTTTGATTTTTGTTTAGTTTGAGATTTTATATGTTTACTTTAAAGTCACATCTCATACAATCATATTTCAATTTTTAAAATCTCTATTTATCTTCTAATGTAACTTCTAATAAATACTTATTTAATGATATACACATGAATCGTTGTATAGATAAAAATACTAATTATAGATATGTGAATATTCCTTCAGATCAATAGAGAAATCAAGACTCTGAATAAAAATGGATCAGAACTCGATTTTCCAATGAAATAAACAACATTGCCAAGGTCTCCCTTTTGAAAACAAATTGACGGTCCTGGGAATAAGGAGATCAAGATGGGAAGGAAACAAGCAAGAGGGGAATATGGTGGAGGAGATCAACATAAACCACACCTCAAATCTACATCATATAGGGTATTTTGATTTTAACAAAGTAAGTGTGGAACATACAATAGGGAATATGGTGAAGGAGATCCACCTGTCACAACTAAAATCTAGATCATGTGTAATAGTTTTGAAAAATCCGTCTCAATAATACAAATGTTCCTCACAGTGAAAATTTGTTGGCCCGTTCTTATGGTTATCACTAAAAATTGAGAAAATAAAGGAATATATGACTGTATCACGTCTCATTAGAGAACCCTGCATAATTGTGTTAGAAGTCTCGTGTTCTATGACTCCAATATCGCCTATATTATAATTAATAAAATTTTCAGGATTCACTCCAATACCATCTGGGCCTTCATTTGAAGATCAATAAATCTCAAAGACAATTACCGGAATAATTTCATTGTGACCCAAAGTAAGCATAACAAAGTGAATGGAATCAATTGAGTATCCAACATATTTTTATAAATGAACTTTTTTTGCAACTAAAACCTTTAGATATTGTCCAAAAAACACATATTCAAATGAAACTTTTTGGGATTGATATCGATTCCAAAGTTTGGTTGTGGTGATTCCTAGGAATCATTTTCCATTGTTGCATGCAATAACAAATGACATACAAATTCAACCCCATTTTTAGGGTTAACGGATAACTAAACCATTCAATTTCAAAAACCCACATTGACCCAACATACAATCACTTATGCTTGAAAAGAAAAATCAAAAGAATTGAATTATAGAGAAAAATAAATAGAGTTTTACGTGAATGTAGTCTCTAACAATCCATGTTGAGTGAAGTGACAGTCTTTGATACTTTCAATGTGCTTCTAGACTACCCTTATTGGTTTCAAATAATTAATCTTACATTCTCTTTGAATTCTAGCGTCCCACCTTCCTTATGTTCCAAATTTTTTTCTAAATCCCAGAACATGGGACATATAATGTTTCCCTTAATGTATTTTGTAAATTAAAACACCTTGCACAAAACCCTTCAAGAAATTTCCCATCATCCAATGGATGATAAATTTGGTAAATTTTTGACCTTGCACAGAATAGAACCTCAATATCAACTACATAGGCCTCATCACACTACACATAGTAGAAACCCAATTTCTTATTAAAAATTCTCTGTCAAATTCATATCCTCCCAACCTGTTGCAGTGTAGGTAGTAGAACCTCAATGCTAAGTGCATAATATTTTCTCAAGTTCAATCGTTCTCACCTTGTCGCGGTGTCTGGAGTAAAACCTCATTTTCAAGTGAAAAATATGTTCTCAAGTTCAATCCTACTCACCTTGTCACGATGTTTGGAATCGATCCCAATGCCAACTGCAAAATATTTTATCAAGTTCAATCCCTCCGACCTTGAATAGAGTAGAAACCAATTACCACTTGTGGAATATGTTGTTAGTTTAAGTTCCTCCCACCCTGTTACAGTTCATAGAATAAAACTCCAATACCAAGTGTAGAATACGTTATCAAGTTAATTTCTTCTTTTATCTTTATGGATAAGAGTATAACATTAATGCTTAATGCAAATTCCATTGTCAATTTTAATTCTTTCCACCATGTTGTAGAGCATGAAGTAGAACACTAATTCCAAGTACAAAATATGTTATCAAGTGCAGTCCTCATGGAATCATTCTATGTTCACTCACACTGAACCTAATCCAAGGCCATAACTTGATATTGAGTTCAAAATCTATCGATTGTGTGTGCCCATGCTTAATGAAAGCCCCAACATCAAGTGTCAGATGTTGTATTCATTTCTACTGTGGTGATACCTAATGTCAACAATTTGAAGCTAGGGTCACTTTTGTCATGCTCATAGAAAAAATAAATCAGCGCATATGGATTCAAAGTTTCAATCTGAGGACAATGTTTGCTATTAATGATTATGTAAAATCAAAGCTTCATATAAACATGATACAAGCAACCCTAATTTACTATTTTATATTGCATAAAATTTCTTGGAGGGACCTTTCAAAGGTACACCTCGTGGGTATTTTTAAGATTAACCTCTTGAGAATGATGCCACAAAATTTATCGAAGTATAAGGAACTGAAGGAGATTTGGATTGTAACAATGTAAGCATGTAACACAAAATAGGGAATATGGTGGAGGAGATCCACCTTTCATAAATAAAATCGAGACATACCTTAGTTTTTAACAATCATAATATATAAGCCCAATATTCCTTTGAGTGAAAAGTGGTTTTCCCCTACTTATGGTTCTCATTATAAAGTGGTAAAATAAAGTTATATATGATTGTATTATATCTCTTTTGAGCTCCTGCATAATTGCACTGGAAGTTTCATGTTCGATGACTCCAATATCACCTATATTATAATTAATAACATTTTCAGGATTCACTCTAATACTGTCTAGGCCTTCTTTGGAAGGCTAATCGATCTCAAAGAAAATTACTGGAATAGTGTCATTATGAGCCAAAGTAAGCATAACAAAGTGAATGGAATCAATTGAGTATTTAGCATATTTTTATAAGTGAACATTTTTTGCAGCTCAAACCACTAGAGATTGTTTGGAAAAAACAGATAGTCGAATGAAATGTTTTTGGGATTGACGTTGATTCCACAGTCTGGTTGTGGCGATTCCTTCAACTCATTTTCCCTTGTTTGCAATAAAAAAATGACATACAAATTCAACCCCATTTTCAGGCTTAATGGATAATTGAACCATTCAATTTCAAAAATACACAAACCCAACATGCAATCATTGATGCTTGAAAAGACAAAATCAAAAGAATTGAACTATAGAGAACAAGCAGTAGAGTTTTATTTGAACGAAGTCTATGACAATCCATTTTGAGTGAATTGATAGTCTTTGAGACTTTTAATGTGCTTCTAGACTTCCCTTATTGGCTTCAAATAATTAATCTTGAATTCTATGTGCATAATAGCACCCCACCTTCCTTTTGTTTCAATTTTTTTTCTAAATTCCAAACCAGGTCACATATGACGTTTCCCTTAATTTATTTTGTAAACGAGAAAAACCTTACAGAAAACCCTTCAAGAACTTTCCCATGATCCAATGGATGACAAACATTGTAAATTGTTAACCTTGCACGAAATAGAACCCCAATGCCAGCTACATAGGCCTCATCACACTACACATAGTAGAAATATAGTGTCTTGTTAATAATCTTAATGCTTCCGACCTTGTTGCAATGCATGAAGTATAACCCTGATGCGAAGAACAAAATCTGTTATCAAGTGCATTCCTCATGGAATCATTTTGTGTTCAATCACACTAACCCTAATCCAAGGGAATAAATTAATTTTGAGTTCAATATCTATGGATTTTATATCCCCATACATAATGGAAACCCCAATTCCAAGTGCGAGATGTTGTCTTCAGTTCTACACTCGTGATACCTGTTAGTATGAATCTTTTGTCGAAGTGTACGAGAAAAGACCACTTTAGCTACGCATAACTTATAGCCCTAACATCAAATATGACTGCCAATATCTTTAGATCTGTAGTTAGTTGATCAAGACAAATGCTGCAAAAATCCAGATCTATGCATAAAGAGACATTAAGTAGTAAAAATAAGGTTTTGCTCCATACATCCAATAGACAAGACAAGAAAAATATTTTTGAAATAATTTTTGTATTAAGGGCACCTGGGAGGAAAACAAGAAGGTGTTTCCAATTCTCCTCAATGGGATGAGTTCTTGGAAGTCCTCAACACTTCAGATCTAGTATTTCTCTCTCTTGTTGGTGTAGAAAACCCAGACAAAGATAGAACTCAAAGGGAGTTCACACAGCAAATAATGGAAAATTTGACAATGATAATGGCTCAAAGTCAGACCAAGAGTATAGATCCAAAGTGATCTAATAGGCAACAAAAGGTGAAGAATGGTAGGAGAAACCCTCCTATTTATAACAAAATATTGGGTCATTCTAGATCTTGGTGCATGATTAAAATAACATTAACCAAATCTACATCCACCTTTTATGGAATATTTTATTATATTTGTTGGAGGGAAAAAGTATTTGACTTGGGTCAAATCCCTTTATTTGTGAATAATAAATAAACAAATGATTTATTTATCATTTTAAGGAAGTGGTTGAAAGATAATCAAATAAATAATGATTTATTTAATTATTTATGGGTGATTTAGTCATATTTAACAAGAAATATTATTTAAATAAGATTTAAATAGTTATTCCTAGAAAATAATAAGATAAATAAGGATTTATCTAATTAATTTCTTTGTTTTGGGTTAAACATGATCAGGAATAATAATTAAATTATTGTTTAATTTATTATTCCATGAGGGAAATCAAACAAATATAGATTTGTTTAATATTTCCCTTTGGGGTTTCCTGTTTAGACCATAAACAACCTAATAAATGTGTTTTATTAAGTTATTTTACATAGTGAAAGAAATTGTACTTAGGGTAAAATTGGTCTTACATGGTTTACTTGGGTCCATCTAATGGTAGTAGGTTAAATGACCAAAAAATGGTGTAACAGATTGCCCCCCAGCGTGCAAGCGTTAGGAGCAAATCGTATGCCCAAAGTACGTTGTAAGAACTCAATCACCAGACATCAAAAGGGAAGTCAGAGAGAGAAATGTAAGGTAGACTAATGTGCTGAAGAACTAGACCCTGAGGAGATGAGACTTACAGGTGCAACAAGTCTCTTTTTATGAGAGGGTACCTGTGCTAAAGGCGGCGGGGAAGGCATACCTATGCCTGCCGAGACAAAGTACAAAAGAATAGTGTGTCCAGTAAACAAGGGACCGAACCATAAAGTACAGTCAGCAGAAACATGAGCCAGATAAAAATACAATGAGGGATCCCACATACATGTTGTGCCTGGGATAACAGCCAGGACTTATACAATAATATATAAGTACATGAGATACAAATACAACCCAAATGCCCCCTATAAGTGGGGAAGGGCTCACAAAATCTGACTGATACATGCAAATCAAAGAGGCGCTGCAAGCGGCTAAGGCCAACATCATCGAATATATGGAGCTGCATCGAAGGCTGCAATGAAGAGGTCATCCGGGTGTGTGGGGGGCTACCTGCAAGGCCACCCCCTCATGAGGGTTGAGACATCTCACACACACCCGAGAATCACCAAAAGTTGCTGTTGCATCACTAAACCATCAAGCATACGAATCTCGATCATGCTGAAAGGAGCTGGAGTGGAGAAACAATCAAGTCAAAGGGTAAGGAGGGATCCCTTTGCCTGATCTGAGGCACCGAACAAGAGTGGAAGCTGGGACCAAGGTACACTGCCCTCGAGACCTGTCTTCTGGAATGAAGGAGCTGATGTCGACAGAAGGAGGTCCGCCATAGGTGAGGCAATGAGAGATCCTCAACTAAGGCACGAGAGAAAATAGTAGAGCTACAGACGGACTAATACCAATGATGATGATGGAATGGAAGGGACTGAGTAGCGAATGGATGACTTCCCTTGCTAGAGCATAAAGGACATGAATGACATGGCAGTAACTGACACAATATCATAAGGGATAGGGGACAGTGGGACTGAAGGCCATAATGTGCGACACAAGAGAGAGACCAAGCAATGAAGGATGGAGGACTATAGTGGGGTACAAAAAGACTCGGGATAGACTCCATGAATGCGATGATGACTCCACTTGGATGCTCTAAACAAGGGCGACTCGATGGTGCTGCCACACAGTAAAGGTCCCATGGGGGACCATGAAAACATGAGTACAAGATGGTATCTCATGACGAAAATCGACACGAACAAGGACAAGTATGGAGGCAAAGTGATGCCCCAAGTACAAGTGTTGTAAGTGAGGAAATTCGATTTTGGGGGGAGATGAAGTGACCCTTCTTGAACAAAATGTGTCTTGGTGAAGTATCAAATCACAAAAAACTAACAAATACCCATTTGAGGGCTCGGTGAGAGCTTTCCAACGGTGTAGACGGTTTTTCAAACTGAGCTACGGTGTGGTTGTAGCAGGCGAAAGAAAAACAAGGGTTCTCTTTTAATAAGGCATTTTCCCCTCCAAATTCACTCATTTTCTAGTGTTGCTATGGTGAATGTAAAGAGGAGAGAAGGCCCTAAATCTTGTGGCAAGCGTAGCGAACAAACCGATCGTTGGAATCAAGATCCGTCAATAGCAGGTAAGAGGCCTAACCGTACTCTTTCATTTTGATGGATTGAAAGTTCAGATTAGGGCCCAGAATCTTAGGAACAGATCCTCTTTCATCTTTATGGCCGGGTCACACTTTTTGGGCCAAAAATTGCGACCTGGGAAGCAGGTTTTGAGCCAAAAACTGCGACCTATCCCAGGATTGGGCAGAAAAGTGCGACCTGGAGGATGAAGGAGATTTCAGTGCTGTTTTAGGGCTGAGATTTGGGTTTTTGGGATTGGTTATAGTGTTTCCTATCTGTATACTGAAAACGATGATTTTTTTGTGCAGATATGGCAGATATACGGATCAACTGGAGAAAGAGAGACCTAGGTACATTACGGTTAGAGATCCAGGCAGATCAGGGTGTCCATCGTGTATTGGCCAGGTTTGGAGTTCTGAAGTTTTGGAGAACCCTCTGATGAGAGCTGGGGAGTAGTTGTTGGCCCGGATTGTCAGTTATTGGGATCCAGATCATGAGGTCTTTATAGTGCAGGGGCACAGGATCGAATTGACAGTCCAGGATCTGTATTTCTTGATTGGTCTCCCGCCACTTGGGATGGTGGGAAACACGCAGCTAGTGTTACCGCGAGGGCGGAACATCATGGAGTTTGTGGAGCGACATTGTCGACCGGGTCTCCAAGTCAAAGGGACTCGGATATTGATCGGGGATCTAAAGAGATTAGAGACCCGTGCAGTGGTCGCAGCGGTGTTGTGGATCCTGGGCAACTAGGTGCTCCATCGCATCACTGGGGGGCAGATGATGATTGTGGAGAGTGTGTTGAGTGGGACCTACTATGGGTGGGCCCAAATGATGTTGGTGTCGTTAAAACGACAGTTGTCGCTGTGCAAGCGGTAAGTGAACCACGATTTCTCGTATGGGACTTTATTGTGCTCCTTCTTTTTTGAGAAGATCCCGACCTTACGACCTCGTATACAGCTCCCAGATGGGGGCCCGAGAGAGCCCAGGATGCGCCGGTGGGGGCGCCTACTGTGCAGAGGAGGAGGAGTGGTGGTCGGACGGGTGTTTCGACCTGAGTTCTTTGCCCATTGGGATCAGATGCTGTTATACATAGACGACTATCCCTATAGTGGGATGATTTATTGTAGGGATTCAGACCTGCCACTTCCGCCTGGTCGAGTATGGGGACCCGATGGTAAGTGACAAGTGACTACTCTTTTTTGGGCATGTTAAAGTTATTAAATAGTAGACAGGGTACTGATTTATGTACTTTTGGTATGCAGATATAGCTCCAGTAAAATCGGCCGGATATATGGGACGACCAGCAGCATCAGGAGCTGCAGGCCCGAGTGGATCGAGAGCGGCGCATAGTGAGGATGCGGCCGCCCTCCTGGAGGACATCTATCGTAGATGCGAGAGGTTGCTGACCGGTGTTTCAGAGTGCGGGTGGCAAGACTTAGATGACTATTACATAGAGCCATGTATTGGTCTACCCTCGGAATGGTGAGGTGTCATGCGGCGCATGGCGATGGCCGGTCAGGGGATACATGATCTACAAGCTGCAGGAGCAGAGCCCTTGGCTCGGGATCCGCCAGATAGTGATTAGGTGTGGGGCATGTGGTGCCCTCTAGTGTGTATGTAGGGGTAGGTGGTGCCCCCAGTTTTGAGTTTTTGTAACATGCTATGGGCATGTCATATGTATCAGAGTAGATGGACTCTAAACACATGTTTTGTGACACATATTATGGATATGCATCTTTTTGATGATTATGAATGTTATTGTCTTGTATGAAATGCGTGTGATAAATGCCAATCTAGAATATGGTTTGCAATGCTATCTATGTAGTGATTTTGTTCTCGAGGTACATGGTTGAAAGTTATGGTTTCAAATGCAAGTATCAAAAGTTTCACTCGTAAATATCGTCTAAACAGCACAGGATTATGCACATGATAGACACCATTTAGTTGCATGACAAGAAGTAGGGAATCTAAACGAACATGTAGATGGAGGATGCGATGAGAGAGGGCATCGGCTAAGAGGCCACACACTGCATCATATTCGGCCTGATTATTGGTGGCAGTACCAATGCAAATCCCGTTCGAGAGAACAAGGGCATGCAAGGGGGTAAAAATGGCCCAACCTGCCGAGGCTAGATTCCGGGAGTAACGACTTGCACCATCGGCATAATCGATATAGGTTGTGGACGGGAGGTCCTGCGGAATGGTGTTACAAGACAAAAAATGGGGGGAGGAGGAACAATGATGGTAGCGTGAGTGTTATTTGGAATATTTGGAGGCTTAGATTATAAATAATGAATAAGAGGTGGATAATCAGGCAACAAATACTAAATAGTTCGTAGCAACTCTCAACATTATGTTGGGTGTGGAGCCTGATTATCTTCCTGATTGCCTAGAGGATTTTTTGTTTTAGGCATGGTTGGGTCCCAATCCCTAATGGGGGGGTATGGGGAGGCTTACCCCCAAATATTGTTGTCAGGGGGTTCCACGGGGGTTGATGCAATTCTCTAGAAACCCGCAATGGAAAAAAATGATGAACATTTTCCCTGTAAAATATTGTAATTTCATAGTAAATCTAGGTCGTTCATTTCATGAGGGAATTGAAGGCTAAAAGAGAGCCACATCGACCTGAAGTTGTCCTCATACCCTCATGCACATGCAAAGCTATTTTGAAAAGAAGTGGCTTTCTCCCTCTCTTAGTTTCCATACAATTTCATGGGATATTCTACATGAATTTGGTGCCCTGTAATAGATAGATCAAGCAATAGTTCCTTTTGGAAATTGTTGTGTGTAAAGGGAATATAGAGACATAAAAAAGAGTATTTTTTTCACATAATTTCTAGGATCCTTCTCCCTCACTGATAAAAACGAAGTTAATATTGTTTCTGCCACTGATATTGCTTTAAGGACAAAATCAATTTCATAACTAAGTAACACCAAGGAGGAATAAATAGAATAGAACCCATAGAAATAAATAGAATTCACCAACACCCTCCTGTAGTGAACATTTTTAGAACATATTAATGGTTGGGTTTCTTTGAACTATTAAAATGGTATGATGATGATATCACTTGTGAATTTCCCATGGAACTACATTCTTAGGATAATATAGTGCCACTATTGTTGTAAGAGGATTGGCCATATATTTAAGTCCTGAAACCATAATCAGAGTGATCACCTTACCCTTTGGAATTCACTGGAGAAAAGAGGAAAAAGCAGTGAGTGTCACATCTAGGAATAACTTCTTCATTCTGAAAGAAAAACTTGTAGAAGATAAAAATGGAGTGAGAAGGGAGAGCCTACCTTACCCCTAGGATGAGGTGGCTTATCACATCCTCAAATATATATCTTATGAAGAGAGATTGAGTGTGTTATATTCCTACCATTTTAGGTTGCTCCATGAGTTAATATTCAAGGTATAATTTCCTATCCTGCAAATGCTTAGTGTTCCTCATTTCCTCCTACAATCAATCATTGAAATGAGCCAAAAGGTGAGGAAAGGGAAGCATCAATACATTTCCCACCATGGCCTCATCAAGTTAATTGTGATGGGTGATTTAATTCACTTAAGGAACCCTGTGTTATGGATTGATTTTGTAGACATGGACTGGGAGATCTTCATTGAAACCCAAGCCATCACACTTGTAGAAACACCAGCCTATATTATTGGAGGGAGGAGAGAAAAAAGAGAGGAATAAGAGGCAACAAAAATAGAGAAATAAGAAGAATATATTAAGGAATAAGGAGATAAAAAAGTAGAAGAGAAAGAGAGCCCTGAGGAGACTTCTAAGTGTTGGGAAAAATACTGAGAGGGGGTGAATCATATTGAAAACTAAAAACTTTTACCATGCCTAAAACCCATACGCTACTTTCCTTTAGTAAACTCGCGTATACACGCGGATATCCTTCATACAACTCACGTATTAGCAGAGATCTAAATATGCATATATTTATTAACTTAGTTCTTTGCAATATTAATTCATCCGATGTTAAGTTAGCAGTAAACATGTGTAGTAACAACAGAATAAACCATCACACAAAGCATCACACATGAACACCAGGATTTTTAGGTGGAAACCCAAGTCGGGAGAAAACCACCGCTGCAGTTGCTCAGCCTTCAATATTTTATTATAGAGAAAACATCTTAAAACATATGTGTTGGTGCAGACTCTACCAGCACGCAGGCACCCACCTGCGCTCGTTTACCAGCCTCTCCTGGAAGGGAGCTCCAACCCCCTGACTCGTTTACCAGCCTCTCCTGGAAGGGAGCTACGACCCCCTGATCTCGTTTACCAGCCTCTCCTGGAAGGGAGCTACGACCCCCCGATCTCATTTACCAGCCTCACCTGGAAGGGAGCTACGACCCCCTGACTGAAGGCTACAACCCTCAGCACCAATATGGACCACGTTTCATCAATTTTCACACTGGATCCAAAGTTTATTAGGACACAATTTGCAAAGCACGTTTTATCATATTTTTAGACCTGACCCACTCCATACTTTTAAGCACAACAACATGAAACTGATACATATAACTCATCGACAGATATCTCTGTAAACCAAACAGAATGTATCAGACTTTTCTTTACCACGTACTTCAACAACCCCAAGCCAGTACAAATCATTTCCGTTCACATAAACCAGCGTATACTTCTGTACATATTACAGATCCAATTTCATTGCGCATACGCGCTTTCTCTTCAACAAAGCCGCGTATATATGCGCTTCCTCTTCGGCTAACTAGCGTATGGTTCTTCAGACTTTTATGTCATTGCAATTCTTCACAACAGATACATCACTTCAGATTTTACCCTTTACCTCAGACAGATGTTCGCCTCATCACAGATCTAATCATTCCATAAAAAGATCTAGCAAATACAAGTACATTTCAGATCTAGATCCCCTTCTTCATCATTGGTGCATCATACATTCAGATCTATCATTCAACTGTAACCCTTTCCATTCAGATCTACTTCAGAGAGAAGTATTCATTCAAGCTCAGACATCTTGCACCCACCCCCCTTTGGACTTGATGAATTTCTTCTTCTTATATAGGTTTACCCTTTTTCAATACCATGAGCCAAAACCACATTACTTCCGATGGTATTCCTGGACGGGGTCATTTAGACGAATCATTACCCAATACAATGGGTCAATACCATGGTGGTTACCCCTGGTTTTGCACTTTATGAGTGCTTTTTCCCATACGCGACTTAGCACGTACTTTACCACGTGCATACGCGACTTCTCCTAGGCAAATCCGCATATGCCTTGAGACATACTCTTTTCATCATAGATCTAGCACATATTGAATTCCTTTCTTCATTACCTTCTGTACTCTCTGTAGATACATCAGATTTTCATCTTTAAACAGGTTCATCAAGACATATTCTATCAAGCACAACTTCATCAAGTAAGTTGCCATCATCTTCATCAAGTGGGTTGCCATTCAATGACAACACTCAGCATCATATTGCTAACTAACATCATTTCACATCAGATTTACATCATTTACCAAGTCCATCAGGTCAAGAATAACTTCATCAGGTGGATTTCCATCAAGTAAAACACATGCCAACACTCTCATGTCTTCATCTTCATTCAGTGGGTTGCCATCAAGGACAACACTCTGCATCATATTGCCAACAATCTCCCCCTTTGGACTTGATGGCAACCACGATGTGTTTGATCACCAAAACAGATAGGTACATTAAGAATACAATGACACCATGTCACTCTCCCCATTCTTTGACACCATTCTTTCTCTTCATTCAAACACCATGTCACTCTCCCCCTTTGACATCAAGGGCAAAGGGCGGATCAAAACTAACACACTCTCCCCTTTTTCTCCTCATGTAGAAGAAGCGTTCTGCAGATCTGAAATATACTGAAGTGACAAAGCTCCCCCTGAGTTCATGCTGAATCTTCAAACATATTTTTCAATGAAGTACATGACTCTATGAACTTCCTATCACCAAAGACTCATACTTACATCAAATATCCAACCATGGGACAAGTGGATTATGAGACTCAAGTACCCAACCAAGTGGATTTACATAAATGACTCATGTACCCAACCAAGTGGGTTTACACATTTTGACTCAACTACCCAACCAAGTGGGTTTACAAATTTGATCAAGTCCTTACATGACTGAATATTACAATTTTACATCATAGGTCTCAACATGACCTTTTCATCAAAATAAAAATATGACTTTTTATGCATCAAAACCAAAACCAAGAGCTAGATCATATATCGAACCACCATAATGCCACGAATGCACTCAAAGAAGTAATTTGTGCCCCTGAAAAAGTGCATCCGAACATCCTTTCCATAAGACTAAGGCTCCCCCTTAGTTTGTGCATCCTGAACACTTTCACCAACAAATCATCAAGGCATCTTTATCAAAACATTAGAAATGGAATTATGAGAACTGGAACACCACCAGATATACCAAACAAAGACTAGATATTTAAAATAATGATCACAACAATAAGAGAATCAATTCCAAATGGGTAAATTTGTCATCAGACATACGCGGTTTTCTGTGCAGGAACTCGCGTATATACGCGACTGTGTTTCAGGAGACCCGCGTATCCAATGCCATCTTCTAAATTTAACCAAGACAGACCCAGGAGGTGAAAAGATGTAAGAGTACCCAAATTTTCCAGCTATTTGAATGCTTCCTCGGAATACAACAGATAGAACAAAGTAGTTGTGTCTTCAAGGCCATCCAATGGTTGTAGCATAAGTACATTAGTAACCAAGCCTTCAGATTCTTTATAAGATCAATACATTCTTTCCAAGAGAAATTATCATACTGCATCATCTTCAAATATGTGTCACTATCCATGTGGTCCAATATCATCAAGATCTTCAATATTTAACATGAAGTAACATATGTAGGCAAAAGATCTCAACCATAGTAACAAACTCTGCATGATTTATTTCTGAATCAAACTACTTCCAACTCATCCATGTGTGAGCACAAAAGATACTTTTTAGTAAACAGGGATTAAAATCTCATCATAATAAACCATATACCAAGTCATCATTATTTGAGCATGAGTATCACAATAACCAAGAATAAGCAGTCATAGTGCAAACAGTGCAATCATTATTATTCAACCTGCTGCTCCCCCTGAACCAGTGCTCCTCCTTAACTTGTGCAACCTAAATACATTCATCAGCAAGTCATCAACAACAATCTCTGCATGAACTGTCCTTATCTCTGAATTATAAGACTTTCATCTCAGCAACGAGAACTCTTCATCAAAAAGCAAACAGGACTCATCCATAATTTAGAACTCGAGCAACTAAGTCGATACCGACACAATGCTTATTAACAATCGATCGATGCCCTTCAACCTCTGCTCCAGATCTTCAGCTATCATATAAATTCTCTTATCATTAATGCATACGCGACTGTGTCTGCTGGAACTAGCGTGTATACTCGACTTTTCTTCATAGAACCCGCGTATGGAAAGTGAAGCATAGAAAATTTTCACATTCCTTCATTTCCTCCTGAACTTGTACTTCCTGTACCTATCTTCTTCATATCAGATGCTCAGTCTGAAATACATATAACTAGAATACTCAAATCAACCATGAGAGACATCATACATTGCTCCCCTTGTGACGATACATTACTAAATCTCATAATGTATCCCACATCATTCCTACAGTCAATAAGAGAAGTAAGCTTCAGAAGCGGATGACTGCAGTAGGGTAAGAATTCCCTACATTTCTGATTGGTCCTCCTTCTTTTTCCAAATTTGCTTGAACTTCCTAATTGTGTGCTGAAAATTGTCCACTTTCTCAGATCTATTCAACCTGCATTCCTTTTCTACATGTCCATACTTGTTACAAGAATAACATCTCAAGTGTCCAGAGAAATAAGCATAAGAATCATAATGAGTATTTCTAATCTTCCTCCTTTTACAATTAATGCTATGTCCTATCAGCATGAAACAATCAGTATCCCTGAAAAACCAGAAAGTAGCAAATATAGAACATCCGTTACTTGTGGCTGAAATATTCTGCTTCTGCAATTTGCTGCAACATGCCCATAAATATGACATTTAAAACATTCAACATTCTTGAATGATAACCTTTGAGAATTCATTATCGTTGGTTGACCTTTTGTTTCTTTCAACTCTTCAGGTTTTGCATTTGTTCTCCTAATTTTTAGCACTTCCTTGTGAACTAGATTTCTCCTTTAATGGGGCTCATGAAAACCAAGACCAAGTTTGATAGCAGGAGACCTTTGATTACTCAGAATATTGTCCAAAATCTTAGTACTATCTTGAAACCTCAAAAGTTTAACCTTTTCTTCTAGTTTACCTTTTAGAATGTTTACCTCAACCTCCAAGGATTGACATTGCTTCGTCATGCTTTCTTCTTTCCTTCTTCCATCTTCTACTTGATCATTCATATTTAGAATCTCTTCTTTCAACCCATTTCCTTGTTCTTCAAAAGTTTGTAAGAGTTCTTCATTCTTCTTCTTCGATTTTTCCAGATCTTCTTTGAGAGAGATGATTTCTGCTTGAAGTCCTTCCTTTTCAAATGACAGAGGTTCTTTATTCTTCTTATTTGATGCTTCGAGATTTACTTTCAGAGATATGTTTTCTGCTTCAAGTCCTGCATTCTTCTTATTTGAATTATACAGGTCTTCCTTGAGGGAGCTGATTTCTGCTTCAAGCCTTTCCTTTTCAAATGATTGTAGAGGTTCCTTATTCTTCTTACTTGATGCTTCAAGATCTGCTTGTAGAGAGACGATTCCAGATTCAATACCTTCATTCTTCTTGCTTGATTTTTCGAGATCTGCATTTAGATCATTGATTTCTGCTTCTAGTCTTTCAATTCGATTTGATGCATAAGTATAAAACCTTTGGTACTTGTCTATCTGTCCATTTAGTATTTCTATCTTTCCTTTCATTTGAGAGATCATTTCTTTGTAGATAGATTCTTTCTCTTTAAGTGATCTTTGTTGATCTTCAACTTTGATCTTGATAGCTTCCTCTAGACCCAAAGCATTACTTTCACTATCTTCACTATTGCAAACACCAAAAAGTGAATCACAAGAACATCTATCAATACCTGATTTATCTTCTTCATTTTCTGCTGCACATGTTTTCTGAGATATCTCCATTTCACTAGCCTTCTTCTTTTTCTTTTTGCCATGAGCACCTTCAGATCTTGATCAGAATCTTCTTCATCTCCACTAGACACTTCATCATCATCTTCATTTGCATAATAACTCTTTCCCTTTTCGAATTGTTTCCCTTTACCATGTTTTTCTCTATAAGGACATTTAAAAGTATACGACCAACTCTTCCACAATCAAAACACTTCTGAAGGAAGCTTTTACCTTTGAATCTTCCGTGGACTGTTGAAGTCTTCTGCTGTACCCATTTTTCTGATATATAGCCGGATTCCTTGACAACTTCTTTCTTAGGCTTGCATGCCTTAAAAGCAATATTTCTTTTGATTTTAGTGACCCTCTGTCTCATTTCAAAATCAGTCAGGATACCATGTAGTTGAATATTAGTAAGAGTTTGCAGATCTTGTCTTTCTTCAATAGCTGATAATTTTGACTCAAATTTTGAAGTCAAAGATCTTAAGACTTTTTCCACTAGAGTAGTATCGGTTACGGTTTCACCCAAATTTCTCATACGATTTAAAATATAATATAGATGTAAAAAGAAACTGGAAATACTCTCATCACTATGCATCCTTAAATTTTCATATTCAATTATGAGAGTTTGGATTTTTGCACTTTTTACCTTTGTATCTCCTTCATAGCTCAGAATGATTTTGTCCCATATTTCTTTTGCTGAATTTAGTTGCATCACTTTAGCAAATTCTGGTTCAGACATGCTTCCTAACAGAACATTGACTGCTTTGGCATTGACTTCATATTTCTTCCTTTCTGCTGCATCAGTAGGAATACTTGCCGGATACTGATACCCTTCTTCCACGATTGCCCATACTTCTGCACCAAGACTTTGCAGATATGCTTTTGTTCATATCTTCCAGAATAACAGATTATTTCCATTGAACAGAGGTGGCCTTATAGACATTGTCCCTTCATGACTTCCCATTGCGACGGATATCCTTCAAGCGATCAAGCTTCTGCAGAAGGACCTGCTCTAAAACCAATTGTTGGGAAAAATACTGAGAGGGGGGGGTGAATCCGCATTTAGCAACCAAATCTTTTTAATTTTCTTACTTCAAAACTCATACGCGACTTTCCTAAAGCCAACTCGCGTATACACGCAGCTATCCTTAATAAAACATGTGTATGCACAGAGATCTTATTATGCAGATATTTCTTAACTTAGATCTTTGCAACATTCATTCATCTGATGTTTATTTAATAGTAAACATGTGTAGTAATAACAAAATAAACCATCACACATAAGAAACACACATGAACACCAGGATTTTAGGTGGAAACCCAAGTCGGGAGAAAACCACCGCTGCCGTTGTCTCAGCCTTCAATATTTTATTATAGAGAAAACATCAAATGATACAAGGTGTCGGTGCAGAGTTCGCTTTCTTGAGCACCCACCGCGCTCATTTACCACCCTCTCCCCGGAAGGGAGCTCCAACCCCCCGACTCATTTACTAGCCTCCCGGAAGGGAGCACACCCTGGATTCGCTATCAGCCTCTCCTGGAAGGGAGCTACGACCCCCTGCTCTCGTTTACCAGCCTCTCCTGGAAGGGAGCTACGACCCTCTGATCTCGTTTACCAGCCTCACCTGGAAGGGAGCTACAACCCCCTGACTGAAGGCTACAACCCTCAGCACCACCATGGACCACGTTTCATCAATTTTCACACTGGATCCAAAGCTTCCTTTAGAACACAACTTGCAGGCCACGTTTCATCATATTTTCAGACTGGACCCACTCCATACCTTTGAGCTCAATCATACATGAAACTGATACATATAACTCACCGACAAATATCTCTGTAAACCAAACAGTAACACACGACTTTTCACTACGTACTTCAGCAAACCCTAGTTTGCATACGCGCTTTCCTTTCACTGATGTCGTGTATATACACGCTTCCGTTCACATAAACCAGCGTATACTTATGTACATATTACAGATCTAATTTCATTGCGCATATGCACTTTCTCTTCAGCGAAGCCGCGTATATACGCGCTTCCTCTGCGGTGAACTAGCATATGGTTCTTCAGACATTTAGGTCATTGCAATTATTCAGAACAGATACATCACACAGATTTAACCCTTTACTTCAGACATATGTTCGCCTTATCTCAGATCTAATCATTCCATAAATAGATCTAGCAAATACAGATACATTTCAGATCTAGATATCCCGCTTCATCATTTCTTCATAGGTGCATCATACATTCAGATTTATCTTCAAGTGTAACCCTTTCCATTCAGATCTACTTCAGATAGAAGTATTCATTCAAGCTCAGACATCTTGCACCCACACTCATGATTTGCACAATGAATTTCTTCTCCTTATATAGGTTTACCCTTTTTCAATACCATGAGCCAAAACCACATTACTTCCGATGGTATTCCTGGACGGGGTCATTTAAACGAATCATTACCCAATACAATGGGTCAATACCATGGTGGTTACCCCTGGTTTTTCACTTTATGAGCGCTTTTTCCCATACGCGACTTGGCACGTTGTTTCCCACGTGCATACGCGACTTCTCCTAGGCAAATCCGCGTATGCCTTGAGACATACTCTTTTCATCATAGATCTAGCACATACTGAATTTCTTTCTTCATTCCCTTCTGTACTCACTATAGATACATCAGATTTACTTCATCAAGAACATATTCTATCAAGCACAAATTCATCAAGTAATTTGCCGTCTTCTTCATCAAGTGGGTTGCCATTCAATGACAACACTCAGCATCATATTGCTAACTAACATCATTTCACATCAGATTTACATCATTTACCAAGTCCATCAGGTCAAGAATAACTTCATAAGGTGGATTGCCATCAAGGAAAACACATGCCAACACTCTCATGTCTTCATCTTCATTCAGTGGGTTTCCATCAAGGACAACACTCTGCATCATATTGCCAACACTAAGGCCCAAGAGATAGAGAAGCAAGGGCATCAAACAAGTCTCTCTCCAGGGAGTACTAAGAAAAAATTGGTTGCAACATTGGCTACATTGGGTACACCTATCAAGCCAAAAAGGAGGTAGCCAAGTTAAGGTCCCCTATATTTAAAAACAAGGAAGAGCACCAAGATTAGGTAGGGGAAGCCACAACTTCTTTCAAAGGTCCCTATCATTATTGATGAGTCACCAAGTAAAAAAGGAAGAAGTGGGACCTGGTGAAGGAAATATTGAGGATATTACCCATCCTAAGTCCAAAACCAAGCCACATGTGACACCTGTGGGAAGGCCCACCACTAGGGTGGTCACATTCAAGAGACTCAAGATACAAACTACCCTTGAGAAAGCAAAAAAATAGGAGCTACAGGAGAAACAGGGGATGCTACAGGAACAGAAAGAGGAGCTACATGAAGTATCAAACACCCTAAAATAACATGAAAAATTCCTCCGAAAGCTTCAAGAGCCTAATCCACAACCTAGCTTATAATCCTACTATATATTTTTTGATGGAGGTAGGATCATACCTGAAAATTTTGCATTCCCACTCCTATATTAGTTGCAAATAGAGAGAGGAAGAACACATAGATGGACGAAATGGCCAAATCTAGAAATGTAGAAGATGTGGGTGTTATGCGGAATTATGGATTACGGATAAAACATTCTTCCCTAGATGTAGTGCTCAACTAGAACAACAGGTTAAAGACTTTGCAACTACTTTTCCTAATTGTAAAGAGACACACAGAATAGATCAAAGAACTTACTTGGAGTCCAAGTGCTTCCTATTCTCCTTCTGTCGCTCTTGTTGTAGCTTCAAATCCAAGCTATATGTTCGAAAATATTTCCTGCAAGAATGAACACTAAACAACAAAAGATAGCAATTGCCAATAATACAGATTTCTATTAAAGTTATTTAGTTAAATCAATAAAACATAAACCATATACATCAGATAATAATTCATAATATGAAAGATAAAATTGTATACATATAAATATGTGGGAAATTAAGCAGCAATATTTATTAATGGATAGAAGGGGAGGTTACAACCCAGTGATTGATTTAGTGTCACCATCTCCAACAGAATCCCAGCCTCATCACAATGCACATCTCTCTAGCAGCATGTCACTCAAATAAATTCCTCAATTGAAATTCCGCCAGCATTTCTCTACTCAAATCCTTCCTTACCAAGCACTAGGATCTATGCTCAATTTATAGAGGAGCTGAAGGTAGTTTTACAATAAATGAATTTTTAATAATAGGAAAGACATTTTCCCAGTCTCATAGGTATCAAATGGACACATGGATTCAAAGTTTGACACATGTGAACTCTTCTAGAAGGCATTGGCCAAGTGGAGATTCCAGAACAATGAGAATTTTTCTCCCAATGTGACCAACACACCCATGAGTGTCGGGAAGTGCTTTGAAAATCACCCTTGAGTGGGGTTACCTGCATATGAAATGCACTTAGTCCCTTTAGAGGTACCGTTGGTGAGCTCTCATATGATATAATATAAACTTCAAAACTTGGAAACCTTTGCAACGAAAGTCATGGATGATTTGTCTTGTTCTTTGTGTTAGGGCATGTAGCAATTGAAATGATAGGGGATGATAGACCCTATTCACTGGTTCTGGAGATGGTGTCTAGTTAACTAGGTCATTGGGAATGGTGCCCAAATTGACCTATAACAATTACCCCCTAAAGCATGAAGTCAGAATAATAATAACAATATTTTGATTGAGATGCTTTACACTGTGATGGGCTGGAGATGAAGCGGAGTGGCAACCTACATCAATATTACAATACATTACATCATGATATATCCTCTTGATCATAATTTCTGAGGGAAGGCATTCCCATGCTCAGCACATAAACTTTCTAATAAAATTTACATAATTTAGAAAGTCATCTACATTGGAATGTTCCTCAATACATACATGCCTACAGATATAGGCCCATGTTTGGATTATGATCTGTATGTAAGGTCACTGTATAGATGATGTGTACAAAAATCCTGAGAACACAGCCCAGATGGCTGAAACTAGATTCGGGGTCTTCTTATCTCGTTCACTCGATCATTCGGGTACAAGTCTAGCCATGTGAATATATGATTTGTAGTCGAACATGGAAAGAAATTGTTTGATTACCAGCCAATGATGTGAGCTGTTAACAAAAGCGAGAGAACCACCATTGATGTCAATGGCCCTCAAGGTAGTGCAGTACATTTCATAAGGCATGAATATATGATTTTATGTCGAATGCCAAACAAAATATTTCAGTCAAAATTCTAGAAGCGAGGATCTTGTCGATGCTGTAACAAGTCTCATGGTACTGGAATATAATTTTTCTAAGTGAACTTCTTGGATAATGATTTGTTGTCGACAGGAAGCCACCTTATTGCGAAACGAGAGTTATTGATTTTAGAGACAAAGGTATGACTTGATATAGCAATGTTCAGGGATGGCTGTCATGAGAATGAAGGTTTATGAGTATTGCAGAAGGATGAGTATTCACTGGATGACTTCTCTTGAACATATCGGCGACACTGAAATGAGTTGGCAACATTGAACCAAAACTGAATTGAAGGTATGATGAACCTTCAAGAATATTACCCAACCCAAACAGTCACAGTGATGGAGTGAAGTGTCATGTTCACGAGAGACCTACTACCGTAAAAAGTTATGTTCACTTTCCCAATTTTTCCCCGGTCATTTATCGACCAGTACCTCATTATTTTTTAACAAGCTTGAGGAAGATAACATTTTCTTGATCTATAATTCAACCCTTCAGGTGAATAAAGTATCACTATTTAATAATTTAACGAGTCTAGCAATGAATGAAACTCGATTCTTGCCATGATTGGCAGGCCCGTCGCTATTTTATGTTTTAACAAGCTTAATGACAGTGACAACTCGGTTCTTTTTCATATTTAGAGAGTTTGAAAAAGAGGATGAAATAAAAATCCATAAGTACTTTTTCGTAAAGTTGTCGCTCAGATCCAAAAAATTGTAAAATAATATCTAAGAGAACCTCTTTAGTCATGTTTGACCAAGGTATTCCTTTTTCATAGATAATCTATCTCAGTCCGGAAAAGGGTTAAACTTATATTGAGTAGATATCAATTCGTTTACTTTTATGAGCTTGAAAAGACAAGTGCTCGGCAATCTTTTCACATTATCGGAGTCTGAAAAGAGTTGAAAGAAAACTCTAGGGGTTCCTTTTTTGTTGTTATCGAAGATCGAAAAAGAGATAAAAGTGCGCTTCAAAACCTTTTTCATTTTTAACAAAGCTCGAAAAATAAGGACAAAGAGTATGCTTTGTGGTCAAATCACTCTTAAAATAAATCTTCACGAATAATCTGTTCATCAGTTGTAAGACCTGTTCAGAACAACACCAAATGGATTAAAAATATCTATTTCATGATAAAAATATAATAAAACCATAGTCATAGCAATAAATATGGTTTGAAAACAATTAAATGACTATTAAAAAGAGTTTTACTATTCATTTTTACCATTCCATAGTTACCATTTTCATTTTGGAGCTTTGAACCTGATTTTCCCCCGAACTTCAGCTATTGATTTCGATCGTTTATGTGGATGGATTTCATTTCCGTTTGATCCAGGTTAGTGCCATGAACCTTCTCTTTCATTCAGTAATCATTTCATTTCTTTCCAGTGCAAATTTTTAGGGTTTTAGGGGCCCTAGGGTAGATTCTGCTCCAAAAGGGGGCAACGCACCCTTGGACATCGAAAGGTGTGTTGCATAGCAGCTAAAATGAAGGCTAGCTGCATATACAATTCACTTTCTCTTGTCCAGGGTTGCATTGGGTGAAATATTCATTTTTTTTTGTATCATGCCCAAAATTTTCCCAATGCTTTGCATTGAATGGAATCTAATGGTTCTTATGGTTATATTTTAGGTTTTCATCAGATTACAATGACAATTACATGGAGGGAAAGAGATCATGAAGAAAAGGATATGATTTCCCTAAATGATCCGGGCACAGTAAGAGCCCTAAGAGATTGTGGATTGTTAAAGTACTTCCAGTTGTTAGAGATGAGGCAACAAATAGAAATCTTGGAGTTCTTAGTTCGAGCATGGGATCCAGCTATCAAGGCATTTCATATTAAGAACCAAGTGGTTCCCATAATAGTAGAGGATGTATACTTTCTTACAATTTTGTCGTGGAGAGGCTTGCCCATTTCGCTTTCAGGGTATATTGTTGGAGGAGAGACTATGAGAGATTATGTTTTGCAACATTGTTATCCAGGTGTAGAGCCAAGAAAAGATGGAAAGATAAACATCTGGGATGTTAGATATTTGCCTTTGAAAACTATCCTTTTCACGATCGCAAAACTCATTGGCACCGTTACACTACATGTAGCGAATATATCGTATATGCAGTACGCGCTAGAGTGCATGGGGAAAACAATATTCAATTGGTCTGAAGCTGTAATTTCTCAGATAAAAGAACAACTGAACAAATCAAAGGGAGGAAGGAAGCATAACTTCAGTTATGGTTCGATCCTCATATCATTTGCCTTAGAACAGATTGCACTAATGCAGCCACAGCATGTGACACTGGATGTGTCTAATCCTAGAGAAACATGGATGCAGAGATGGGTAGAACTAATGGGTAGGAATGCAGGCCAAACGACCATTGTGTTCTCAACTGTGTTCTTCACCTGGTTTCAGTGACAGATTTTCGCCATCGATGAGTATGCATACGCAGGCGTTGATTTCCGAGGAGATCCAGATTTAGCTTTACCAGAAGGTGCTCAGTGGGGTGAAATGGGTAAGAATGTTTTGACCATGTTTTTTATTTTCCTAAGGTTTATACAATGTTTTTGTATTTTTGATGTTTTCCCAAGGCTAAACTAAATGTTTGATGTAATGCAAATGTTGGTCAAGTTCAACCGGTGCAGGAACCAGAGTGTGTAACAGATGAGCCAGCAGAGAGGGTTGTCGGGAGAGCAGTCCTTCAGGATCTTGATATGGTTGAGATTCTGACTAAGCTTCGGAATCACATAGAGGGGTTGACCTTTGGGATTCCAGATTGCCGAATCGAAGAGTTACCCATGCAACTGCAACATCACACTATAGGTGTTCCTAACTGTTGGATGCGGTTACTACGTAGGATAGCGAGATCTATAGCATGTTACCACGAGCACCACTAGTTTAGTTTTGACATTTTGCATACATTTTGAGGTCAGATGACCAATGTGTCTTGGCAACAATTTTTTGTAAAAACCTATAAAAATTTATCTATTTTATTTTAGTGTTTTCCTATGTTTATTTTGCAATCCTATTCAATGATGTGAATGTTTTCTTTACACGTGTTGCAAATTCCTGTCTAAAACTTGATTAGCTAAAGAATAAGTCAATGTGTTCAAATTTCTGGAAATGTATTGATATTGAATAAAATCGAACTATCCTTCCAAAAGTCGAACTCTTAGGAACAATCTATGCAGTGTTAGATTTCTAACAATATAAACACTAGTAAGTTGCAATACCACAAGTTGTGAGTTTAACCTTATGATGATGCGGTTAATACCAAATGAAATGGCATCAAAGAGAAGTTCAATCAACGTGCTGTACTCAATGATATTTTTCGTCGATCTACCGATACAAATCTCTTGAAAAATCACTAACTCGTCGTTCAGAGCGAAAATGGCCCACGCTACAGAGGATAGATTCTGTGTACTATGACTAGCACCATCAGCATATCCAACAAATGGTTCCGAAGATTCAGACATCTGCGATGAAATGTAAAGTGGATTACTAACGTCAATAAAACTCTAAAAAAAAACTAAGATAGTGAATGTAAATCAATAGCATATATATACAATATAATACAAAATAGTACTACGCTCATGATTAAGCATAGTAACGTTTCATATACAACCCATTTCTAAGTTGCGCCATTGGAATTCCATCGTAATCAACCAACTCATAGGCACCCTTAGCAAGAACTCTTTTGACAATATAGGGGCCATGCCATAATGGCTCAAATTTTCTTGTACCTATTACATCAACTTCTTGATCATAAAGTAGGACCAAGTAGCCCTCTGAGAAATTTCGAGGCTGGACAATTTTTTCATATTACACCTTTATACGTCTCTTATGTGCTTCATTGGCCAATTGGGATTCATGATGCATTTCATCAAGATGGATGAGGTTAAAAAGACATTCTTCTTCTTCTGAGTTGTCAGGTAACAAGTCGATTGCGAGTTTTAACAAAGGTATTTCACATTGGATAGGAAAGATAGCTTCCAGACCATACACCAATTGCAAGGGAGTAAATCCAGTTGCATTTCTCACTGAGGTTCAGTACACCCACAAGGTCGAGTACAAGATCAAATGGCAGTTTCTTTTACGAACTTCTATCATTCATTGAAGCATACGTTTAAGAATCTTGTTAATAGCCTCAATTTCTCCATTTGATTGTGGATAATACTAGGAGTAGAATTATCATGTGACAATCCTAACTTGGCAGTTAATTCAGTCATCATGTGATTGCAAAAATGCTTCCCATGATCTGTAACTATAGCCTGCGAGACCCCAAACCATGCAATAACATGATTAAAGAAAAACAATGCAGTTGTTTGTCCTATGTTGTTGAATGTAGGCATCACTTCGACCCATTTGGTAAAGTAGTCGACTATGACAATAATATAGCCATTCCCCCTGGACGAATGAGGGTTACAGGTCATGAATTCAATACCCCATTTCGAAAATGGTCCCATAGAGACAACGGGATGCATTGGCGCTGGACGTTTATGGATTTTATGATAAAAAATATAGCACGCATGACAACTTCTGACCACGAGGATTTAGTCGTGAAATATGGTAGGCCAAATATAACCGGTGCGGAGTATCTTCTACATGGTAGCGTATCCAGATAAATTTCCACCACAAGCCCTAGCATGACAATCATTTAAAACCTTTTCGGCCTCCTCATGAGTGAGGCACCTTCTTAAAATAGTATCAACACCATGACGATAAATTGTATCGCCGATGATCAGATAATATTTGGCTTGGTATCGAATACGTTGCTGTTCAGAGAGAGAGGTATCAGGACAAAAAGTTTGATTTTGGAGATAAATGATGAAATATCCATACCAAGGATCAGATGATCTAATCAGAAATAGAGACTCGTCAGGAATTGATAGTTACGATGTAGTTGCAGTACTTTCAAAGGGAAGGTAAAAGAGAAGCTCAGCCAAAACTAAAGACTTCTTTGACTTGGATTTGATAAATTCCAAATCAAATTCCTGCAAAATGACAATCCATTTTGAATATTTTCTCCCTAGCAATTGACGTGATAAGATATAAGTCATGGGGTTGAAATCCAAAACGATAGTGGTCTTTCAGAGAATGATATAGTTTTAGAAATTATATACAAGATGCATGCATATATCCAAATTTTCCTGATCTAACAATATTTAAGTTCTTGCTAAATACATAATCCTTCCACTGTTAATATTTTTCAGAAATTAAAATATTCAATTGCAAACACATTAAGAAATAAAAACAATCGCACATAACACAGTTGTTTAACGGGAAAGCCTGAAGCTGAAAAACCCAACTATCATATATTATGTATCCTGGAGATCATGTAAAAATCTCATACAAAGCTTAGTACATCAAGCTCTCAGTACAATCAATCGCCACACACTAATCAGAAGAAATCTACGAATCCATGCACTGATTTCTTGCCACCTGATGCCTGCCTCCACTGCGCAATCCCTGCTACAGAATAGCTCTAAATGAATTCGAATTACCCTTGCCTTGACTGTACAATCCTCAATGGAAACTCCAATGTGTGTGTGGTGCAATCAATGCATCACTATAGTCACAACAGATAGTCCATCTTTCCCTTTCACCTATCTCTCCACTGGGTCTCCACTGGAACTGCCATGCACTGTAGTTAACTGTTGTATTGTTCAGTTGATTAATGAGTTATTATTTTTGAATTAATTAACAAACTAATTCACTCCACTCTCACTAGTGCATCATTCAGTTAGACTAGATACAACTAGCTCAATTGAGTTTAACTCCATTAACTGAGTTAAACTGAATAACAACTCCATGAACTACTCTTCCAACTCTGTCATAACTTTGCCACTTCAGTTCTAACTGAGTCCTCCATGCATGAACCACTAGTAAACCCTAGGAATTGTGTAATTCCTTCAGCCCACTGATTTTCCAAATCTGTATACTGAAATTAAGTGCTCCAAGAGAATAAGTTGTTGTTTATTGTCAGATTATTATTAAGAGCTAATAATAATTGACACTTCTATTTTTAGATCGACGATCTATAAATAGACTTCGCCCAATATTCTAAAAATAGAATTTCATCTATTTTTCCAACTTTACCAACCATCCAAAAATAGCATCCTACAACTTCTGAAATATGATCACCATATCTAAAAATAGACATAGTCTAAAAATAAACTTGCGCCAAAAATAGCCTGCAGGCCCACTTAGTGAAGGCAAATATTTTCACTAAGCTCATCATCTTTTTAAATCTCAACACTCCCTCTCAACAAGATAGGGATTATCCTTCACCCCGATCCTGCCTCTATGGTATTTGAATTTTCTCCTAGTGAATGCCTTCATCAGAATATCTGCATCTTGATCTTCCATAGGAAAGTACTGAAGCAACATGATCTTCTGCTGTACACAATCTCTGATATGATGATACTAAATATCAATATGTTTAGATCTATCATGAAACATAGGATTAATCAAGAGTTTAATGCAACTCTAATTATCACAATGTATCATTGTAGGATCTAAATGTGAACCAAAAAAACCGACCAGGATCTTCCTCATCTAGATAGCCTCACATGCAGCTTGAATTGCTACCATATATTCTGCTTCCAATGAACTGAGTGCCATAGATCTTTGTTTCTTGTTGTACCAAGAAACTGTCATAGATCCAATACTAAAAATCCCTCCCGATGTGCTCTTTCTGTCTATTGGGTTTCCTGGCCAATATGCATCCGTGAAGCCATGCAACTTCACCTCATCTATCTATCTGTACCATAAACCATACTCAAATGTTCCCCTAAGATACCTCAAGATATGCTTGCCTGCCTTCCAAAAGAGCTTGCTAGGATTAGCCATCGCTTGTGAAAGCTGGTTCACTACATAGCATATGTCTGGTCTTGTATTAACTAAATACATTAGCGAACCCACCAACTGTCGATAATCAGTGGCATCCACTACCTCTGCCGATGTAACATCCTCTTTCCTCCAATTTTCTGGAAGAGGAGTGTCGATAGGCTTGCAGCCTTGCATGTGAAACTTCTCCAGTATCTCCAGGGCATGCTTGCCTTAAGACACAAACAGTTCACCTTCCCACTTCCATATTTCCAATCCAAGGAAATAATGAAGGAGGCCCAAATCCTTCATCTCAAACTCCTTTGCAAGATCTGCCTTGCATGAGTGTATCAACTGCTCATCACCCATTAGTATTAAATCATCAACATAAAGAATAATGATTAAAATCTTACCCTGCACCACAATTTGGTACAGGTTTGCATCCGCCTCACTCTTGGTGAAGCCAAGTCCAGTGAAATAGTTGTCGATCGGTGTGTACCAAGCAAGTGGTGCTTGCTTCAGCCCATATAGCGCTATTTTGAGCCTGCACACATGCGACTCGCTGCTAAAGATATCAAATCCTTCAGGGTTCTCAATTTACACCTCTTCCTCAATGATCCCATTAAGGAAAACAATCTTCACATCCATCTGATGAATGTGCCAACCCATCTATGCTGAGAGAGCAAGGATGGTCCTTATGGAAGAATACCATGTGACAGGTGCAAAGGTTTCTTCATAATCAATCCCCTCGATATGTGAGAAGCCTTGGGAAAAAAATATTTCCTTATACTTCTCGACGCTCCCATCAGCAGCTTGCTTTACCTTGTAGATCCATCTTGATCCTACAACAGATTTTTCCACCGGCCTTGGAACAATCTCCCAAGCACTGTTTCTAACAATGGAGTCATACTCCTCCACCATGGCATCTACCCATGTGGGCTCCTGCACTTCTTCTTCAAAAGAATATGGTTCATTTATACACTTCATTTCTACCGTGAGTTTACGGTATCCGGGTGAAATCGGTCATGCTTGTCTTTTGTCTCCGCGTCATGGACAGGGACTCCTACATTCTGTGCCGCATCAAGCTTCAGTCTCTCAGCTTCTGTGGTACGCTTTCTGCCTTGTCTGATGTTTGGTTCTGCATGAGTGGACTCCTCCACTCCATGAATCTCCTCCTATGGATGATCCACATCTAGAGGCTCATCTTTGGGAACAATAAGTTCCTCATCTGCATGCAAGTTTAGCTCCCTCTCAAGCGAAAACTTCATGGCTTTCACCTCATTGAATTTTATATCTTGTTGCACCATAGTCATCTGGTTGTCTGGAAAATACACATGATAATTATGGGGTGTTTCTGTATACCCCACAAATATCCCAACTTCTACAGTCGGCTCCAGCTTCTTCCTGGTGTCCTTTTTCACATGAATGTAAACATATGATGTTAGGTCCCTATATCACTAGTATAGCCCCTTATTATTGTTAGTGTAAACCCCTTATTGTTATTATTGTACCCTTGTAACCCCCATTTTGTTATTATTGTGCCCTTAAATTATTATTGTTAGGTCGGCTAGGATTACATTGTGGCTCACTAGGATTACATTATGGCCCCATGGACTCCTATATATAGAAAGGAGGTTTTGTGAATTGTATCATCCAAGAATTGTTCATTTATGTAATGTATTGGAGGTTGCCCCCTCGAAGTGGCTTATTTCTAAGGCGTTCATATCTCTTTTCTTCTATTTGTGGAGCTGGTTACACAACATTTGGTATCAGAGCTTTGGATTCTAGGGTTTCGCTGCTCCAAACAGGTCATCGTGGCATTTTCGCTATAACTTTTTTTCTACGAAGTTTCAGAAGCTGAAATTTTTAGGGTGCGAAGAAAAAATCTTGAGGAAGCCTGTGTAAAAATTTCAGAGTTTGGTTCGCAATAATTGCGGAGATATCATCTGTGGAAGTCAGGTATTTGTTCAGGCTCCTAAACAGGTCATCGTGGAATTTGCGCTATAATTTTTTTTCTACGAAGGTTCAGAATCTGAAATTCATATGGTGCGAAGCTGAAATCCTGAGGAAATTCATCAAAAAATTTCAGAGCTTGGTTCGCAATATTTTTGGAGATATGATCTGTGGAATGTAGTGTTTTTTCAGGCTCCTGAATTTCATCTCAAAGAGGTGATCGTGGGAAAAGTTCAATAACTCTCTCTCTGAAGATTGGATTGGAGTGCCGTCAAAATTAGTCACAAGTACACGGCCTGTAGTTTCTTTGCTATCAATTTCAGAAACAAAGAACAAAACAGTGGCACGTGGCAAGTCGTACAAGTTCGCTCTACTGAACCAGTCCAGAATTAGGTCATTGTGGGAGATTGGACACAACTTTGTCTTGGAGAATCAAAATCAGGTCAGATCTGTGGCATTTAAAAGAAGCTTCAGAGGGCTACTACAGGGCTGAATTTTAGATATCGAAGATTTTCAATTACAGAGATAATTCAATTTCAACATCGATCTCCTAAAAGCTAGTAAAAGGTGTGTATTGTTTTTTCCGAATTGCATAAGTCTTGTTTGAAGAATCAAGTTGAATTGATTCCAAGGGCATAGTGTAGAATATATATCAGTATTGTATTCTAAAATGGCCCCTAAAAAGAATTCAACACCCATTAAGCCTTCAGAAGGCTCTACTATGACTCATGAAGATGAAGAATGGCAACATGACATATCAAAATTACAAGAGCAAATTTCGCTCTCGCAAAGAACAACAAAAAAATGAAATGGAAGTTTTGAAGAAAGGCGTGGAAACTAAGATGGATGGTTTGAAGAAAGGCGTGGAAGCTAAGATGGTTGGTTTGGAAGCTAAGATGGATGGCATGGAAGTGGGCATGGAAGCTAAGATTGATGACATGGAAGCTAAGATCGATGAGAAAATGGAAAACATGAAGAATTTTCTAAAAGCAAACATGGAAGGTTTGACAAAGTTTATACAAGAAAGGTTTCCTAATGGTGAAAAGATAGTAGAAGAACCTCATGATGAGAACAAAATAAATGTTAATTGTGATTTCATAAACTCTAATGTTGGCGTGAAGAACCACCATATTCCAAAGATGGATATGAGGAAGTTTGATGGAAAGGATCCTGTAACATGGATACTACAGATGGAGCAATATTTTGATCTCCATAACGTACAAAACACACAAAAGGTACGCATTGCAACTTTACATTTAGAACAAAATACATTTGTATGGTATCAATGGCTTTGCCCCCGTAAAAAAATTGTCACTTGGTCAATTTTTACGGAGGAAATGATAGCACATTATGAGGATACAAAGAGCAACACCTTCTTTAGCCAATTGATAAATCTCAAACAAAAGGGTTTAGTGGGGGAGCACATTGAGGACTTCCAAAGATTGAATATAAGGGTAACTGATATTCCAGAGGAACACAGGATTGATCTCTTCATAGGCACTTTAAAGGATAACATCCAACATGAAGTTCGCGTTTTGGAACCCGATTCATTGGAGAAGGCATTCAGGTTGGCAAGAAAAGTTGAATGTAAAATTATGGCGACAAGGAAGCCTACCACTCAATTCTATAAAGGAAGTGTTGCTACGCCTAGATTTCCACAACCTACAAGGTTGACACCACAACAATTGGAAGAAAAAAGAGCAAAAGGGCTTTGCTACAGTTGTGATAGCAAATACACTAAAGGTCATAAGTGTGCTGAGAAGAAATTATTTTACATCGATTGTGAAGAAGAAGAAGAAAATGAACAAGAAGAGGATATACACCAGGAACCACCCCTAGAAGAGGAAGAAATGAATCCGACCATATCGTGTAATGCACCGGCAGGAATTACCACTCCTCAAACTCTCAAGATAGAAGGACATATAAAGAAGAAAAGGGTAATAGTTTTGATTGATTCAGGTAGCACCCATAATTTTATTCATTATAAGGTAGCCAAGGAATTAAATTGTTTCCTATACCCAGCACCAGAATGTCAAGTGATGGTTGCAAATGGAGGAACTATAAATTGCTCTCGAAAATGCCATAATATCAAGCTAACCATGGGGGAATATGTATTGATTAGTCCAATGCTTGCCATTCCTATGGGAGGTGCTGATGTTGTACTAGGAGTACAATGGTTACAATCTTTGGGGACGGTAGTTTTTAATTTTCAAGAACTTTTCTTGAAATTTTTTTCAGAAGGAAAGGAAGTCGAATTACGGGGTATTGAAGGGAAGCCAGGAAGGATAATAAGCTCTAATGTCATGACAAAGCTTCTAAAGAAAGAACAACGAGGCGTAATTGCACAATTATGCTCACTGGAAGTTCCAACATCAAAATCATCTATTTCTGCAGATCTCCAACAAGTCTTGGACAATCATTCCAAGGTGTTTGAAACTCCCAAAGGACTCCCACCTATTCGTGATCATGATCACGCTATTCATTTGATTCCAGGAAGTGTTCCTCCAAACATTAGGCCTTATAGATATCCTTACTTCCAAAAGAGCGAAATTGAACGTATGATTGCAGAAATGTTAGAGGCGGGTATAATTCAACCTAGTCAAAGTTCTTTCTCTGCTCCCTTAGTATTGGTACACAAGAAGGATGGATCATGGCGAATGTGTCCAGATTATAGGGAGCTCAATAAGCTCACCGTTAAAGATAAATTTCCCATTCCTGTGATTGACGAATTATTGGATGAATTACATGGAGCAATTTATTTTACCAAGTTGGATCTTCGTTCAGGATATCATCAAATTAGAATGAAGACCGAAGATATTCCAAAAACAGCATTTCAAACTCATGAAGGTCATTATGAATTTTTGGTCATGCCTTTGGCCTTACCAATGCACCTTCTACATTTCAAGGGTTGATGAATTCCATTTTCAAACCCTTCCTTAGAAAATTTGTGCTAGTATTTTTTGATGATATACTAATCTACAGCAGGTCTTGGAAGGATCATGTTGGACATGTTGACAGGGTGCTCAAACTATTGCAGGAGAAACAATTATATGCAAAAAATTCCAAATGTTTCTTTGGAGTACAAGAGGTGGAATATCTGGGTCATATTGTATCTCACGAGGGGGTTAAAGTGGACCCTAACAAAATTAAAGCCATTGAGGAATGGAAAGTTCCCACAACCATAAAGCAGTTGCGAGGATTTCTCGGGTTAACAGGGTATTATCGCAAGTTTGTTAAGAATTATGGGAGAATAGCAGCACCTCTAACAACATTATTGAAGAAAGATGCATTTTCATGGACTCCTGAAGCAACTAAGGCCTTCGAACGTCTTAAAGAGGCAATGTGCCTAGCACCGGTCTTAGCTACACCAGACTTCACAAAAACCTTTATTGTGGAATGTGATGCCTCAGGAAATGGAATTGGTGCAGTTTTAATGCAGGAAGGAAGACCCATTGCTGTTGAAAGTCGTCCAATCAAAGGAAAGTATTTACAGAAACCTATTTATGAGAAGGAAATGTTAGCAATACTGCATGCACTAAAGAAATGGAGAACTTACCTAATGGGAAGACACTTCAAGGTAAAAACTTATCATGATAGTCTTAAACACTTTTTGGAACAAATACTATCTTCAGAAGAGCAGCAAAAATGGGTCACAAAGATGTTGGGTTATGACTTTGAAATAATCTACAAAAAAGGGAAGCTAAATGTTGTTGTAGATGCACTCTCAAGAAAGAATGAAGAGGTGGAAGCATTGCTTTGTGCTATTTCTATTATCCAACCAGATTGGATAACCGAAGCAAGAGATGAATGGAAGAAGGACAAAGATGTATGGACACTCATTCAAAAGTTGCAGCAAGATCCTAGTACATCTGATACATTTAGTTGGGAAAATGATTCCTTATGGTACAAAGATCGCTTATATCTTTGTAAGAATTCCCAACTAAAACAAAAGATTCTTCTGGAATTGCACACTTCTCCTTTAGGAGGACACTCGGGATTTTTAAAAACTTACCACATGGTGAAGAAAGAATTTTTTTGGGATGGCCTTAAATCTGATATTCAAAATTTTGTGACGAAATGTTTGGTTTGCCAGCAGAATAAAGTTGAGACAATTAAGACCCCGGGACTTCTACAACCTTTATCCATTCCAAGTCAACGTTGGGAGGAGATTTCAATGGATTTTATCACAGGTTTACCTAAGTCCGAAGGAAAGATGTCATCATGGTGGTAGTTGATAGACTTACCAAGTATGCACACTTTTGTGCATTATCTCATCCATTTAAAGCAAGTACAGTTGCTACTACATTTATGGACAGAATTCAAAAGCTACATGGAAGCCCAAGGGTTATTGTGAGCGACAGAGATCCCATTTTTACTGGAAACTTTTGGACGGAGTTATTTTCTTGTTTGGGTACTCAATTAGCTCATAGCTCATCTTATCATCCTCAATCTGATGGTCAAACTGAGATAGTAAATAAATGTTTGGAAGGATATCTTCGTTGTTTTGTATCCGATAAACAAACACAATGGGTCAAGTGGTTACCTCTTGCTGAATGGTGGTATAACACTTCCTTCCATACTGCAGCAAAAATGACCCCATTTATGGCACTTTATGGATATCATCCACCATTCATCACATCATCTTTAAGGGAAAATTCGAAGGTTCAAGCAGTGGAAGATCACATCGAGCATCAGCAAGAAGTTCTCCAACTCTTAAAGGATAACCCGAATTTGGCACAAAATCGAATGAAACAACAGGCAGATCAACATCGTAGCGAGAGAAGTTTTGATGTAGGAGATTGGGTATTTTTACGGCTACAATCATACAAACAAATGTCCCTCAAGCAAGCAAAGAAGGATAATAAATTATCGCCAAAGTACTATGGTCCTTACAAGGTGTTGCAAAAGATTGGTACTATGGCATACAAATTGGAGCTTCCTGCTTCTTCGCGAGTACATCCAGTTTTGCATGTTTCATGCTTAAAGAAGGTTATAGGTGAAAATCTTCCAGTTCAAACAGTATTGCCAGAACTTGATGGGGAAGGGAAAATCATATTGGAACCTGAAGCAGTCATGGAAAAAAGAAATCGACAACTACGGAATCGATCAATTTCAGAGTATCTCATCAAGTGGAATAACTTACCCACTGAAGATTCTACATGGGAGGATGAGAATTTTATACAGAAGCACCCGGAGCTACTCAAGTGTTGAGGACAACACTTTTTTGAAGGAGAGGGGCATGTTAGGTCCCTATATCACTAGTATAGCTCCTTATTATTGTTAGTGTAAACCCCTTATTGTTATTATTGTACCCTTGTAACCCCCATTTTGTTATTATTGTGCCCTTAAATTATTATTGTTAGGTCGGCTGGGATTACATTGTGGCCCACTAGGATTACATTATGGCCCCATGGACTCCTATATATAGAAAGGAGGTTTTGTAAATTGTATCATCCAAGAATTGTTCATTTATGTAATGTATTGGAGGCTGCCCCCTTGAAGTGGCTCATTTCTAAGGCGTTGATATCTCTTTTCTTCTCTTTGTGGAGCTGGTTACACAACATATGAGCCAAAAATCTTCAAATGATAAATATCAGGCTTCTTACCATTAAAATCTTCTTCAGGTGTACTCATGCCAGGTACTCTATGAGCACAATGATTTTTCACATAAACTGCAGTGTTGCATGCTTCTACCCACAAGTGCATCGGTAGGCCCTGGTCATGCAGCATCGCTCGTGCAACACCCACAATCATTCTATTCTTCCTCTCAGTGACCCGATTTTGCTATGGGTTATGCGTCGCTATGGGTTCTCTTTGAATTCCTTCTTTTCTACAAATTCTTTGAATTTTCTCGAGATGTATTCACCACCATTATCGCTCCATAGAGCTTTCACTTGCTTCCTCGACTCCTTCTCCACCAATGCTTTAAACTCACAAAACTTTGAGAATGTTTTCTACATGAAGAAGATCCAACATCTATGAGAATAATCATCAACAAATATAACATAATACCTGTGTTTTGCTATTGAAGCAACCGAGAAAGGTACACACACATCTTTGTGAATTCTCTCCAGGATCACCCAAGCATGGTTCTCCTTCTCAAGAAAGGTGGTATTCACAAAATTACCCATAGTACATCCCTTGCAATTATTTTACTGCAAAAGAGTACCCTTGGGAAGTCCAGTATAAATCTGCTGCAAAATCTTCAAAGAGCCATGCTGAAGATGGCCCAATATTCTGTGCCATAATTCACCCTCATCCCGGCTCACCACTTCTTCTGCTTTGCCCACCATTGCAGCGCAGCCATCTACCTGTAGCTTGTAGAGATTCTTAACTTGAATCCCTATCTTCTTGGTTTGACCCAGTGTTTTATGTCAAAGGAAATATTTTCCCTCACTAAAAACAACATCATAACCTTTATCTTCCAACATTGTGACCGAGACCAAGTTCTTCTTCAGACCTGGAACATGCATAACATCTTTCAACAAGAATTGATTACTGGACTCCCTCTCAAAGGTAATGGTCCCAATTTCGGTCGCACTGTATCAACCATCGTCGCCCATCTCTATATGCATATGGAGGTCCTTCTCCTCCAAGTCACTAAACAACTCCTTGTCTCCCGTCATATGGAAAGACGCACCACTATCAAGATACCACAATGATCCCATATAGCTTGAAACCAAGCATGTGATCAAAGAGAAATCAAGTTCAAATTGTGAGAATAAGGCCTCTCCAGCTGCAGCTCCAACATCCTTCTTATTCTTCTTCTTCTATGGGCAGTTAGTGGCGAAATGCCCATGTTTGTGACAGTGAAAACACTTCACTTTGGAAAAATGTTTCTTCTTGCCTTTAGCATCGGATTTTGAAGGAAATTTCTTCCCCTTCCCTTTCCTTGCTTTGGAAGCCAAAGAAAAATTCTCTTCATATTCATTCTTTGATAAAGAGCCATCCCTGGTACCTCACCTTATCTCCTCCTGCACAATATCCGACCAAAGTCGCTCCCATCCCAGCAGTTTCTCCCATCCATTGACAGAGTCTTCGTAGCTATGCCAACTCTTCGAAAGCCCAAGGAGAGCCAAGCTCACCAAGTCTTCATCATCAACAGTAATCCCCACACTTCCCAGTTCATCTCTACAGTGGACAAACTTCGTGAGATATTTTGGAATACTGTCACCCTTCTCCATTTTTATTTTTATGAGATTGTCTTTCAATGCCAACTTCCTCTAGTTGCTGCTGCTTTGGAACAAATCTGTCAAAGCCTTCCACATTAAGAATGGAGTGGCTTTCTCGTGAAGGCTGGACACAATATGGTCCTTCACACCTTCGAACAGAATTCTTCTTGTCTTTGCTATCTTCTTTTTCCATGCATCAAGTAATGCAACATCGCTAGATCCTGGCTTAGGAACATCACTATCGATGAACTCCTTTAGTCCATTATCCTCCAGCACCGCCTCCATCCTATCCTTCCAGGATATGTAATTCAAGCTCCCATCAAGGGCATACTCCAATCGCAACCCATTGAAATACATTTCAATGTATACTCAACTTCTGCACCAAGAATTTTCTGTAGCAAATTCGAATTGTCCACCAGCACAAACTCAACAATTCTTCACAATTGCAATATTCAAGAATTAACACTGCTCCGATACCATGTAGAAATTATAGACAATATGCATGCATAAATCCAGATTCTCCTGATCTAACAATATTTAACTTCTTTCTAAATACAGGAACCTTCCACTGTTAATCTTTTGCGAAAATTAAAATATTCAATTGCAAACACATGAAGCAATAAAAAAAATCACACATAACACAGTTGTTTAACTAGAAAGGTTGAAGCTAAAAACCCCAACTATCATATATTATGTATCATGGAGATCATGTAACAATCTCATACAAATCTTAGTACATCAAGCTCTCAGTAGAATCAATCATCACACACTAATCAGAAGAAATCTACAAATCCATGCACTGATTTCTTGCCACCTAATAGCCTGCCTCCACTGTGTAATCCCTGCTAAAGAATAGCTTTGAATTAATTCGAATTACCCTTGCCTTGAATACACCATCCTCATTGGAAAATCCAATGTGTGTGTGGTGCAATCAATTCATCACTATAGTCACAACAGATAGTCCATCTTTCCCTTTAACCTATCTCTCCACTGGGTCTCCACTAGAACTGCCATGCACTGTAGTTAACTGTTGTATTGTTTAGTTGATTAATGAGTTATTATTTGTGAATTAACTAACTAATTAATTCAATCCACTCTCACTAGTGTATCATTCAGTTAGACTAGTACAACTATCTCAACTGATTTTAACTCGATTAACTGAGTTAAACTGAATAACAACTCCATGAACTACTCTTCCAACTCTGTCATAACTTTGTCACTTCAGTTCTAACTGAGTCCTCCATGCATGAACCACCAGTAAACCTTAGGAATTGTGTAATTCCTTCAGCCCACTGATTTTCCAAATCTGTACACTAAAATTAAGTGCTCCAAGAGAATAAGTTGTTGTTTATTGTCGGATTATTATTAAGAGCTAGTAATAATCGACAATTCTATTTTTAGATCGACGATCTATAAATAGACTTCACCCAATATTCTAAAAATATAATTTCATATATTTTTCCAACTTGGCCAACCATCCACAAATAGCATCCTGCAACTTCTAAAATATGATCACCATGTCTAAAAATAGACATAGTCTAAAAATAGACTTGCGCCAAAAATAGCCTGCGGACCCACTTAGTGATGGCGACTCTTTTCACTAAGCTCATCATCTTGTTGAATCTCAACAATAGTGGTGAAATCTTTGGACATCTTGAACAACTTCCAAGGCAATTTTTTCTATGTATTTATACTTAACTTCTGTATCATTGAGATTACGAATCAAATAATAGATCAGATGTTCAATTCAATTTTCTATTTGGACCAAAACCATAGGAATGGTCGTTTCAGCCATGACGATATATAGGAAATAATCATTCTGATAATTATGGGGGGTACATTAATGACACTCAGACAAGAGTATCCTTGACAACATCAAAAGAATCTTGCACAACTTGGTCCCAATGGAAGGGAACCCCTTTTTTCAAAAGTCGAGTAAATCCTTTAGCCATTTCGGCATAGTTTGGAATGAACCTTCTTAGGAAGTTAGCCTTTCCTTGAATTTTATGTATTTAAAGTAAATTTGAGGGTGCAGGCAAATCAATAATGGCCTGTACCTTCAATGGGTCGATTTGAATTCCTTCTTTTGAGACTACGAATCCAAGCAAACAACTAGAACCAACACAAAACACACATTTATGTGGATTGAGGCATATTTTGTAGCGTCGATAGCATAGAAAGATGGATCTCAAATGCATCGAGTGATTAGTCTGATTTCGTGAATGTGCTGGTAAATCATCTAGATAAGGTTGAACAATGTGCTTGATGTCATTGAAAGCATAGTCTATTGCTCTCTGAAAAGTTACCCCAATGTTATTTAAACCAAACGGTAGTTTCCTGTAAGCGAATGTGCCCCAGGGATAGATGAATGTTGTCTTATGTTGATACTCTAGGCGGATATTGATTTGATTGTAATTGGAAATTCCATCCATGAACAAAAAATATTTCACATCCAGCATAATCAACAATAATATGGTCGATAAAGGGAGTGGGATAGTTGTCTTTTGGACAAGAATTGTTGACGTCCTAATAATCGATGCACACTCTAATAGTTCCTTGTTTTTTCATGACAGGAACGATATTGGAAACCCACTCAGTTAGAGGAATAGGGTAAATGAAACCATCACGCAAAAGTTTTTCAACTTCTGCTTTAATGGCAATGGATTTCTTTGGATGAACAGGATGGAGTCGTTGGTGCACCAGTTTGACATCATGATACATATTAATAGTGTGTTCAAAAATACTAGTATCTATGCCTGGAATTTCCTCGTAAGACCAAGAAAATACATCACGAAATTCACAAAATAGAGAGTGATATGTTTCGAGTTCTATTGGGGAACAAGAAAAACCGACATGAATATTTTCTACAATGCCAGGTTTGTTCAAAATATCAATAGAAATAGTTTATTCAATATTTGATAGATTTCGCTCATAATCGATTGCATTAATAGGTAAAGAATTTGAAAAGAAATTTTTGATTGATGGGTGATATAATTCACTAAGATTATTTTCTTCATAATCAGGAAGATGGGAATGATGATGATACTCTTCCCATGGTTCTCCTTCTAACATCATGGCTTCCATAATATTCTCATCCGTCAAGAAAGTTGAGGAAAATGGATTATATGGAGTACCAAAATCTAATGAACGATCAACCCAAAAAACTAGCGACGTTGATTTCAGATTCGTCGCCCATGCCAGATAGATTGATTTATATGCCAACTCAATATGGCTGGGTAGTAGAAACTCATCCAACGTAACAATTTCAGAATCACCCGTACTCTTCCTTAAGCCATATGGAGTGGAAGAGATCATGTAGTAGGTCTCTATACTTGCAATTTCTACCGACGTCGCAGGTGGCGGTAATGTAAAGGTTCCCATGAGAGTGGAATCCTTTAAGAGTCCTACACCAATGTTCTAAAGTGCTAGTTGGGGTGTGTGAATGAACAGAACTCTTCCAGTTACCTGTGAAGCGGAGGCAAAGAAGGATAGTTAATTGATACCTGTAATTGTACCTTTATGTGGAAAGGAAATCATTCTAAAATATGTAGAAAAAATTGTAGTCATAGCATATACCCATGGCCTTCCAAGAATAATATTATAGTCAAGGGGTCCGTCAACAACCTCGACATCAAAATTCACTGTTTTCCCCCCTAGTTCAACATGCAGGTTATTAATAATACCACAAGGTTTATATGTACGTCCATCAAAAGCCTTCAACGTCATTGATGATTGTGATAAGCGCAGCAAGCCAAGTGACTTCCAACAATTTAGAGACATAATACAGGTAGATGCTCCCTCATCAATAATAGTACGATGAACAAGGCGATTGAGAACATTTAATTGTATGGAGAATGCCAATTCTACTGGTAGTTGCAGCACATAGCCCGTATGATTAAAGACGACAAGATTAGAATCAGTCCGATCAATTCCACCAATAGTCGACAATAAAGATTTTTTTTGGGAGGGAGAATTTTGTGATACCTCAAGAGCAGACATAGTTGAAGGGGATTGAGCCAAATCTTCAACTATATTATAATTTTGAGCAGCTCTTTCTTGTGGATTATATGTTGATTTGTGAATTACTCCCTTTGGTGGCTTAATTGTTAATTCAGGAATAGTACTAGGCGGTGCTGGTTCCGTAGAAGGATTCGTAGTCGAGGTAGTAGGTTGATCAATGGCCTGACTACAATAATATTTACTACGCATTGACACCAAAATATTTGTTGAAGGTTTTGTGACAAATAACATAAGCACTTGGGAACTAGAAGATGGATCTGTAGAAACCAAATTTGTGTCCGGATTTGGAAACATATATGTCAACACAGTTGATGCATTGGAAGTCTTAATGATTTTTTAGACTTCAGCGTGGTGAGGAAAATCCTGAAAAAAGTGTTCCTGATTACAGATTATGCATTGATAACGAGGTTTCCTAGGTCCATACGATTGACCAGATGATCTTTCCTACGGGTTAGAAGTTTTCGTTTTCTTAGATTTCTCCTTTTTCTTACTTCCGGGTTGCTTGTCACTTTTTCCCTTGTCAAATGACACGGCATTAATTTCGAAAGAAGGTGCAGGATTAGATACATTCATATGATGTGTGCTTGTAGTGCCAATCAAGCTGTCTCTGGCATGAGAGTCCTTTAATTGAGGAGGAATAGTAAAATTAGATCTCAGCGTGTTAGGAATTTTTTCATAGAGCGTGCCAGACTAAGTATAAATCAAGTCTAAATATTTGGCATGACCGATAACTTTCTCTTCTGTGACAACACCACCCTTAGCCACATCCTTAGTTATAGATGGTAACAGGGACTTAATGAACCATTCAGCAAGGAGTTGATCCAGAACAAATGTCTTAACCATTCTATGACAATGACACCACTCATGAATATGATCAGGATTGTGTGTAGCATTAGTTTGTTTCAAATTGGTCAAGAGTTATGTTCCAGTTTGATATCGTATGGCTAACTGGAAGTGAGTCAAAAAGAAAGTAGCTAGGGCAGTGAAATTATCAAAAGAAAATCTAGGTAACTCAATGTACCATTTTGCAGCTGGGCCAGCGAGCATACGCTGGAAAAGACGTAGTCGAAAAGAATCATCATTTAGGGAATTTGATGAACACCACAAATGATAATTCATGACATGAATCGATGGTTCTTCCCCAGGGTTTCCATTGAACTTAGGAATATCCGAGGGTAATTTTTGAGGTATCACTGGCCACAAAGGAGCATAATTGATTGGATCATTGGTTAGTCGATTTAAATCTGGTAACCCTAAAGTTGCAACAAAGGGAAAATATCTATTAAGGTCAGGTTGAGCATAACCAGGGTAACCCAGATAGGGGTTGTTTTGAAAAGAAAACGCTTGAGGATTATGTTGACCAAAACCTGGATATGATACTTGTTGAAATGAAGTTTGAGGTATTTGTGCCTAAGACTTCCAAGGGGTCTATCCACCAATTTTATAACCCAAATAAGAATTACTTGGATTCAGTTGAGGATATGTATAACCAGGTTGTGGCTGTGACATCCCATAAAATGGTAAACCAACTTGTGAATAAATTATTCCAGATACAGGTTTTTGTAAATTAACCGAAGGATTTGGAGACTGTGGACCCAATATTTGTGGGTATTAAGTTGAAGGACCCGCTTGAAAAGGTTGTTTTACAACATTTTGATTTTATATCAGGGGTAAAGATGTATTAACAAGTGGAAATGATCTGGGTGTAATAGGTTGAACTAGTTGATATGAGTGTACAACTATTTGTGGTTGGATAGGCAGAGTGGGCTGCCATTGAAAAAAATTCATTTTGACATTAGGTTGACCAAAAAGTGATGGAGTACTGTCATATTGGGTGACCAAAGGTTGCCCCCCAGCATGAGGAGGATAACAAGATGGAAAATATTGCTCTCCAAATGCTTTGATTCCAGTTGATATGGTACTGGATGGAATAGACCCAGAAGGACCAACTTGATATTGCCCTGATGATGTGTATAAAGAATCAAGCCGTTCAGTACTCACTATAGTATTACCAGTTAGAATATCGGACAATGACATTGGTAAAGTCCATGGTTTTGAAGATGCACCAGAGAAAATTCCAGGTAAATATTTATAACTCGATAGAACCATAGGGCCACCATGAAATAATGACTCTAGTGAAGTTGTAAACATCGACAGGGTAGCGAGGGCAGGTTTTGATGTAATTGGAACAGATGGCCCAACCGAAGATATTGGTTCAGGCATGGTTACTTGACCAAATGTATATGCTTTTGGATCAATGGGATTTTGAATAGGAACAGGATCAACAAAAGCAGAGGGTGGTGATTGAGGAAAAGACTTGTACAGTTAAAGATCCTCCCCAAAATGGGTTGGAGTTAAAGGTGTCTCATCTTGTGGGATTTCTTCAATAGAAATTAAACCAGGTGGAAGTATTTCACCGTCAGGCCCAAAGTATATTTCAGGAGGTTGACTGTGTGATATGGGAGATTCAATGGCTACAAAAATTTGTGGGATGACCAATGTATGAACAAATTCCAGTTGTTCGACTTCGGGATTCATATTTTCTAGCAAAAAGGAGACAGGATCTAGATCAACTTCTGGTTGAACAACATCGGGTCTAGGAGGTATGGTCTCACTGATTGGATGGATCATGACCACGGGTAGCTGTGAGGACTTCATCTCGACAACAGTAGACAAACTGGGATGTGTAGAAACAACTTGAACTAACTCTAGTATATGGGAAGATGATGTTTCACCAGAGGTACCAATAGTACTTGATTTGGTAGAGTGTTGTCGCCTTCGCCGACCAGGAGTAACTTCTGGTGGTAAAGGTGGTTTTAATGCTAATCTATGTGAACGACGAGGGAAAGGATTTTTCTCTTCCATGATTACTGATTTATTTTAACCAAAAAAGAAGAATAAGGGGTAATGCTAGGAAAAGGGTTTACCAAGAAACTATGAACTGCAGAATACCTCTTGGCGAACCAAGAAGTACAACCAGGCAATCTCCCCGAATGTTGTGTTGGGTGTATCATAATTTACAATTCAGAAAACTCGGTTCACTATGGATGGATAGCAACCTAAAGTTCCTCCCAAATATTCACGAAGGTACGTGGAGGCCCAAGTTCGTATTAGCGTTGTCTGATGCAAAACCGCACAGTGAGAGCACCCCTTTATACTTTTCGTACTGTAACACTGCCTGATGTACCCGAAAGTACGTGGACGAGCTACGATATAATTACATACATGGAGTGAGGTATCACACTCGGAATGTATCGTAGAAAATTAACGAAAAATGCTATGTTTTACGATGCCAGAACATGTCTCTAGCCTAGACCTTCTAAATGTTATCATTATGGTTCCAATGCTTTGTTAGGTAAATTGAGATAAATTTTAATTTGATATTGTTTATCAATTTTCCTTTCAAGGTTCACCGTGATGATGTATTGGAAATTCATAAAATGGAAACTAAAATGATAAGCAATCTTTAAATTTTAGTTTTTCAATGAAAATCCTAGCTACTAACGGGAAAGAGCAATCAATTTGAGAGCAAACAAATCAAAGAGCACAAACTAAAATGCAGCTTTCCTAATTTTTCCTTTTGAAAAACACACAATCCACTACATTCAAATGCAGGTTTTTCTTTTCAGTTCCTTTAATGTTATGAATGCAGAAAAGGAAACTAAGTGCATCAAATCAATAAAAACAAATGCCTTTTACTTTTGAGAAATGAAGAATTTAAACAAAAATTTCTCTTTTGAAGGGAAAATGAGGAATTTAACAAAAAATTCTCCTATCAGGAAACGAAGAATTTAACAACAATTTATTTTTTCAAAAGAAAATGGATCTAATGCAACAATGAAAATACTTTAAAATTTATTCATCAATGATAAATAAAAATGCTTTAAATAGACATTTAACAAACTTTTCTTTCAAAGGAGAAAGGAGTAAGCAAGGTCACTGGTCAATGTAAGGTGTCAAGCTCTTTAAAACACATCATACAACAAACTGAAAACAAAATGCAATGACAAATTCAATGGAATTTGGATCGTTTCAGGGGGAAACACAGTTTCTAAGGGGAGATAGCTTGTTGCAAAGCAGCCGTGAATGGGAGACAGTGCTATGCAAAGCATTGTGTCCTGTCCAACAATGCGTTGGGCGCAATGTATAATGGAAAATACAACTGTTTAACACACTTCTAACGAAAATTTGGATTTCAAAAAGCCTCATCTTTATGATTAAATGTTACTCGATGATTAAACAAAGAAAATCAGAGGCAAATGCACTAAGGATGAAGGGTAAGCTCCCCAGTGGATTTTCCAATTTGTTATGCAGAATTATGGATTACGGATAAAACATTCTTCCCTAGATGTAGTGCTCATCTAGAACAATAGTTTAAAGACTTTGCAACTACTTTTCCTAATTGTAAATAGACAAACATAATAGATCAAAGAACTTACTTGGAGTACAAGCACTTCCTATTCACCTTCTGTCGTTGTTGTTGTAGCTTCAAATCCAAGCTAGATGTTCGAAAATATTTCCTGCAAGAATGAACACTAAACAACAAAAGATAGCAATAATACATATGTCTATTCAAGTTATTTAGTTAAATCAATAAAACATAAACCATATACATCAGATAAGAATTCATAATATGAAAGACAAAATCTTATACAGATACATATCTGGGAAATTAAGTAGCAATATTTATTAATGGATGGAAGGGGAGGTCACAACCTAGTGATTGATATAGTGTCACCATATCCAGAAGCATCCCAGCCTCATCACAATGCACATCTCTCCAGAAACATGTCACTCAAATCAATTCCTCAATTGAAATTTCACTATCATTTCTCTACTCAAATTCTTCCTTACCAAGCACTAGGATTTATGCTCAATTTGTAGAGGAACTGAAGGAAGTTTTACAATAAATGACTTTCTAATAATAGGCAAGACATGTTCCCAGTCTCATAGGTATCAAATGGACACATGGATTCGAAGTTTGACACATGTGAACTCTTCTAGAAGGCATTGGCCAAGTGGAGATTTCAGAACAATGAGAATTTCGCTCCCAATGTGACCAACACACCCATGAGTGTCGAGAAGTGCTTTGCAAAGCACCCTTGAGTGGGGTTACCTGCATATGCAATGCACTTAGTCCCTTTAGAGGTAGCGTTGGTGAGCTCTCATATGATATAATATAAACTTCAAATCCTAGAAACCTTTGCAATGAAAGTCATGGATGATTTGTATTGTTCTTTGTCTTGGGGCATGTAGCAACTGAAATGATAGGGGATGATAGATCCTATTCATTGGTTCTAGAGATGATGTCCAGTTAACCAGGTCATTGGGAATGGTGCTCAAATTGACCTATAACAGCGGGACTCATGGAGGAGAAATTCATTGAAATGGGCAAGAATTGAGTGATTTAAGACTAAGAGATTCAATTATGAGGGAGCATCTACAAGCATAAAACTCAAGTTTAAGAGAGTGTCTACAAGAGAAATAAACACAACTTTCCACTATGGAAAGTATCTCTATGGAAGCCATACAATGTAGATAGCCATCAAAATCCCATGTTATTTTCCTCAAGGAACAGTGGTTGCAATTCCAAATAAACATGCTAGCATAGTATGGGTCTTTTCTTTTTCAAGACAATAGGAAAATGATTGAGTTTTGCAAACAGGAAAGTATGGAAGATAGGGAAAAGCTAGCTTAGTTTTTTATGCATGTAATTCTAACATATTTGAATTCCTGGGACCCCAATTCAATATTGAGAAAAATGCAACTCATGGAATTGGAATCTTGGTTGACTCACGAGGAGGCAAGGGCTAAAGAAGTGAAAAAGGTGATGACAAAAGAAGAAAAGGATCCCTCGTATATCATAGTAGATTTAGTAAGCCCCAAGGTTGTCATAAGAAATCACATCCTCATCGCCTTTGATTCTGATTTAAAACCTAATTACATAACAACCCAAGAGAAATCCATTCATCTATTCTACATTTTGAGGACATTTTTAGAATGTTAGGAACATAAATTCTACAATATTTTCAATAAGGTGGCATGCCTTACCTCGCAGTCTACGAATCAGAGAGTATCACTCTCCTGAAAGGCTAAGGAATTCCTTGGAAAGAACCCGATTGTACAAAATAATCATGGAGAGACTGAAGATCAAATGGATCATTAGGGGAATTTTTAGTTCTAAAATGGGCCTCCTAAGGAAATTATAAAATAATAGTGGAAATAATAAAGTAAGATTTGATGACATCACCAAATTTTAGAGGGAAAAAAGAAAAAACTACTTTTTCAACTCATATTTTCAACTTATCTCCCAACGTTTTTACTCAAATTTGGAGCAGGAGTACTCGTTGGATGAAAAATTTAATTCCTCATCCAAGGAGTACCCATGTTGCATACTTTTAATGGACCCTACTACACGAAAAATGAGAAATACATGAAGAATGTGATTGCAATCATGTTTTTTCATGTATTTCTCATTTTTCACATAACAGGGTCCATCAAAAGTATGCAACATGGGTACTCCTTGGATGAGGAATTAATTTTTTCATCCAACGAGTACTCTCGCTCGAAATTTGAGTAAAAAATTTGGGAAATAAGTTGAAAATACGTGCTGAAAAAGTAGTTTTATTATTTTATTATTTTTTAATATTTTTACCCTTTTACTTAAAAAATGGTGAATCATCCCCCATCGTTGACATCATCATATTGAATCCTATTGGTTCTTATAAATTTTATTTTGGTTGTACATTTTTCTTAGGAGGCCCATTTTAGACCTCAAAATTCCCCTAATGAGGACTCAAAATCATACCAACATTGTTGTTGGGGTTACAAGAAGGAATAAACCAAGCAAGGGAACAAAAGGTATGGACAGCGATAGAGAGAAATGAAAGTTTTTATCCACTATAAGGCACACCATCTGAGGTGCATTGGGATGTCACAGAGGCCATCAAGGCCATGAATGAGCTTCATATGGATGACTAAGTTGCTCAAAGGATGAGAAACACCTTCAACAGGGGAGTGATGATGGGTACCATTAATAGGTATATTTTGAAGTTCATTATGTTATCCTCCAGCCCTCAAAGTTATCCTTTTCTCACATTAATTCACATTTTAAATCATAATATGATTAATAAGAAGAGTAAAATATGTTTTTCATAGTGTGTAGCCAAATGTGATTAAATTGCAGGAAAAGGAAACATTTTTTAGGCATTTACTATGCAGGGGCTTGATGGTGACAACCAAGACAGGATATAGATAGGGTTTTCCACCTCCTTAACTCTCTAACTCAGATTGAGATCACAAAATCCTCACTCACAAGATTGAATTCACTGACATATGAGTAACTCCAAGTGAGAGTGAAGCTTAGGAAGGACCAGATCCACAATTCTTGAGATCAAGGAGGAAATCACTCATATTTTCAAGGGAGTTTCCATCATCTACCTTTTTTATAAATAAACCAACTAAAAGGCTCATTAGGATAAGATTTTGTGATTAAGCTAAGAGTGCCTACTAAGCCTAGTGCTTGACATTTTTATTTTTAGCTTTCATGCGATGTATGAGACTATTATTTTCTACAAATGAGAATCTTTCCATTGATCTGCATTTGAGATAGTTTTAGAGGGTTGAAACCCTTGGGTTTGGGCCCAACCCAGAGGATTTATTCCATCTTCTGTATTTATATATTGTTCTTATTTCAAACAATTTCATGTATTTATCTTGTTTTCATAGATATTAAGCTATAAAACTTGTGATTGCAAGCTTCTCGATCACCTCTCTTGTGGGAGAGTGACTGGAAATATTTACAATCTCAGTCCAAAAACATTTGTTTAGAATTTCTTGGAAATAGATACACGTTAGTCCTTTTGCATGTTCATTTTCTACAACTTAGTAGTTGGTTTAGTGATTAGAGCAGTGTTTTGGAATAGAATATATTTTTGTTAAAATCAACTCATCTTTTCCATGATAGTTTATCTCACTATGTTATGGGTCATTTAATGCATATATTTGGCTACTTTTAGGGTTTTGTTGATTTGTAGGGGTGGGAACATGTTTACATCTCCACATGTACCTTTACATAGGCTCAATTTACCCCTCACACTTCTCCCAAACTTTGTTTCCACAGTCATTTTGTTAAGGCAATTATAGGACACATTGGGCATCCACCTTGGAGCAAGATAGGCCTTAGAGAGGTCCTAAGCTTGGCTATGAGGATTAACCAACCTAAATTTGCTCCATCCTACCTTCATCCATATTCTCTTTCCTCCAAGACACTATTTCTACCCTCAAAAGGCTCTCGGAACCCCTCCTGTAGAAAAACAGGGCCTCTTGTAGCGATACATGACCTCTTGTAGAAGCACATATAGCAAGCATGTAGCATTGTGTTCCTCCACATGTATTGCTCCACACTTCGACCTTAGCTTAGTTAATATTAATAATGACCCCAAACTTATGATATGATTATTAAGAGAGGCTATTAGACCACTCCAACCTCCTCTTTCCTCACTACAAAACAGAATTAGAATTAATGTTTTTATTCACCAACATGGTAAAATTTAGATTCCTTGTTTTCAAGCTAATGTAAAGTAGATCAATGATGCATGAAATTAGGTTAACGATTTGATTAAATGTGAAAAATAGATTAGTTTTAATTCTGCAAGTAGTCTATCCCTTTCTCTTTCATGCAATGTTAATTATCATCTACATTTGAATGAATGGTATTTTCACTTTCATAGTTAGAATCAGGTTCAATTATGTTTTCATAATAAGTTTTCAATATAGTTAAGTTGGAGGAATGGTCTCTAATAATCTTGATATGATTTCATGACTGAGGGTGACATTAGTAGTACCTAACCTATTATGCATATATCATTATCATCATTAATTTTTTACGAACCTCGAGTTGATAATTTAATTTGAGGAGTCCATGGGAGTTACAACACTCCCTAGTGCAATACTAGGGCTCACCAGTAACCATCTTTGACAAGTTGTTATTCCTTCAACAAGTTAGCTCAGTTTCCTCTCAATTTGATCCTTGTGCACACTTTGATTCAGCTTCCCTTCAAAGTAGCTCTAAAATAATTCTGAAAATTCCTTGCACCCTTGATTAGGTATATTCCCTATTTAGGAACACAAACAACGCAATAGAGATGCAAAAAAAATGAAGCTCTTTTCACAACAGGAAAACAACAATGAGATCAATAACATTACACACTTTTATTTGCTCAAACACATTTCTTATCATTCCATCAATAAGAATTTTAGAACAATAATAATACATAGTTGTATTGGCCCAAACACATTCCTTATCATTCCATCAATAACTCATACTAGGGATCATGGCCTGTTAGAAACCCTAATACAATGTTATAATATAATAAAATACAATTTTGTCCTTTTACTGTTACAACTAGGGCTGAGGCCTAATCCTTCGAGCCCTCATCTGCCCATAAAAAAAATAAAAAAAACTCATCTTACTTGTTTGTAGTCCTTGGAAATCATCCCTTTCAGTCTTCTTTGTCCATAGAGATCAACTCCTTTAGACCTTTGTCCAATTGTTGCTCATTAGTAGTCTCCTCCTTTTAAATGCCACTGCACCATACCAACACTATTTTAGCCCTCCTTGGAAACTCATTACCTTTTTTTGTAGCCTTATATTATCTCTTTGTCAACGTTTATCAAGTATGCCCAACTTCAGCATGTTACACAGGCCTGCGACCTGTGACCTCCTTCCTAACACCCTATGGATTTCTTCCTATAGCTATGAGTATCCTTCATGAAACCCTAATTTTTTCCTAACTCAACCCTCTTCATGTCAGCCTTGGTTACCATACATTAGGTCTATGGCCAATTTTTGGAGCAGGACCCCCTGAATGCAATTTTGGGATATATTTTTGGAATATTTGAGTATTTTAGTCGTGTGCATCACAAGTTAAGGGACTTTGGGGTGGGTCAAAGTCCCTCATGCATTGTAACGTGAAAAAAAGGTAGATCTAGGGGTCACAAAGCACGGTTTGTAGACCCTAGTATAACGCAGGCTAAAAGTATAAATATGAGTCTAGGATGAGTCGAATAAGAGAGGAAAAAAATGAGTTTATGGTACATTTGTTCATGGTAGATTTTCTCTAAGGTTTTTTTGCAGATTTGTCTGGGTAAGGGCTCCTATTGACTCTATGTGCGGAGACCCTAAGTCCGGCTATGTGCAGACCTCGGTGGATGTGTGCGCGGGTATGTGGAAGAGTGTGTAAGAGGAACTTGAATTATATGATGAATAGAAGGACATTTTGTTGGTACTAAATGTCTTTGTGATATGTTATGAGTTGTGTTGCATGTTATTTCCATGCTATTTTTGTGCTATTGAATATTGTTAGTATATCGATTGTGCACATTTATTAGATGCTTAAAAGAAAAATGTGTAATATTCCCAATTAGCTTTTAGCTATTTGGAATATTATATGTTGCTTCTATTCGTAGTCTAGATGAATAAGTGGGGTAAAGAGACCCTTAAATCTCTTTAGTAGGAATAAACCACCTCTAGTATGGATGTGGATCATTTTATATAGCCAAAATAAAGCCACCTTGGGTTTGAATGGGGGAAATGCATGTATATTGGGTCAATTTTGACTAAATCAACAACGCTGCCAAAGGAGAGAGTGGATCTAGTGGGGACAACGCAGTTTTGGAGGAGTCTTTGCATGGAAGTAGCATCATAAATGAGTGGGGCCAAGGGTGAGGAAGCTCACCAAGAATATAAGGAAGGGGATGGCAGCCATGAGGGGCATTTTGAATATTGTTTATGTTTGAGTCTTATGACTTCTTGCATGCTTCAGCTGTTTAGCAAAGTTTGTTGTACTGTTTAGCACAAGGGTATTTCTAGGCAGGAATCCCACAATCTAACTTGGAGGACTTGAGAGCCCACTTAGGAGAGCTATTCTGAGCTTCATTTCCACCATCCGGCATTGGGCCAAGAATCCACCTTTAGCCACAGCACAGTCTCCTTGAGGAACTACGTAATTTTGTAGTGTGTTGCAGTGGAGGGTTGAGCACCCTGTTTATGAGCTAGTTTCCTAGTGAAAGGAGCAACCTTTCACTCGAAAAGATAGGGAGGAGGAGATACAACCATATCTTTGTTATTTTAGAATTATTTCAGCAGACCTCTAGTATTACAATTTGATTCAGCCATAGAGTTTAAGTCTGCACTTTTTTCATCTTGTGTATTTCAAGAAACCCTTGTCGGGTTATATTGGGATTGTGTTTGAGAGACTAGTTCTCCATTTTTAGCTCCTTTTGAGTATCATATCAGTAGATTCACTTGTCTTTATTTTATAGTTGTATTAACCTTCACTGGGACTACGTTGTCATGTATTCCGGCATTTCTGTATAGCAGCATCTTTTGGGATTCTAGTGTATTTGGGCTTTGAGGCTTGTTTGCCTAGTTTTAGTGATTTTTTCCCCAACATATGGTATATTTTGTTGTTATGATACATAATATAATGGATCTATGATTTACTCATGTATTTTGAATTAATATTATTGTACATTCTATTTTTGTGTTCAGTATTAGTGTCTTTCCTAATTTGGAATATTACATTAGTATTGAAGCATAGTCTTGGCTCAACTTGTGGGGAAATACATCTATAGCAATGGAGGAAAAAAATATTCCAAAAATTCTTCTTCAAACCGTGTAGAACATTGCTAAAGATATCAAGGAGATGAGATTAGAAAGACAAAAGGAATCCCCTAGAGGGTTTCATCATGGAGAAATTTCTGGCACTTCACATTTATGGTATGAGAAACCAACAATACAACCTTACTCACAATGCTCTACTATACCCACATTCCTATCTATGGGAAGTGAGGTGGGAGGGCCATTAAGAGAAGAAATTCTTGGTGATTATTTCTTAGAATATGAGTCTCAATCTTGGAGGTTCAAGGATTAATTGACCTTCCAAGAGTTCTGTCGGATCATGGATGGGAGAAGATCCCACAATCATCATAAAATTGTAGGGTACATGCAAAACCAAGATCTACAGCATACTATGGGCAAGATTGCGTAGAGAAGTTGGATATATATTTCCAACTAAATAGAGTTTCAGAAATGGAGGCCATCAAGATAGCAGCGCTGCACCTAGAAGGTGAAGCACATGACTAGTGGTTTCATGGCCTACCTACACTTGGGCATGCTAGAGTCACATCTTATGCAGACTTTACCCAGAATTTGGTGGCTAGATTTGATCCCAGTATTCCAGAAGCACATTTTGTTGAGCTCACCAAGCTTAAACAAACAATATATCCAGAGACTTATATCTCTAAATTTCTAAAACTTTCAGTGATGGTGTCTGACCTTACTATGGCCAAGAGAGTGTGCATGTTCATTGATGGGTTGGCTAAACCATTGCATGGATTGGTGAAATCCACTAGACCAACTACGCTCCAAGAAGCTATGGAAAAATCTAGAGACCAACAACATGATTTACCCAAGGCAAAGGCCCCTCTTCAGCAAAAGTTATCCTCTTAAGAAAAGGAGAATCATGAGAATAAATCTCTTGATGACAGTGCTCGAGAAGATTTAAGGAGAAGGAAAATTTCTTTAACTTGTCGAGAACAATGGGTACTAGGCCACCAATGTGTTGTAGGGAAGGCACATTGTATTGAGATATTCTTTGATGAAGAGAAGGAGACCAACATTGTAGCAACAGGGGAGGGTGCACCACCAGCATAAGGTGTAGTGGGAGTATTTTCTCCAATGGGAGGGACTCTTGCATCTTTACGGGGAGTTCCCAAGTTTCTAACATTGAGAGTTAGAGGCACTATTCAGGGGAAAAGAGTATCAGTATTGATAGAAAGTGGGGCCACTCATAACTTTATAGATACTCATTTGGTGCAAAAGAGGGGCATTCACATACAAGACTTTGAGGGTTTCTCAGTTTTTAGTTGCAAGAGCTAGAACCATGCAGTGTGCGAAATATGTTCCAACATTAACCATCAATATGGGGACCTACACATTGACAGGCGACTTTTTTGTGGTTGATATTCTGGACACCAATGTGATATTGGGTGTCGAATGGTTAATCACCTTAGGTAAGGTTACCATAGATTGGGAAACCTTGGAGATGGAATGGACAGAGAAGGGGAGTGGTAAACAACAGAAGCTCAAAGGCATACACACCTATCCACACCAGATTGTCCCAGCACACAGGATGGAGGTTGATTTGCGCAGAGGGGAAATAGAGTGGGCAATAGAACTGCATATCTAACAAGCAAGGGGCAAGGATGCACCAATACACCCAGATGTCCAGTCTATTTTGGACTGATATTCTACAATGTTTGGAGATATTCCACCCAGGAGACCTCTTGATCGAGGGTTTGAGCACACTATTGAGTTGAAGCAGGGGATCCAAGTAGTGATCACCACACCCTATAGGCATCCCAAAGACTACAGGGATGATATTGAAAAATCCATTCAATATCTTTTGGCTTTACGACACATCCGACCTAGCACCAGTCCTTTTTCTTCTTCAGTGATCTTGGTAACGAAGAAGGATGGCACATTGAGGATGTGCATAGATTATAGGGCCTTGAACAAAAATCCAATGAAGAATAGGTACCCAATTCCCAGGATCGATGAATTCATGGATGAGCTAAGAGAATCCAAGTATTTTTCTAAGATTGATTTGAGATCCGGATATCATCAAATCATAGTGAGGGATCAAGACATCCCCAAGACAACATTCTGATGCCACTATGGCCATTTTGAGTTATTGGTGATGCCTTTTGGGCTAACCAATGCTCCAACAACATTCCAGTCTTGCATGAAACACATTTTTCATGGTCACTTGAGTAAGTTTGTATTGGTATTCTTTGATGACATTCTTATTTACAGTCGCACATGGGAGGAGCATTTATAGCGTATTGAGACAATGTTACGAATTCTTAAGGAGCATAAATTCTATGCTAAGATCTCCAAGTGTGAGTTTGGACTCACATAGATGCTCTACTTGGGCCACATCATTGGAGAATATGGAGTGAGATTTCATGAAGAGAATATCTTTGCTATTAGAGATTGGCCCGAGCCAAATAATGTCACAAAACTTTGTGGGTTTGTAGGCATCTGCACCTACTACCGGAAGTTTGTTAAAGGGTTCTCTCAACTAGCAGCACCACTCATAGATTTGACTAAGAAGGGAGCTTTTATTTGGACAAACACAACGCAGCGAGATTTTGATAGGCTCAAGGAGGTGATGAGTAGTTTTTCGTTATTGCTTCTATCGGATTTCACCCAACCCTTTGTGATGTAATGTGATGCTTCGGGAGAGGGCATTGGAGTACTATTGATGCAAGGGGGACACCCATAGCTTTTCAGAGTTGTAATTTTCTTCCACATGAGAGATTGTATCCAATATATGATAAGGAGATGTTGGTTATTATGCATGCCTTAGCCAAGTTCCAACAATATTTGGTGGGTAACAGATTTCGAGTGAAGACTGATCACAATAGTCTTCGGTTCTTCCTTGAGTAGAAACAGCTGCAGGAGAGGCAGCAGGATTGGGTGAGCAAGATCCAAGCTTATGACTTTGACATTAAATATGTCAAGGGAAAGAGCAATGTAGTGGCAGATTCTCTATCTCAGAGGCTAGCGGCGTTGTCCTTAATGAGCATGGATACAAATTGGAAGGCTCAATTGCTAGTGGAGTATTCCAAAGACTATCTTGCATGTGAGATCCTATATGAGCAGGTGACTAATGAGAGGTATAGAGTGATGGATGAGGTCATCTATTACCGAGATCTGGTCTTCTTGGCTATATATTCTAGACTCAAGAAGAATATTTTGCAGGCATCACATGATTCACCACTTTTTGGGCATCAAGGATTCACCAAGACATACTGGGCTATTCGAGAGAGATTCTCATGGAAGGGTCTCAAGGAGGATGTGCTACAACACATCAAGGAGTGTGTAGTTTTCTAGCAGAACAAAGGTGAGCACAACAATCCCACGGGATTGTTGCAACCACACCCTGTTCCGGATGGAAAGTGGGAGAGTATTTCCATGGACTTCATCAGCGGTCTACCTATGGTTCAGGGTAAGAATTGTATCTTTGTAGTTGTTGATCGACTAACAAAGTATTCACATTTATTTGTAATTTCTACACGATATACTACTTCACAGGTGGCTGATGTTTTCTTTAGATATGTCTTTAGACTCCATGGCCTTCCATAGTCAGTGATTGGGATAACCGCTTCATGGGTGGCTTTTGGCAGGAGATTTTTTGGTTAGTGAGTACTGAGTTGACACCAAGTACCAACTATCAGCCACAAACCGATAGACATATAGATATAGTAAACAAGTGGCTAGAAGGCTACTTGTGAAAATATGTTTCGGGGCAGCAAAGGGCATGGTTGCACTGACTCCATTTGGGGGAGTATTGCTACAACAAAACCTTTCATATGTCCATTGGCATGACCCCATTTCGAGATATTTATGGGTATGATGATATATTTTTTTTTTATGTGATGTTTGAGCCAAGAAAGGCTCCTATAGCAAAGGAATGTATTCAGGAGAGTCAGGATATACTCAAGGCCCTCAAAGACAACATTGCTATAGTACAAAACCAACAAAAGTTATATGCAGACCGTGGTCGGGTAGAGAGGTAGTTTCAAGTGGATGATTTGGTCTATCTTCGTCTTCAACCATATAGACAGTCTACACGTAAAGAGAAGGGGGATGAAAGCTCAAGCCTCAGTTCTATGGGCCATACAGGGTGACCCATCATGTTGGGGAAGTAGCATATGAGTTGGAGCTTCCCATTGGAAGTAAGATCCATAACATTTTTCATGTCTCATGCGTCAAGAAGACCATTAGAAAACATGTGGTTTCCACCATGGATCTCCCACCTATTGATGATGAGGGCCATATGGTTTTTCAACCGGAGGCTATCTTGAATACTCGAGAGAGGCAACTAAGAAATATGGTGACTAAAGAGTATATGATTCGATGGAGGAATCTACCTAATGAGGATGCCGCTTGGGAAGGAGAGAATATTTTGCAGCATCCTTATTTACTGTTTCTTGAGGATAAGCAACATTTGGGAGGGGGGGACTGTAATATTCCCAATTAGCTTTTAACTATTTGGAATATTATATTTTACTTCTATTCATAGTCTAGATGAATAAGTGGGGTAAAGAGACCCTTAAATCTCTTTAGTAGGAATAAACCACCTCTAGATGGATGTGGATCAGTTTAGATAGCCAAAATAAAGCCACTTTGGGTGTGAATTGGGGCAATGCATGTAGAATAGGTCAAGGTTGACCAAATCAACAACACTACCAAAGGAGAGAGTGGAGCTAGTGGGGACAGTGGATTTTTGGAGGAGGAGTCTTTGCATGGAAGTAGAATCATAAATGGGTGGGGCCAAGGGTGAGGAAGCTCACCAAGAATATAAGGAAGGGGATGGAAACCATGAGGGGCATTCAGAATATTTTTTATCATTGAGTCTTATGACTTCTTGCATGCTTCATCTGTTTAGCGGAGTTTGTTGTATTGTTTACTACAAGGGTATTTCCAGGCAGGAATCCCACACTCTGCCTTGGAGGACTTAAGAGCCCACTTAGGAGAGCTATTATGAGCTTAATTTCCACCATCCAACATTGGGCCAAGCAGCCACATTCAGCCACAACACATTCTCCTTGAGGAACTGTTGACACCTAATCCTATGGATGGGTGTGCACATGTATTTTTGTATATTATTTATTATTAGGAAATAAGGAAGGCCAAGAGTCATTGGGAGCTGAATCCCAATAGCCTCACCTCCCATCTATATAAGCATGTACATTCTTCAGCTAATACACAATTCCAATTTTGAGGAGTTACCTCCTGGTTTGACATGGTATCAGAGCTAGCTCCACATTTGGCATTTCTGCCCTGTGGTGTAACTCCCTACCCTTTGCTCAGTTAATATTTTTAATGTTTTTTGCTGCTCATTAACTGCTAGACTGTTATTCTGCATTTTTTTCCCTATTTAGCACTGACATTTGCAGCTCCAGCTCCTGCAGACTGCAGGCTCTGTCAATCTGCAAATTGCAGGCTCTGCCATTCCAGCAGTCCTGCAACTCTGTCTTCTGCAGATTCAAGTTCAATTTTTTTTTTATGTAACGCCCTTTTGGGCCTCCTCACTCATCCCTACGCTCCATTCACTCACCTCCCCCCTCCTTTCTTCCTGCGCCCTCACCTCCCTCTCCATTTATCCCTGCGCTCACCTCACCTCCCATTTTCAAACCCTGCGCTCACCTCACCTCCCTATACCCGGCGCCCTCACCTCTCTGCGCTCTCTATTACTCACGCGCCATAGCTTATCAATACAACGCTCCCTCCTTTGTTGTACATCACTGCATATAATATCACCGCTCTCCATATATATTCACGCCCTTCCATTGATGATTCATCATCTGCGTTTAATAACATACAACCACCGCTCATATATATGTTATACATTCACTGCTGACATATCTCCACAGGCGGTATCCTTTTGGTTCCTTCCCTCCACGCAGTTTCCATATCCAATACATTTTACTGTGGTGACACTGTGGTGCAGTTTGCATATCCAATACATTTTACAGCGCTCCTTCCATATAACATTCACGCCCCTGCAAAAGCATTCCATTGTCAAACGCTGCGCATTGAACAGTTCCGAGCAGGTTTTATGGTAATGAACGCCGGTTTTGATTAAACGCTGGCATATGCGTTTTTTTATATCTCCGTTCACATTGTATTACGCCCTTTTTCATCCCACGTAATACCAATACCGCCTTCACGCTGTTTACAATATCATTCCGCCCTTTTCAACACACGTTGCCTCCCATATTCATTATACCACAACGCCCTCCGTGGCCTGTCGGCCCTCCTCCACGTTGATATCCATCTCTGTCGATATATAAACGCTGTGTTATTGCAATATACGCTGTCTATATTCATGTTTCATATATCACGCTCCCATATACATTAAACGCTGTCAATTCACTTTTCGCTGTCATATACGTGTTGTATGTCCCATGTATATATTGAACGTTGTCCCATGTATACATTGAACGCCCCCTTCCCATTCATAATACACCCCCTGTCCCATTACATGGTTTAAACTCTGTTGATATATATTACAACGCAGAACGCAGAAATAAACGCAAGTCACCATGGTTTTAGTGTCATTTTAATACGTTGTCACAAAGTTTAATATGCAAGTCTCTTATATAATGCGTTGTCATGGTATGTGTAATGCGCCCCCTCCCATCCTTCAATACCTTTTCCCATAAATACTTCTGCCCCCTCCATTCATAATTTCGCTCCCTACCTTTGAAAATTCCGCCCTTTACAAAACCATTCACCTTTTTTCACATACATTTTTTCCCAAAACAAAAAAAAAAAATACATTTTTTTTATGCAGAATTCAGTCTATAGCATAAAGTATTTTTTTTAAAAGTCAGTCTCCAGCAAAGAATTTTTTTTTTTAGCAGAATATTTTTCCAGCAAAGAGTTTTTGTCCTTTTTAAACTGAGTGCATTTTCCAGCAAAGATTTTCTTGTTTTCTCTCCTTCAAGAGAAATTTTCCAGCAGAGTTTTTTCTCTCCTCCTTCAAAAGAAGATGACAGTCCCTTCATCTTCTAAAGAGGCTGCCTACTTGGCACAGAGAGAAAAGAGACACGCTTCAGGTTCATCCAAAGGAAGAGAAGGCAGAAGACGAAAAAGACACTTCAGAGAAAAGGGGGGCAGACAATCTAAAGCTCAGCAGCAAACAAATCAAGACAGAGGTAAAACTGATGACAAAGACAAAGGTAAACCAGCTGAATCAGCTCATTCTGTTCTAGCACATTGTAACAATGGAGTAACTGAAAACCTCTTTGATGTTTCATTTACTTCATGGAGAGATGATTGGCTGCTAGATTCAGGAGCAACATGTCACATGACATTTAGAAAAGATTTTTTTGAAGATTTCACTGACAAAGTTGATGGAGCAGTATATTTCGCAGATAAATCCAAACTCAAGCCATCAGGGCTTGGCACAGTCAGGCTTAAACTGCCTGGTCTTCCTGATCATATCCCACATGAGGTTCTATACCTCCCGGAGTTGAAGAGAAACTTGCTGTCCCTGATCGAAATCCGGCAGCAAGGACACTCAGTTCACTTGTTTGATGGCAAGGAAGAGGTCAGATCAGCATCAGATCACTCACTTGTCATGGAGGGAATAGAAGAAGGGAGACTTTTGAAGCTGAAAGGTTCATCTGCTCATGCTCAAAACTTTGCATTCAGTTCATATCATGATGAAGGTACATTTCCATCAAGTCTTTTATGGCATGCTAGATTTCGACACTTAAATTATGACAGCCTTCGTTTGTTGAAGAAAAATGGTGTTGATGGACTGCCTACAATTCCTAGAAAACCTAAGGAATGTGATGCATGTATTCTAGGAAAGCATAGCAAACATCCATTTCATGATTCACACTCAAGAGCACATAGGAAACTTGAACTTGTTCATTCAGATTTATGTGGCCCTATGCCTATTGCTTCTGCAAATGGAAACAAATACATGATGACATTTATTGATGACTACACCAGAATGTGTTGGATTTACTTACTCAAGAATAAGTCTGATGCTTTTCAAACTTTCAAGAATTTTCATGCATGGATTGAAAATGATGCACAAACACATATTGGCTCTCTACGTACTGATAATGGAAAAGAATACACTTCAAACGAATTTGAAAATTATCTTCGTCAACATGGAATCAAACATCAAACCACTGTGCCATATAATCCACAACATAACGGTGTAGCTGAAAGAATGAACAGAACCATTTTAAATATGGTCCGCTCCATGTTATTTTTCAAGAATGTAAAATTGATGTTTTGGGCTGATGCAGTTCTATGTGCTGTTTACATAAAGAATAGGTTTCCTTCAAGTTCAATTAGAAACAAAACTCCTTTTGAAATGTGGCATGGCCACATTCCTTCGGTAAAGCATTTCAGGGTCTTTGGGTCCACCTGTTATGCCTTGATACCCAAGGGTCAAAGGAACAAACTTGGTGCTAGAAGCAGAAAATGTATCTTCTTGGGGTACTCCAATACCTCCAAAGGATATCGTCTCTATGATTAAGCAAATAAGAATTTTGTGATAGCAAGAGATGTCATATTTCTTGAATCTTCCAAGAGTGACAAGGTTGTTGAGCAGCAACTTGATCGCCTGGATAGATTCACACATGCAAAGTCTTTCAAAGAATTTGATAATGTGATTCCACACCTTGAAGGGGGGATTCCGATATTGAATCAAACTGTGGAATCATTTCTTGAACCACACTCTCCCCCACATGAAGAAACAACCACGGATGACACATTGGATGATGTGATCGACAGAATTGGGAGATTGAATCTTGAATCAATCCCAACTCAGTCAAATGACCAGCCTGGGCCATCTCAGAAAGGTCCTCCCAAATGGCTGACAAAGACACTGGAGAATGTTCATCCCGATGAGGTTGGAAAAACAGGAACAAGAAGTTCCACTCAACAAATCGAAGGTGATGTAGATAATTCCGATTCCCCTGTTGATGTGGATATTGCTTATAACTGTGAATTGAGTTTGTCTACAGATCATGAACCAACTTCCTTCAAAGAAGCCGCTTCTCATGATGAATGGAAAGAAGCGATGCAGAAGGAGTATGATGCCTTGATAAAGAATGGCACTTGGAAGCCGGTTGATCCGCCTTTGGGAACGAAACCAATTGGCTGTAAGTGGGTCTACAAGAACAAGTACAAAGCAGACGGCTCACTTGACAAGCACAAGGCCAGGCTTGTGGCAAAAGGATTCGCACAGAAGGAAGGAATTGATTATGAAGAAACGTTTGCTCCCACATCAAAATGGACCACCATCCGGACTCTCTTTGCCTTAGCAGCCCAGAGTGGATGGAAAGTTCATCAGATGGATGTAAAAACAGCGTTCTTGAATGGAGATCTGAAGGAGAAAGTTTATATGTCCCAGCCAGAAGGATTTGTGATAAAGGGTCAAGAACACAAAGTTTGCAAACTTGTGAAATCCTTGTATGGCCTCAAACAAGCACCACGAGCCTGGTATGAGAAGTTGACCGAGCATCTTCTGAAACTTGATTTCAAACACTTTGATCTTGATGATGCAACTTTGTTTGTTAAGAAAGTTGGAAAAACAGCTGTATATCTTGTGGTATATGTAGATGATCTTTTGATAACAGGAAACAATGAGAGCTATATTGCATCCATGAAGAAAGAGTTGAAGAAAGGTTTTGAAATGATTGATTTGGGTCATGTTCATTACTATTTGGGTATTGAAGTAATTCAACATCCTAAATTCATATTTATTTCTCAAAAGAAGTACATTGGAGATCTCTTGAACAAATTTGGCATGGATGATTGTAAACCCTTAGGCACTCCAATGGAACAAAACTTGAAGCTCACATCTGTTGAAGGGAAGGAATTTGAGGATGCAACTAAGTACAGACAGCTTGTAGGAAGTCTTATCTATCTGACCACCACCAGACCTGACATCTCATTTGCTGTTGGAATCCTCTCAAGGTTCATGCAGAAACCTTGTGAAGGACATTGGTCTGCTGCAAAAAGAGTACTAAGGTACTCGAAGGGGACTCAAGACTTTGGACTCAAATATACACAGGTAGGCGACTTCATCTTGACCGGATACTCTGATTCAGACTTTGATGGCGACAAAGAAACAGGGGTGTCTACTACAGGTTACACCATGAGTCTTGGATCAGGAGTTGTCTCATGAAGATCACGCAAACAGTCAGTTCCAGCAGATTCCACGACCGAGGCAGAATATGTGGCAGCAGCTGAAGCAACAAAGGAAATTGTGTGGCTCCGGAAAATCCTGGAAGATTTGCAGATGAAACAGATGTATTCCACTCCACCCATGATCGACAACACTTCTGCAATAAAGTTGGCCAAGAACCCAAAGTTCCATGATCGAACAAAGCACATCAATACAAAGTACCATCTCATTCGACATCATGTTCAGGCCAAGACCATCCATCTACATCATTGTTCCACAAACGAGCAAACTGCCGACATCTTCACCAAAGCACTTGGAAGAGAGAAGTTTGAAAAGTTCAGATCGATGCTTGGACTCACCAACATCCCTTCGGATTAAAGGGGGGAATGTTGACACCTAATCCTATGGATGGGTGTGCACATGTATTTTTGTATATTATTTATTATTAGGAAATAAGGAAGGCCAAGAGTCATTGGGAGCTGAATCCCAATAGCCTCACCTCCCATCTATATAAGCATGTACATTCTTCAGCTAATAGACAATTCCAGTTTTGAGGAGTTACCTCCTGGTTTGACAGGAACTGCATTATTTTGCAGTGTGTTGCAGTGGAGGGTTGAGAAACCCTATTTATGAGCTAGTTTCCTAGTGAAAGGAGCAACCTTTCACCCGGAAAGCTAGGGAGGAGGAGATACAACCATATCTTTGTTATTTCATAAATATTTCAGAATAACTCCAGTGTTACAACATGATTCATCCTTAGAGTTGTAGTCTGCACTTTTTGCATCTTGTGTATTTCAAGAAACCCTTGTCGAATTATCTTAGGATTGTGTTTAAGAGACTAGTTTTCCATTTTCAACTCCTTTTGAGTATCATATCAATAGATCCACTTGTCTCTATTTTATAGTTGCAGTAACCCTAAATGGGACTACATTGTCATGTATTCTAGCATTTCTTTATAGCACAATCTTTTGGGATTCTAGTGTATTTGGGCTTGGAGGCTTGTTTTCCTAGTTTGAGTGATTTGTTCCTCAACATATGGTATATTTTGCTGCTATGATACATAATATAATGGATCTATGATTTACTCATGCGTTTTGCATTAATATTTGTTGTACATTTCAGTTTTTTGTTCAGTATTATTGTCTTTCCTAATTTGGAATATTACACAATGAATGCATAGATCTAGTGCTACTGGGTTATATCTCTCTTTGTTATTTGATTATCTTATGAGTCACGGGCTGCGCACATGATATTTTGTTAAGTTATATTGTTAATGGTTTCTATTTAGGGATTTTTCTACACATACCTATTCAAGATCTAAAGGTACCCACATCATTAAAATCTCTCTCTTAGGGTGTGGAAACCTAGTTCCAGAACCCTCCCATACTACTTCGGGTGAGACCTTGACTTGCGCACGCAAGTCATTGCCGAAAGGGCCAATAGTATAGGGGTTTGTTGGTTAACCTCAAACCTAAACTTGGGTTAAGACCCCTTAAACCAAAAAATTGTTCTGTTGTCGGGACCAGGAGAATTTTGAGAGAGAGACCAGGTGATGAGTCAGGGTTTGTGGAATCCGGAAAAATATGAAATTGATGAGTGGTTTGAAAACAAAATCTAGGAGTTTTCCCTAAAATAAAACAAAATTAAGAAGTTGTCTACTGAAAAGTAGAAGAATAAGTATATCTTCATAGAGGTGCACGAAATCTTCGTGACCTTTGCACACGAATTGCAGGAGTGATTGTCGAGATTAGTGAAGTTCCAGACCTATTGGAAGGGCAATAGGGTTATGTAGTGGACCCCTGAATTAATCCAAAAATTGGAAAATACTGATAACAAAATCACCCGGACCATAGATCATTGGGTTGATATTATCTTGGGTGTATTTATGACGAAATTTGCAGTAGAATAGTTTGTGTCGTACTTTGAAGCTGAAATAAGACTTTTCAAGGGTTCGAGAGGTAAATTCTTGCAAACATTGCCCTTACTGATTAAGATTCTATTAAGTGAAAAAGGTGTTTTGTGTAGCCACACCGAGTGAATGAACTACAAACAGATTTAAAGCACCACGCACAGTGGGAAGTATTACCTTATCAATCAGAGAGGGGAAGAACTGCATACAACCCTCTAAGGGATTCATCGGATCTAGAAGAAACTAAGGCTACACATGATGCATGTAGCCCTCCTGCTACGCCATACTCGAATTCATATAGGACTCAGACATCTCCTACCCCACCGCCACCCCCACCTGTAGACAATATGGCTGCACACATGAAGCTACCCACCTTTAGGGGTGTGGGGGATGAGGATGTGGATCAATTCTAGTTCATAGATGACGCAGTATGGACTGCAAAAAATGTTAATACTAATGTTTTAAAAAGAGTGCAACTGGCCATGGCTTTTGAAGGTCATGTGCTAGACTAGTTTATGGGATATCTGAAACAAAACACTTCTCCTACTCTCGTTGATATTAAGAAGGAACTGAAGCAGTAGTTCAAAAAGCCTAAGTCCTATGCACAATTTCTGGTAGAGCTAAAATATTTCAAGCAAGGAGCAATGGAATCATTGTGGGAAGCCAATCAGCGACTGAAGAAAACTATTAGTGATGGAGGATTTGTTTACGATGATGACCAGCATAAGAAGTGGTTCGTCTCCATGTTGTTACCCCGTATACGCGGTCTTATGGGATAGTAGAAGATTGCTACTCATGTTGAAGCCTTGGAGATCGCTATGAAGTTGGAGGTTGCGCCTAGAGAATATATTCCCCTTAGGACTCTGCAAATTCAAAGTCAGTTGGAAGTTATGCACTTAGAGATACATAACCTATGAAGAGACAAGGGTAAAGAGGTTGGCACAGATGTCTGGTGCATTCGTTGCAAAGGAGTAGGCCACACCAAAGATTAGTACTATGTGTTTACAGATTACCTGCAAGCTGGAGGACCAAATCTAATGTGCCCTAGGGTGGTTGTGGGGCCTAGAAACCCCACCCTATGGTGTGCTGATTGTCGGGTAGCTAGCCAGCATGATACTGACCACTTCCCACTGCTGGGAGCCGATGTGCCAGAATTGAAGCAACAATATTGAAGATTTTGTTCATCGATTGGTCATGATGAACACCATTGTCGGACGTATGAGTTGATGATATACAATGCAAACTTTTACAAAGTGTAGGTTGAAACCTCTTCACCAGAATCTCCCTCTGGATGTGGAAGATCCCCGTAAGAGGAAGGGGAGGGGGGAGAGGTAAAAGTGTAGAACGAGGAAGAGGGAAATTAATCTTCTATAACTATGGATATCTAGGAAATTACGCACGCGATTGCCATAACCTTGCACAGAAGTCCTACAGGTATTGTAGGCAATTTGATCACATAATTGAGGATTGACCCATTCTGATAGCTAAGATGAATGAAAAGCAGCAAACACCTACATAGAATGTGCACATGGTCAAAGCTTCGCCACACGATGATGGTCCTAGTGTAAATGCAATAACGCATAGTGGTACGGCCACTGGAGGACCTGCAGAGCAAGATGCTACATAGTCATGGATCAAAAAGGAATCTGACAAGAAGGAAAGCCTAAACTTGAACAAAGAGAATGGAATTTTTATAGAGGCTAAGAGAGATTTTTTTACAGTGGGAGCGTCAACATCACAAGCTTCCATGGATCCAAAAGTCAAAGAAGCATTCAAACCATTCCTTCAAGCCTGTATGAAGTTACTACACAACCAGAAGGCAGTAGAGAATCCCTAAGCATTGATAGACAACTGTGTAAAAAAGGAACCCCCCCGAATACAGAATAAGGCTGTGAAAAAGATTTATAAGAGCAAGAATAGTACTGGTTGGGAGATGTGTATGACTGCGCATATTGGAGAGTACGAAATGGATCAATTCATCTTGGATCTTATGCCAATGTCCTGCCCAAAAAAACATGCTAGAGGATGGGAGAACCCAAATTGGATTGGTACACCATTCCACTATGTATGGTTAACCATAAAATATCATTCCAATGGGAAGGATGCCTAGGGTTGTGGTAGACATTACGGGAGTTAACGTATATGCATATTTTGAAGTAATCCAGATTATGAATGATGTGAACCCTTACCCTACGCTATTAGGAATAGATTGGGCTATTGACATGGGAGTTATCATCAACCTGAAAAGGAGGATCATGGTCTTTGAGAATGATGGTATGCGGGTAATAGTCCCCCTAGATCCAGCAGAAGTCGAACGATATACAGAGCCGGTGCTCGATGAGGAGGATGTTGACCATATTTACAAAATGAATACGTGGGATGATGATTGCATCAACCCTATAGATGATGGCATGTTATTGGGAAAAAGACAGCTTGTGTTTCTCATATTCGGATGGTAAGATGGAAAATTGGTAGAATAGGTTGCATGACGTATCTGCGATGTGCTACCTCAATATCACAAAGAGATTCTGGTGCATCTCCTCAGAGGTAAGAGAACTACCCTACTTTGATGGTTCTGGTAGTGTTAAGGAATTTCTTAAAGCATTGGAAAAATATGTCCCTAAGGAACGAAGATTCTTGGCGCTTGAATTGGCTATGCGCGCAACCACTGTGCGTTGGTGGGAAACACACAAGGAGGATTTCTAGGATTAGGAGGAATGTCAAAAATTGATGATCCTGCACTTTGAGCCTCTAGTCAACCCACCTATGGAGCTCTTTTTTGGCTATGGGGATCCATGCAAGCACTTGGCTATGTGGATGGACGTATGGAATGAAAGGACATGGAATGAGTGGGTCCATATGTTTATTCATTCATTAGGTGTGATCCCCACCACTTGGTACCTAGATGCGGAGCTTCAACAATGCACTCACCACTAGGATACAATGACAGAGGATTTCATGGCGACGTTCAGCTTAGTTGGAGGGACAGAGAAATTGGATGAAGCCCCGCAGGATATAGATGCTCTTGTCTTTGATGAGTCTTTTCCTCAGAAGGAATTTTTTGCGCCAGCATGGGATGCACAGATGCAAGATGTTTTCCACTATAGGAATTTGTCAATAGAGAACAATGATGAAGATCCTAGGAATATTACAATCCCAAAATTTGAAGGAGAATGTGCAGTCGCAAGACCCACATTGCAGACAGTGGATGCTACCAAACCATTGAAGTTGAAGCAATTCAACATTGGGATGGAGGAACAGCCGAAGTTGGAAAAAATTGGGGATTACTAGGATGATGATACTGTTGGAAAGATTGTGGAGCTACTGACCAAATATCAGGATCTATTTCCTACGAAGTTCTCTGAGCTCAAGGGAATTGTAGGATATCTGGGTGTTATAAAGATCACCTTGAAACCAGATGCATGTCATGTCAAGAGAAACCCTATCAGATAAACCCTAAATATAAGAAAAAATTCGAGGAATTAGATAAGATGGTGGTCGCAGGTTTCATTGAGCCGTGGAATAGTCTGATTGGGTAAGCCCAATGGTAGTCTAAGAGAATAAAACCAAAGGAGATATAAGCATCTGCATAGACCTGCGCAAGCTGAATGATGCATGTGTACATGATCCCTTCCCTATGCCATTCTCTAATGAAATCTTGGAAAACGTGGGAGGTCAAGAAGAATACCCATTCATGGATGGATTTTCGGCGTACCATCAGACCATAATTTCACCTAAATACCGCAACAAGACAACCTTTGCAACTGAATGGGGCTCCTTCTAGTACACTGTCAAGCCATTTGGATTAAAGAATATCCCTGCCATTTTCTCACCTGTGGTTGTAGCAGCATTCAGAGAATTTATACATGAGTTTCTGGTGGTCTATTTTAATGATTGGAAATTATTCAGATTGGTAAAGAAACATGTGTCGAATCTGTGCATGATGTTGGATACCTGCAGGAAACACCAGATTTCGTTGAACTTGAAGAAGTGTATATTCTGCGTACCTTTTGGAATTTTGTTGGGGCACATTGTATGCCAACATGGATTGATGGTTGACCTAGCCAAGATGGCGGTTATCATCAATTTAGCAGTTCCCACCAATGAGAAACAACTACCCTCCATATTAGGACATAAGGGTTACTACAGAAATTTTATTTAGGGGTACGCTTGGTCACTGCACCAATGGAAAAGCTGCTAAATAAGGATGTGTCCTTTTTATTGGATGAGGAATTTAAGAAAAATTTTGAGTTGTTGAAGGAAAGGATGGTCACTGCACCTATTCTAATATTTCCAAATTAGGCTAAGGTCTTTCATGTGCATGTGGATGCATCAGGAATAGCTCTTGGGGTCATCTTAGAGAAACCAGGAGAAGGACACATTGATCATCTTGTTGCTTTTGCTAGCAGGAAGCTCTCTAGCACAGAGCGCAACTATTCTACTACCGAATGAGAAGGACTGGAAATGGTGTATGCCCTGCAGAAATATAGGCACTATCTATTGGGAGGACATTTTAAAATTTCACTGATCATTCAGCTTTAAAATAACTGGTCAATAAGCCTGTGTTTGGGGGGAAGATATGTAGATGGTTGCTAATATTTCAGGAGTATGATTTTGAGACTATTGTGAAGCCTGAGAGACTAAATGTGGGGCCTGATCACTTGTCTTGAATTGAGAATGGAGAAGAACCAATTAGTCTTTAAGAAGGACTACCTAATGCGCATATTTTCACTATCAAGGTGGTTGATGAGCACTTTCTATACATTATTCACTTCTTGACAACTAGATGGCACCTATAGAATATTCAATGCAACAAAAGAAAGATTTGGTGGCCTATGCAGCTAATTTCACTGTGATTGCAGGTAAATTATGCAAGTTGGGAGTAGATGAGGTATTACGGAGGTATGTATTAGAACATGAGAGACAAGATATCCTGGCTTAGACTCATGGAGGGGTGGCAGGAGGCCACTACACAGGGAAAGCCACTACGCAGAAGGTGTTGTGTGTTGGGTTATGGTGGCCCACATTGCATAGCGATGCACATGTGTACTACTGAGTCTATGATGCATGTCAACGAACTTGGAAACCCTCGCACAGAGATGAAATTCCCTGCAACCACAAATGGTCCTGCAGACGTTCGATAAATGGGCTATATACTTTGTTAGACCAATTAATCCCCTGGGAAAGAAGACTGACGCACATTATATCATTACTGCCACTGATTATGTGACCAAATGGGAAGAAGCAAAGGCTGTTAAGGATTGTACTACAGATACTATTGCACATTTCACCTTTGAGCTTATCTCGACCAGGCTTGGCTGCCCGAAGATCTTGATAAGCGTTAGATGTACACATTTCGTTAATAAAAATATTGAAGCTTTAATGGAACAATTTCATATCCATCACACGAAAAGCACCCTGTATCACCCACAAGCTAATGGTACAGTAGAATCTTTCAACAAAATTTTGGAGAATACACTTACCAAGATTTGTAATGCCAATCGAAATGACTGGGATGTGTGTATCTCTTCGGTGGTATGGGCCTATAGGACTACATGCAATAACTTGAATAGGAATACTCCCTTTAGGATGGTCTATGGATAGGAGGCCATCATGCCCATGGAATAAATTTTCCCCAGCCTGCGCATTGTGGCTTTCATCAATATGTAAAAACTTGACATCATGGAGGAACGCTTGGCGCAGCAGATTGCCTTGGAATAAGATCTGTTTATTGCAAAATTTCATTATAAATTACAGAAGGCACATGAAAAAGCTTGGCATGACCGAAACATCTGACAGAAGGTCTTTAAGGAAGAAGATATGGTTCCGCTCTATGATAATCAATTTGCACGCCACCCAGGGAAGTTCTGTAAGCATTGGTTGGGACCATATATAGTAAAATTTATTACTGATGGTGGCGTGGTGCACTTAGCCACGCTGCGAGTGGACTACCTACTCGAGTATGTTAATGGAAATCGTATGAAGCCCTATAGGGAAATACGGTGGCTACCAAATGACTATATGGCTGGAGCATCAACATTGGAGGATCTGCACGTTCTATGAGGGGAAGGCGCAGACCAGTGCGATGGAAGAGTAGTGGTAGTGCGCAGGTAGGTGCAACTGAGGTGCAGAGGTAGTGTGCAGCGGAGAAAACTAGCTGTTGAAATAGTGAATTTGGGTGAAAAAAATATTTTAATGTTGCATGGAGTGGATGTTTGGCATTTAATGCAGGGATCTTGAAGGATTTTTTACTGATTTTTCGATGGTAAGCCACATTCAATGGTAATCCGACCATTTTTACCCATGGTGGACTATAAAAGGAAGGGTGCAAGCCATAATTGGTTCCTTTTCTCTTTGAAGCTTTCATGCTTTGTGCTTTGCTGCAATTTTTGTATTCGCTTTTTCCACACAATATGTATGTCTGGGCAAGGTACTCCTTCTGACAGTATAAATCCTGAGTTTGTGTTTCGAGCAAGGATTACAACCACTAACCCCACAGATTTGACACCAATAATTGAATCCGCTGAGCTGGGGTCCGAAGATGTATTCGAAGTCACCCCTGAAGTTGAAGAGGTCGTGTCTATGCTAGCCAAAGAAAAAAGAAAAGGAAAATCCACGAAGTGGGCTTCATCTAAGTCGCGCACCTCCCCAAGGATTGTGCGCTCTCCCCGACAAGTGCCCCAAGCACGCTCAACTATCGGTGATCCATCAAAACGCCCCATGACTTCTAAAGAGGAGGCCTTGTTGGTAGCCTTGCTCTCATGGCGACCGCCCTATGTTAAGCCACGCAAGCCGACAATGTACGCCTCTAAGAACATTGATGTGGTCTGAGACTATCTCCATATGCCATTAGTCTCGCAGAAATTCCCTATGATTGGAGAGATGTCTGGAAAAATACCCCTGATCAAATTTGACGATCCTGGTTTGGCTAATGAGTAAACGTTTCCAGATCTGGTCCCAGAGCTCTCTTTGGAGTCAGTGTTATATGACGACGTGCCAAAGGTTGAGCCAATACCTTGGGCACGTGGATTGCATGCATTGGGAATCTTGAACCTGCTAATAATTCCCTATTTTTGGAGGTGCCCTATCACTAGTATATGCGTACGGAAGCTGCTCACATTTATCCATGATGCCTGTATATGGATTCAAGGCCGCATTCCATTTGACACTGTGTTGATCCATAGGATCACTTCCCTGCCCATGAAGGGGCCCCATCCCACGAAAGGGATTGGAAAGAGTAATGAGCAGAAGGTGGCCACTGATGTCCAGGAGAAATACAAGGTGGAACGTGGCAAAAGAGGATTCTTGGTCAATAACATCGCTGACCCTAGAGTGTGCATAGGCACTCTCTTGCTCAGATGTAATCTGATGTGGAAATGTCGACCATCAACTGTCCATGTGCATGTCATCCAGCTGGCAGGACAATGTGATAAGGGGGTCAACTATAACCAGTCCCAATACCTGTGTGAGGAGTTTCTCAACAATGTGCGCAAGGCATAGGACCTAGGCAAGCCCTTCTGCTATTCATGGTTGTTGTTGTTGATTGCCCTAGTTGCTTGGGAGATGCCCGAGGATGTGGTGCTTCCCGAGCTTGAGCCAGGCGTATGTGAGGGGGTGTGCTATGCCAGCCTATGGGATTCCAAGGACACACAGTGAATCAAGGAAAATATGATATTTTGGGTATTGTTTTAAGGTGTGGTGGCAGAAAAAATACACTCCAAACCGAGACTATTGCCTGCAATTTATGATAAATACAAATGCATTGCTAACTTCCACATCACTATGCATCACATGAAAATGAAGGCGTGCATAGACCAAGCATAGTATAGTCTACCCTACATGGTCACAAAGGTGGAAGTGGACCAATTCATAGAAACATGGTCGTCAACATGGAAGATTGGACTCAAATCCACCATCCTGGTTACAGTAGGCACATCTGAAAAAGGCACAGCCTCAAAAGGTACTGCTCCACAGAGTACACCAAAGGAAACTGAACTGTGCTCAAGCAGGAAAGACACCACCAAGGATACTGACCAAGAGCAGGAGACAAAGCAAGACATAGAGACTCAAGGATTCAATGGAGAGGGTGTGGATCCCCCACAAGGTACGAAGCGCACTAGCGAGCCTACAAAATGTCAGAGTAAGAAATGAAAGCGAGACAAGTCCGGTGGAGATGCGAAGGTAACCTTAACTGACGAACACCTAGAGAAGATATTAGACGCAGTCACCACCGTGTAAGAGGACAGGTGGACAGCCATGGAAGAGCAACACAAGGCTGCGGTGTAGGCCTTGCAATCCAGATTACAGGTGTTGCAGCTGAAGGCAGACACATTGCAAGCAAGCGTGAATCAAGCGAGATTGATTCAAGTGAGCCTACCAGTAAAAATCGTGATTTCCGCAACAGAAAGAAGAATTTTCCCCTTCCCAGGTGCAGCTATGACCATAAAGCAGCTAGCCTTGTGCGCACAGGTCCAAGCATCCATGGAGGTCAGCCTTGATCTTTTCAGGATAACGAGTAGGCAGCTATATGCTCTCCACTTGTTCATCTCTATTGAACTACAAAATAGAGAGGCGTGTACGCAGTAGCAGCTGAGCGGGGTGGAGCAGAAAATCACAACCAAGGTAGCAGAGTCCATCCAAGCATAGGAAATATAGAAAGAAGCAGTCGCACAATGAGCTGAGTGTAGGTTTTAACACTGTACAGAAATTATATGCAAATGAATCTTAAAAAAACAGAAAATAAACAATAGCGAGAGAATCAAACATAAAACAGATATACACAGATATTTTCCCCTGGATCCAAAATCGGGACTACCAACTTGATTTTTCATTATATTCCTTTTACTGTTACAACACATATATATACATGCCGAAACATTAATAAACCCCAATCCATTAACCCTGGATTATAACATAACCGTAGTTCCCTTGACCAGATCTACAAAATACCAAGGGTCGAAAACCATCTTGCCCCCAAACCATGTGCAAACCCATGCACAAAACCATGGGCGGGTCTGCCCACCGAAAAATAGCGTCTAATAAAAATTTCCTGGGGCACTATCAACCCCCCTGTGACCCCCATGATACTCCCGGTGCAATGTCCAGGGGGGACTGTTGCCCCCCCTGTAACCCCCCCATGTGTGCGACTAATTGTGGAAAGAATATAACACATACCCAACATTCTCCCGCCTATTGTTTTCTTTCCACAAGGGGCCACAGGAGAGCTTAGTCATTAGTCCAAATCTACAACACCCATTGTTTCTCTACACTAAGAGAACTTCTAAGTGCTCACATAATTCGTCAATGCATCTACAACATTCTTCAAAGTGTTAACCTTTACCAACAACACCCTTTTATCCTCAACCATGTCTCGCACAAAGTGATATTGAAAATCAATGTGCTTTGCCTGTGAATGATAAGCATGATTCTTGTCCAATAAAATTACACTTTGGCTTTCACAGTCTATCCTTATAGCTTGTTGCACCAACCTCGTACTTGAACACAATCTCTGCAACCAAATCGCTTCCTTTCTTGCATGAGTGGCTGCCATGTATTCTGCTTCTGTAGTTGAAAGAGCCACTACAAACTGCCTTTTAATCATCAAACTGATTGCGATTCCAAATAGGCTAAACACATACCCACTTGTAGATCTTCTTTGGTCCAAATCTCCAGCCCAGTCTGCATCAAAAAAATCACAGATGTCTGAAACTCTATCCAACCCTAGTCTTCCCTCGTAGCACAAACCATAATCACTAGTGCCACGCAAATATCTAAAAACCCGCTTCACTGTTGTCCAATGCTCCTTCCCTGGTTTTGATATAAGCGTTCTCAATACTCCCACTGCATGTGCAATGTCTGTTCTAGTACATACCATTTCATACATCAGGCTACCCACTGCACTTGCATATGGAACACGGGACATAACCTCCTCTTCTTCTCATGTCTTGGGACATTATTCAGCAAATAGCTTTACACCTATAGGAATAGGAATCTTCACTGGTTTTCTATCCTGCATATTGAACCTCTGAAATATTGTCTCAGTATATTTCCTCTAGTTTAACCAGAGCTTCCTCTTTGCCCGATCTCTCTTAATTTCCATGCCCAAAATATAGTTTGCAGCACCAAGATCCTTCATGTCAAATTTGGATAACAATTGGGCCTTCAAATCTTGGATAATTTATTTGTCATTTCCAATCAACAACATATCATCCACATACAAGACTAAATAAATAACATGGTCACTAATTAATTTAAAATAAACATAGTGATCCTCTTTGCTTCTGGTGAAGCCAAGTCCCCATATATAGGTATCAAATTTCTGATACCACATCCTTGGTGATTGTTTTAACCCATACAGAGACCTTTTTTAACCTGCATACCATTTTTTTCTTACCCTTCACCATAAATCCTTTAGGTTGCTTCATGTATATATCCTCTTCTAGATCCCCGTGAAGAAATGTTTTCATCACATCCATATGTTCTACCTCAAAATCAAAGGCAACAGCAACAGATAAAAGTAATCTAATAGAAGTAACCTTGGCAACAGGAGAAAAAATATCACCAAAATCAATTCACGGCACCTGGGAATAACCTTTTGCTACCAATCAAGATTTGTATTTCTCCACCTTGCCTTCTACATTCACCTTATTCTTAAACACCCATTTGCTCTCAATGGGCTTCCTTCCAACCAGCAACTCCATCAGATCCCATGCCTCATTTTTGTGCAAGGATGCCATTTCATCAACCATGGCCTCCTTCCAGAGTTTTCCATCCTCTGAATCTACTGCCTCGCTGACATTTCTGGGATCAACGTCATTTATAGTTAAATAAAAATTTAAACATAAAGTAGATGGACTATACCTTTCTAGTTGCCTTCTTTCCCGAACTGATCTTCTCATAGCTGGAGTTTGTGGCTCTTCCAAATATTCTTTTGTTGTAGAGTCTGATTCATTCTCCTTTAGCTCAAACTGTATCTTCTCAGGTTCCTTTGGTAGGACTTGATGTTTAACAACATCTTTCACCTCTTTAAACACCACATATCGGATGTAAAAAACCTTCCTTGTTTATGGGTTCCAAAGCTTGTAACCTTTTAAATCATCCTTATACCCAATAAAGATGCACCTTTCAGATTTATTATCCAAATTGGTCATTTTCTCCTTTGGAACATGTACATATGCATCACATCCAAATACCCTCAGATGCGAAAGAGAGGGTTTCTTACTAGTCCATACCTCATGTGGAGTCTTATCCTCCAATGTTGATGAAGGTGATCTATTAACCAGGTAACATGCAATCTCCACTGCTTCTGCCCAGAATTCCTGTCCTAACC